>WBNH01002717.1:0-153434 GCA_013401255.1 Urocolius indicus | reverse complement strand
TGATTCTGTGATTATGTAACTGATCTTTTTATATATTGACTGAATATTAGGAGAATTCTCTCCCCAGAAGATGATTTAGGTGATGCATGTTTAGTGTTGTACTGGAGTTGTATATGCAGGTTTTATAGCTGGATGAATGTAGAAGGGAAAAAACTAAGATCTATAGTTTCTGATCTCTGGCCCACTTTCCTCAATTTTCTGAGTTCTTTCGTCTGCTAGCAATTTAGTCACAAAGTAATAAAAAGCTATGTTTTCTATCTAGTTCTTTTGTTTCCTTAAGTACTTTTTCTTATGTGCCTTCTTCCAATAATTTGAAGACATGTTTCCATGTCAAAAAACCAAACAACCCCCCCCCCAAAAAAAAAGAATTAAGGCAATACATTTTACCCCACTGGAATTCAGACCTTCAAATATATCAAATTTAATATATATATTAACATAGCTAATTGATATGTTAAGAAATTATTTCTTAGGTTTGCTCTTCCAATATGATAGGATTCAATTCCATACTAACTTGGTAATGTAAATCAGTTTATGTTACAGAACTATGTAATATCCGGGGTTTTTTTACTGCCTTCCATCTGCTGATCCAAAAAGCTTTCATCTCCGATAGGAGAAAATAAACACCTATCAGCTCCATATAGATGTCTTGCATACTCTACAGCAGTTTAATGGCACAAGACACTCCAGCTGAGACCTAGCAAAAGTTGTGTGTGTACCCACTCAGCTCTCTCCAACTCTAAGCTTTACCAGTTATACTCCTTCAACTGCAGTGTATATTGAGACACCTGACATGAAGAGGCTTAGCCTCAGACTGAATCCCAGCTGCAGACTCTTTAGATTTGTTATTTGGAAAGGAACATCAATACTTGATCTCATATAGGAGAAAGCTTCTTTAAAGATGGAAATTCTTTTAGTGTTCACAAAAAATAAATATAACACAGGATATAATGTTCACAAAATTTGACATCAATCCACAAATGAAAATGGACAGTGTGCTGGAGTCTAAAAAGCACATTTTTAGTAGATTCAAAAATCAAAAGCATTCTTTCTTTGCCAGGAGATGTTTGCTTCATACTAACAAATATCAAAGCTTATGTTATTCTTTTAGCATTATTAATATATGAACAGGTTGTTCGTGATGTGTAAGGTAGACAATTATTTGACTTTTTTGAATAGTGAGAAAATGTCTTACAGCATGTTATAGTCAGGCCTCCTTCACTGAAGAAACTTTGAATAATAAGATCGAGATAGATTATTTGCAATGCTTATTCTAATATCACTGTGTTACCTGAGTTTGTATAATGATTCAAAGACATTTTGTAACCTAAGACACACCCAGACATCTTTATTTAGTGTTACAAAAAGACAAACCTTTTTATGCAGTGAGTTAGTTCCTTACTCTTCATGTTCAGTATTTTTATCATACACTTGTCCTTTTTGTTTAATTGCTTTGGTTCTCTAGCTTTTCATGTGTTAGATGACTGTTTCTAACATCTCAGTATTTGTTATAGATATATATAGCTACTGCATTTCATGTACTATGACAGATTGTTTCATTTGGATTCACAGAAATGGTTATTGAAATTATTGGTAAAATATATATATTTACTTGTGTATATGTGCATGTTTACACCTGATAATAAAAAACTACAGAAATACTTTAGTAAAAAAAATAAATCTATAACATATTATTTCCTTTGTTTTTCAGTGTGTATTTGGTAAAAGTAAAAAGCTGGCCAGCAAGAACATATATATACATTATATGATATACAAATTATATACAAAAAGCGCAAACTGTCAAATGACTGAGTTAAAACGTCCAAAGGAAACTGAAACAGATAGTAAAAAGTTTTGTAGTCATATTCATAAAAAGTGAATGAGTGAAGAAATTGCACTGCTTTGCAAGGAGAAAGGAATAGACATTAAAGGTAATCTAGGAAGAGTCCTCAATAAATGAATAATTTGCTCTGTTTTCAATCTGGATGATGATGTAGAACAGGTGGACATAAGGAATAAAAAAAGATGCAGATAAATTAATATCTCCTTCCATCTAACTAGGAAAATCTTGACATACACATGTTTAGGGAACTGGATAATCCCCATCCAAGAATATTGAAGGAGTTAGCACATGAAATTGCAACTTCAGAAGCAAGGAAGAATAATAAATCTATCATATTCAGTACGTGTGACCAGAAATTGGAAATAGGATGTTTATTGTGAGGGGGAAGCAAAGGCATCTTGGAACTATGAAACCTGGAATACAACTTGAACTGTACATACAGCCAGTGAACATATGTCGAAGGAAATCATTAGAATCGTGTAGTTAAAGGTAAATTACAGCAAATGCTACAGTGGTGCCCCTAACATAAAAAAATTCACATTAGTTGGATAATTTTCTTTGATAAACTAACTATTGGAAAATGTAGTAGATGTAATTATCTAGGCTTCAGTGAAACAGTTTATATGGTGAAACACAAGAAACTACAAGTTAAACCACAGAAAATGTGATTTAGAAGAATTCTTCAGTAGGTAATACATTGTCTAAACCAGATGTAGCTTTTTGACAGGATATTTTACCAGATATAGCTTTTTGACAGGACAGTTTTGACATTATTAAATAGAATTCTCCAAGATTCTATGTTGGGAAATATTTGGTAATATTTTTAATAATAATAATAATTTGGTAATATTTTATTACTAATTTTATACTAAACTAGTGGAACACTAACAACAAAAGGCAGAAAGAATTCATCAACAACAAACAGGAAATTGCTGAGGAAGAGTGGGATGGGCAGGAGGACTCCAGCTGAATTTGAATTGTAGCAGAGAAGCCATGCTGATGTGTTTACTGACTATTAAGGGGAGATCATCTGAAGACAAGTGAAAGGAAACATTTTATTTGGTTAGCTGATGACAGATCAGAATCGATCCATACATATGCACTCCATGAAGTAATGCTTTGTGGTAACAACAGTTTATTGTAAATGGACAAGGCCTAGTACTATTGGTGTAACTCTCTCTTTAGACTCTCCTGTCCTAAAATGAGTATTCTTTCAGTCCTCAGTAAGATATATTTGCAGAAAAGGCAAATTCCCATAAGAGGAATGGGAGATGAGAATGATAGTTAGAATGATTAACAGACTAAAAGAGATTGGCCATTTTAGTCAATTATTGTGACAGTCAAATATAAAACTACAAATATACTAGGACAGTATATTTTAGAGAAGGAGAAGAGAATATTGGCACAAGAAAAAGATTGATGTGCTTATAAAAACAGTTCCTCACTTATTGCATGTAGTAGAAAGAGAATAGACTGGATGACAGAAGAGGTCTGAAGCACTATGTAAAACTGCCTTTTTAAACATTCCAGAATGGATGTAACTGTAAAGATATACCAAGTAAAATAATTCATTATATCAACAAATTCATGTTTAAATGTTCAAACAAAAAAATATGGTCTTCTGGTTAAACATTCCTATTTAAAACATGTAATTAATTAATGATAAAACAACTACAAAAAAAAAAGTGTTCTTGCAGTTGTTGATTCTCAATTGAGGAAAAAAAGAAAATTTAAAAGGGGAAGAATCCAAGAGCTAATCAGAAGGCAGGCTTTGTTTATCCGACTAATGATCAAATATCAGGTTACTACATACACTTTCATTACACAAAATTACAGCTTTTTCAAGAAAAATTAATTAAATGTAATTAATTTCATGCAAGTAAACCAATTCTTTAATAATAAATGAGACCTCTTGCTAATGTGACATTACCTTTCTTCAGCGTTTCAACAAAGACATCAGAGCAAGTGTTTTATTATTTAATCTTTGACTATGCTATATTTTCAAATTTAGATGTAGTCACCTCTCAGTGAATGCAAAAAAGAGGAGACTGCAAACATATGACAGAAAACTATATTTGTATCATATCTAATGCAGCAGAGTTTTGAATGTGTGTACCCGAGGAAAGAGGTGAGGAGGTAGAACTGAAAGAGGTGCTGATCTACTGATCAGCCAAGAGACCTGACTGATACAGCGCACTTGACAAGTCACTTAATAGAAGTACTGTAATGTATGCAAAACTACAGACATATGTAACATTGTACTTTAGCTAAAATATGTAACATCAGAATGTATATCCCTGAAAGAGATTCCTTGGCTATCAACACTTACATTCTTCCAGCTATTACAGACAACTAAGTCACATAATAGCAATGTTTTTTGGTGGTTTGATATCAATCATTCCAACTGAAAGCACTTACAGGATCTAGTTCACTAATGTTCTTTAAATTTAGAATAAATATAATAATAATATTTATATTATTAAATATACATTACATATTATAAAATAAAATAAAAAAAATAAAATAAAATAAAACAAATATTATTAAAAATAAGTCATAGTCTGTTAACAGACTATGACCTGTATTATAGAACAAGACTCAAAACCTTGCTGGTGATATTGCTAGGGGAGGCTTTTTCCTGAATTTTAAATCATTGATTGCCACAGTCTTTGATGTACCAGCATGCATGCAAGGCATTAAGCAAGTAGAAAGATTGCTCCTGAGGAGTCATGTAACTGAGGGTTCTATCAAAGAACAAACACACCCCAGATGATAGGAAACATACAGGCCTATCTCTGATACAAGTTACTAACAGAAGTCTACATAAGATGCCAAGCAACATGCACATTTCATGACAATTTTACTCCTAAAATAGGAAGTCTATTTGTCTTTCTCTTACTTAAGTTCATACTTGCATCATCACCTGGCTGTGGTTCTAACTTTTTTACCTCAGATTAGCACTCATCTGAAAATCCATATCTATACATTTTTCTTCCACTGACAACTTGAGACATCTGGAGTAGTAACAGAAGAGTAAGATTTTTTAATTTAGTCACTCTTTGGATAGAATTTTTAATCCGGTTGCTGCTAGGGCAGAGAAAAAGCTACAAGGGTAGATATTTCTATTTTCAATTTTTATTAACATTTTTAAAATATCTATATATTTTAATTTATTGAAAATGACACGTGAATTTTATTTTCATAGAATCTTGAAAAAAATATCAGTAGAATCAATTTCTACTTAAAGATTCCTGTCTGGTTACAAAAAAGAAAAAGAAAAAAAAAAAAAACATCAAGCACACAAACACCCCCACCTACAGTTTCCTCAATGCTTGTTCATTCACAGGAGACCACAAGAGGAACATAGATTCAGTATCCTTAATTTAAATTAATGCCAAAACGAAAACATTTCGTGATATTATAATTAAGCTACAATAGATAAGAATGACTGGAAAGTAAACTGATGACACCTAATGTTATGCATTTTATAATCAACCTGTATTAGACAAATAAATATACTGATAAGCTTTACCAGACACAAAGAAAATTGATGGGAGTTTGGGGATATTTGTTTTGTTTTGTTTTTCAAAATTTAAGTCATTTGTAGTATTAAACAGCTATGAAGACAGTGAATGATCAGATCCATCTGAAGGAAAAGTTTCTTGTCCAAGGGAATGTCACATAATCTTAACATATCTGACAATCTTAATTTAAAACCATCCCTACTGGGTTAGGGTTATAGTGTGTGGCAAAGACAGCACTTATAAAAACTAAATGAAAGTGTTGTGTTACTTTAGGAATAAAATTTGTTAAAGCCTTCAGGGTATCACACTAATGTCAATACTGTGATTTACTGCTAGACAAAGTAGAGAAACAGGTTACAGATACAAGAACTTCAGATACTCATGTGCCATATATAGTATTCCTCTCTGAAAAATGAATCAGAGAAGTGAGAAAAGGCTCTATTAAAATGCTGGGGTTGGGTTTCGCTAACATTAGGAAGAAAAACCTTAGATTTGTTACAAAAATAACTTTTGGGGGTGAGATACATGCTGTTAGTAAAACAATTAGAGGAGGAAATCAAAGGACAGAAATATCCACCAAAATTATGAATAAATAAGGGCTCTTATCAATACCATTGATAAAGAAGTTGAATATGAGATAGTCATTTGAAAAGATCCTTCAATAAGAATATTTTCACTATCCCATTCACCAGATATTGATTCAGTGAAATTTCTCAAATAGAAAGCATGGAAAAATAATTTTGATGGTCAGTCCTGTTCTTTGATGAGATAATTATGATTTACTACCATTCTATGATGCTGGTGGAATCTGCACTTTTCTATTTTTTGCAACATTCTAGAAGAGTAAGTCCTAGTCTTTGGGATACAGCCTGCCAAAACTTAGACATTACCATAGAAAAACTCCAACTGACAACCTAGTAGCAAGAATAGCAAATACTATACTTTGTTAAATATTTCGAGGTCTGAGCTCTTGATCAAAACCATCTAATTATTAGAGCAAGTGGACACAGAGAGATCAATTCTGTTTACTTTCATAGAAATAAAAAAAAACAAAACCTCCTCAACAAGTAAATCACCATTTACATTTCAGAAAATGTCCTTACTAGCTGTTGGATTATAAGCAGTACTAGTATGGAGATTCAAGCTAAAAAGAAATGGTTTAATGGCATTAACACCTTTGTAAACCCAAGCAGCAATTTCATAATGGCTGAAATATCACATACCGTTTTCAACTAGAGGGAATAATTCCTTATGTATTTTAAGTTGCAATAGACTCAACTTGATGAAGTATGTAATTTGAAATTCTTAAGTTTGTAATTTGAATGATTACTTTGTCTCTCTGTAAGCTGCTTAAGGCTTTTTCATTTATAAAGCTGAAACATTTGGCTACACAAACATGGCATCAACATAACTTGTCATGCAATCCTTTGTTTTTTAATCATCTTCTACTGATAATCTAAATGATGATTAGTCTTGTCTCAGTGATTTCTTTGCTCTTCTAATAATATTTGTATTAATCCCTACTACATATTTTGATTTATTCTTAATTTTTTTTAGAACTAGATCATATTAAAATCCTTTTTAAAAACAAAAATGATTAGAAAATAACATTTTTCATGTATATGAAATAGTAAAAAAATTTTGGGAATGCCAGATGTTATACTTAGTGCAGAAAGGCACATTTAAAATCAAATATGGTTTAATGACGTTAGCTGGAAGGATTTAAAATCTTTGAAGGCTGTAGAAGATTAATATATATAGTAAATATTATTTTATTACTGCACAATATACACAATCTATGTAGTATCATCTTTCTCAGCATAATAAAAAAATTGTCATTATTTCCTCACCATTTTGCTAACATAAATATCTAGGCTTTTTCTATTGTTTGACATTATAAGGAAGGACTGGCAAGATCATTGGCAGTAATAAATATCCAGAAATCTAATAAATCAAGAGCTCTCTGAATCTCAAAGAAATTTGTATATGTATGTTCACTATTGTTAAACGAAAGTCAAATCATATATCAGATAAAGCTTGATGAAGATCCATCTGTATGCAGTAGAGGTTAGCAAAGAATACTGTGTGTCTCCCTAAAAATACATTGAATATTCAGTGCTTTAAATTGGGTCATTATGCATAAGTTGGATATCAAGCTTGCTATAGAAAAGGCTTAAGTGAGTCTTGTCTAGTTAGACTGGAAAAATTTTGCTGGAACAGTCAACATTTGAATTATGTGAAGAAACACCACCTAGACAGTAAAATGCAGAGTAGTCAATCTGAGGCACTCACTCTGGGGGTTCTTTAGAGGTAGTGTATCTGGACAAATTACTTTAGACACTAAAGTTACACTCAGTAAACTCACTTTAGTCACAGTGATAATGGTAATATTTAAGAGACTACAAAGTGGAAGCAGGAGGATAGATGTGGAAAGCAGCTACACAGGAAGATCGAATGCAATACCTGTGATCCAACAGCAGGACCCTAGAAAATTATCCTCTTAGATTCTATATTCAGCCAAGAACCAAAACTTCAGCTCACCTCTAAGCACTCAGATAACCTGATAACATTGGCAATTATCAGCACAAAGGGGAAAAAAACCCCAACCTAACAAAAACCAACATTAGTCTAAAATTAGTACTCTATCAAAAGTGAAGAGACAAACTGTTTTTCAAAACAGCAGCATGAAGCTTGAACTGTGAGGAAGAGAACGCAGAAAGGTGGCCAATTTTATACTAGAACTCCAGAGAATCATGCAATACCAGTGAGCTTGGAGTAAGCTTTCAAAGAGCAGAACTGAAGTGAGTATATCTGTGACAGAAACAGATTTATACAGTCAGTTACAGAAAAGATAAAATTATAAGTAAAGCTGGTGAGGAGTCCAGTGTGTTCATTAGACATTAGGAAGAGAAGATCAGAGAATTTATTTCAAAGAGGAGGGTTCCAAAATAGACAATGAGACACAATACTAAGAAACATGGGTGTGTTGCCAACTGCAAAAGCAGGAAATGAAATGGAGAATCACAAGAAACAGTTAAAAAGTAAGAGCAAGAAGAACTATTTCATTTCTGAATGGTTGTCCAGAAGAGATAGATTTATTTAGGAGAGAAGACTGCAAATAAATCAGTGGAAAAACATGCAAAGAGGTCAAGTAAAGGATTTAAAGGGACTTTCTTAAAAGTTGCTTTTCCTGAAAATTGACCAATCTTGATAGTATTTTAATTTTCAAGGGTTTTTTTTAGCTTGATAATCTCTCACATTTTTTCTCCCAGAAGCAACTGCAGTGAAATTTGATTCTTATGTATACAGGCACAGGCACATACAGATAGGGATGTACTCAGCAGTAGCTCTACCAGTAGGCTATGTTTTCAAGTGGGTTTAGAATAAGAATACATTCCCATTTTATTTCTACAAACTAAGCATTTCATTGGTGTGGAATTTTTTAAAAAAATGCAACTTTCATGTCTCTAACTTTTCATGCATACCCTTTTTCTGCATTTCTTCTTCTTTTTTTTCCTTTAAATAAGATGACTTTGTGTGTTCTCTTTAATGCCTGTGTCTTCTAGTCATATTTCCAGGGGCAGCTTTCTTTAGTACATATCTCTTACACAAATATAAAATCTTGCAATAAAAGTATAAAAGAGAGTTTTGTTCCATTTTTCAACAAATAAAGATTTAGGGTAATATTCCAGTCGTTATTAATGTTTTAAATGTAAATACTGCCCAAATGTAAATCTTAAATGTAAATATTTCCCACAAATCTGATCAGTGGCACTGGGAGAGAGACGAATATATCCATGTAGCTGGTACACATACAAGCCCATTGGGTGATGAGGTGTAGAGGAGGAAGAGAATAAACTTGCTCTGTTTGTGTGAGTGGCCATGCAGGGAGCCTTGTCAATAGCAGAAGAGTCAAAGGCACCACAAGCTGTACTCAAAGGGCCAAAGGTTTTGGAGAAGGTTCCTGCCAGGAACTCTGTTCTTCTGGTACATTATATTCTGTACCAGATGTATATTTACATTTATCTACTGAGAGGCATAATGTTCTTCACGGCATTTTTTAGCCCCACAAACCCACCTCCAATTATTTCTTCCAATGAAGTGTGAGAAAACTGCTGCAACAAAAAACAGCGAAGAGGGAGAGGGGCAACCTGCTGCAAAGCTAAAAAAAAGTCTTAAAACTTCACAAAAGGGAATCTCCTCTATTTCACTTGCTTGCCTTTCCTTCAAACAAGTGTATTTCTCAGATACTTTTCGGTACTCCTAGTAGCCTTCTCCTCAAATATCCTTGCTGTAAGTGACTGAGATTTTCACTACTGTTCTTTATGCAAACTGTGGTAAAAACAGTACAATGCCTGTTTCACAAATCTTGTTGTTTTTTAACAGGGGACAGACAACTTGTGTATAGTGTCCTCTGAAGCCCAGTGGTCTAGAGAGCATTCATAATGTGAGCCAAACTTAGAAATCCTCAAACTGGAGATATTAGCTCAATAAATTTTATTAGTAAGATGATTACAGTCTCTTTAGAAAAGAAAGAAAAGAAAACAGCCTATGTAGAGTTTCCTTCTATTTTTTTTGCCAAACGCCCAGCACTCATGTTACAACCAACTACCATAAAAGCCTAAATTTAAAATAGGCTAGAAGCACACTGTTTTCATAAAAGATTATAAAGTATCACAAAACTACCTCTGTAAATAGAAATCAAAAGGAGAATCAGAAGAAAAGAATTCAAGAAGCTAGCATAAATGCCTGGAACATACATTTGAGGAATGCTATGGCCTCAAATTTTACTAGTGATCAAAGAATTATGTGAAGTATGGTACTCATTCTTGTTACTGTATTGGCAATGCAGAGAGTTCTTCAGGCAGAATAAATAATAGTTGCACATCTCTTACTAAGGAAGTCCAAAATGGCAGTAGTATAAATGGGATCTCTTCTTGTACATATAACCACAGATCCTTTGATTTGAGAGTTTTGGACAGACAAATGTACTATTCCATAGACACACGATCAGGAGTAACTTCATAAGACTGCCAATTAAAATGTTCCTCCCCTATAGATTCCTCCGAGGGCAATGACCCTAATCTAACAAAACATGTAAGTAGAGACTTAATTGTAACATCAACAGAACTACTCATGTGCTTAAAATTAACCATATGCTTAAGAGTTCTGCTGACCAAGCGTTGTATCAGCTTACTACTACTGCTCTTTAAAAGCAGTGGTCACAATCTCTGGTTAAACCTACCCACGTACTGAGATTTTTCTGGCTCCTGATCACTCAAAAAAAGGCACAGGAAAGCCTGTATGACTAATTAAATGCAGATGATCTCCTGTTGTATAATCATTCTTAATCGTTCAGTTCCATTAAATTCTTCATAAAACTCACCTCTTCCAGTTCAGTCACTGACATTTTGCACATGTTTAGGAAATACCCAGGGTCTTCTGAGAAAGCAAGAGGATTCAGCTGAATGAAGCCTAGGTGTGTACTAAACTTTTAAGCCATACTATTCTGTAGAAAAAAAAAATCACAAATACAGATGAACATTTACAAAATGTAGATAGCTATCCTTCCTGCTATATTTCTTTGCTTTTTAGTCTAAAAATAGATATTTTTAAAGCAGAAACCTGGATTCCAGATTAAGA
Source organism: Urocolius indicus (assembly GCA_013401255.1). Lineage (NCBI taxonomy): Eukaryota > Metazoa > Chordata > Aves > Coliiformes > Coliidae > Urocolius > Urocolius indicus. Next base: position 142,424 of record WBNH01002717.1, on the reverse strand, counting down.
TGTTTTAATAGAAATAAAAAATTATTAGCAGATATGGCTGAAAGTAAAAAAGATTTATGTCATATTTTGTAATGGAACAATCAATACAAATGCAAGTGACTGGAGTCTGTTACAACTGGAAACCACAATATGAGACTACTAAGAAAGATAACAACAGGAAGCCAAAAAAATGAAACAAGAAAAGATAGATGCTGTCATAGAAACCCATCCTTTCAACTACAAGAAGTCCATTACATCTTTTTGGACTAGGTGGTTTCATTGGCTATGGAAAAGAAAAAAAATCATACAAAGAATTTCTATAAATTATTCCAAGTGTGACACTTAAATATATCCCTTTGCAAGAATTAATGTTATACTCAATTATGAGATAAAAAGAAAGACTTTCAAAAGTTACATACTCTACCACAAACTAGAAAATATATAGGGTATAACTTAGGATTATCACCAAGAAATATTTACACAGTGATTATCAATAGCACACCAGTTTGCAAAATATCTATGTAATGTAGCAGCTTATAGAGGGGAAAAAAACCCAAATAAGCATTAGTAGTCATCCTGGGATCACATTAACAATCTTCTTACTACAGGCACTGCTGCTCTGATGGAAAATTTAAAGTACTCTATGCCAGTCTTATTCCAACTCTTGGAACTGTGAGAAGAGAAAAAAACCCAAAGAACAAAGTATAGTATTGAAGTCTGGAGATATTAATATAGTCTTTATTACTGTTACTAAACACATTTGTTCAACATGTTTTGTTTGGTTTCTGCTTAAATTACATTGATTGTAATAAGTATCATATTGTGCAATTCTTTTTGTTGTATCATCACTAAATAATGTAAGAGCTGTCATAAAGTGGTCTAATCTTACATTATCTGTTTTTTATTTTCTACATGAAAAACAAGAACAGAAATAATTTCCTTTCAACATGCATATTTTATGTATTCATAGCAGGTATAATGGGGATTTTTTTAAACAAATATTATTTTTTCAGGTACATCAGGCCAAGATGCTTACGATTCAACTATATAAGAATAGTCTGTAGCAAAAAAAAGAATATTTGCTTAGTCTTGGTAGAAACTTTCGTAAAAGAAAACAATTTTCCATAGACAATATACCATCTGTCTCTAAACCATGTGAAAAGAAAGGCTTTTAAAATCCAGCCGCTGCTAATGTGACACGTTGAAACATTAATCACCCCCTAAGGCCAGTATAATTGTAGCTCCATGTTAATTACCTAACAATTAACAGCAGTAATTTCCAAGGGACAATCAATGAATTAGCTTGTGATTTTCCCACAGACTTCAGTCCCACACTGCCAGCCTGAATGCATTTCAAACTCTGAACCGTGGTTCATCAATGACACTTCTGGTGTATGAAATAAAAATTCATTTGCACCCTCACTAATTAGGCTCGATTATATCCCTATGTGTATTACAAACTCTATTCACTTGCACAAAATCTCTGCCACAGGCATTTTTCTCCATTTAAAAATTCGTTTTCTATTAAATTAGAAGGTCACCTAGCAGGAAAACGTACTAATCAAGATTTTATCACTAACGAATTAAATGGTTTTAATAAGCAAGTTTAATTAAGTTATTCTAACAAGTGATAATGGCTATCTACAACCTATCTGATGTTTGTGCAAACACAGGTGTAGTATATGCTGAGTATGTATCAATAAACAGGGGGAAAAATTGTATATATGCACAAAAATAATTAATTTTTTTTAAATTATCCGAAAATGTCCTCATATTTCTTTTTTTTGTTCTACTTTTAATCACAATTTCTGTACAAAATTAAGCTAAAATTCCTATCTACTAGTTCTTCGAAGAATCATTTGACCTGGTCTTATAATCCTGTGGTAGACACAAACATGTTTTGGCTGAAGAGGATGTTATCACCTCCTACTGCCCAGACATAAAGCTGCTCTTGGTTTGAGTCAGTGTTAATCTGCTGATTATCAACCATTAATATAAATAGACCAAGTTGTAATCAGCTTAATTTGTTGTAGATATATTAACTTTTACTTTTTTAAAAAAAATTAAGCATCAAGTTTACATGAAGTAGTATTATGATTTCCTTTTAACTATGATTATGTTTTGTGAACATGAACAAAGGCAAATTTTGCAGATATTCTGTTCAAGAAGTCAGAGTGGAAAGAATGAATTTATTACACTTTCTTTCATTAGACTTAGTCAGAATTCCAGTAGTATCACCTTTGTGCAGGGAGGAAAAATGTTAATTCAATGTACTATCTTTGGTTTCAGGAAAGATAGTTCCAATATTGCAAAAATATTTTATCCTATGATCTGTATTCCACAAGAGACAGTGCACTCAGGTGCAAAGGACTATATTTTCCCTCCCAGTTCTCGTCCTTCTCCCAGTGCTTTAGGAAAGACCAGACAGAAACCACTCACTCTCACGATCCTTAAGTGGTTGATTTAAGGGTTGCACCTCTGAACCACTACAAATCTAATGTCCATTCTATAGCAAACACAAAATGGGTAGATAACACTTTCCATCTGAGCAGGCATATTTTAGGTTTCAGACAGTCATGCTTGGATTACAATCTTTTTTGGTAGATGCAATGAGGCACACCTCCAAGCCATCAGAAATGTATGTGCTCGGTACCCCTCTGTTCCAGGCTGACAGTCTGATGATCCTTCAGTTTCTTTCTCTCTTTTCTTCTTGTCCAGAGATGTCTTTGCTCATGTATTTAAAGAGGGTGAGAGAAGCTCTTCTGCTAAATCTAATCAGAAGGTTCACTGCAATTACAGTTTTGTCAAGAACGAAACTCCTCTCAATTCAAAACGTCTGAAACAAATATTCAGTATACCTGTTGAGAGTCTTTGTAAATAGACGACCTCACAGTTTTGCACTCATGTCTCTGCTATATCATTTTCACTGAGGAAGAGAAGACTCCTTTCATGTCTGTGATGAAGAGCCAGGCTAGGTAAAAATCTCAACTCCATTGGGTCCTGCTCTCTTTTTTTGAGTGAGACACTCAGGTCTGGGAACCACAAGGAAGACTTAATTGCTTTTCTCCTCTGGGAGTGTATGTGAAATATGTTGCTCTAAATTCTAGATTCTGCTCAAGAGATCTGTGAAGAGGAGGTTAATCAGAGTGCATGCATGGAGCTCAGGGAGCAACAGCACTGCAGTAGCCAAAAGGCCACAGGATCATACCCATTTGGGCAGAGCTCCCTGTTCTCCCTTCTTTGTAGCAGTAGAACAAGGGTTTTGCAGATATCTCTGCAAGAAAGATTCCTTCTCAGATTGATCTTTCTTCAGCCTCATAGTCAGACATTTCCAACAGAATGCTTGTTGGAATTACAACAGACAACCTCCAGTTTTAATCTCATTGCTTGCTTTAAATATCTAACTCACTTCTCTTGTTTGGCAGTCTTTACTAGAAGATAAGGTTTCAAACCACAACTCTTGGCTAAGAGACAATGGAGGTTTCTCATCCTCTCCGAGTCATCACTTGAGAAAACCACCTGTGTAGCTGAAATTAAATCAGAAAAAAAACCCCACAAAATCATAAATCAACAATCCTACCTTCTACAGCCTACCTTCTATAGCAAGGCCTCACCTGAGCCACTCCTGATGGTATTTTTCTAATATTCTTTTCTTTACAAACAACCTGTTGAGCAAGCTTAACACTCATAAATCTATGGGACCTGATGGGATGCATACATGAGTGCGAAAGGAGCTGGCTGATGCTAAGCCACTCTCCATACTTTTTAAATAATCCTAGAGGACTGGTGAGGTACCTGATGACTGGAGGAAGGCCAATATCTGTCCAGTCTTCAAAAAAGGCAGGAAGGACAACGGAGGAGACTACAGGCCAGTTAGCCTCATCTCCATCCATCGAAAGGGAATGGACCAGCTCATCCTGGATGCCATCTCATCAGGGGGAGTCAACATGGATTTACCAAGGGGAAGTCCTTCTTGACCAAATTGATAGCCTTCTATGAGGGCATAACTGGTTGGCTAGATGAGGGGAGAGCAGTGGATGTCATCTGCCTTGACTTCAACAAGGCTTTTGACACCATCTCCCATAACATTCTCATCAAAAAGCTCAGGCAGAGTGGCTTGGATGAGTGGACAGTAAGGTGGATCAGCCAGTGAACTGGCTGAATGACAGCGCTCAGAGGGTGGTGATCAATGGACTAGAGTCAAGTTGGAGGCCTGCGGCCAGTGGAGTTCCACAAGGATCGGTTCTGGGGCCAGTCTGATTCAGTATCTTCATCAATGACCTGGATGAGCAGACAGAGTGCACCCTCAGCAAGTTCCATGATGATACCAAACTGGAAGGACTGGCTGATTCACCACTCCGTGAGATCTACTCTAGCTCGAGAGTTGGGCAGAGAAGAACCTCATGAGGTTCAACAAGGACAAATGCAGAGCCCTGCACCTGGGGACAAACAACCCTATGCATCAGTACAGCCTGAGGGCTGACCTGCTGGAGAGTATCTCTGTGGAGAGAAACCTGGGAGTGCTGGTTTACAAGAAACTAATCATGAGCAGATAATGTACCCTCATGGCCAAGAAGGCCAATTGAATGCATCAAGAGTGTGTCAGGCAGTCAAGGGAGGTTCTCCTCCTCCTCTAATCTGTCCTGGTGAGGCCTCATGTGGAGTGCAGTTTTGGACTGCCCAGCTCAAGAGGGACAGGGAACTTCTAAAGTCCACTGCAGGGCCACCACGATGATCAGGAAACTGGAGCATCTTCCTTATGAGGAAAGGCTGTGGGATGTGGGGCTCTTTAGCCTGGAGGAGACTGAGGATGGACCTCAATAATACTTGCGAGTACTTGAAAGGTGTATAACAGGATGGGGCTACAGGTTTTTTCTGCAGTGTCCAGTGACAGGACTAGGGGTAATGGACAAAATCTGGAGCACAAAAAGTTTCACTTAAATTTAAGGAAAAGCATTCTTTATTCTAAGGTTGATGGAGCCCTGGCACAGGCTGCTCAGGAAGATGTGAAGTCTACTCTGGAGGTTTTCAAAACCCATGTGGACACGTTCGTGTGTGACCTGACCTAGACAGATCTGCTTTACAGGAGAGTTTGGACTGTATGATCTTTAGAGATCCCTTCCACGTTATGTGATTCTCTGCTTTCTTAGCAGTCTAATGTTGAGTTATTGCATTCGTTAGAAAGGTAATCAAATTGCCTGTTCTTTGTAGAACATCCTTGCTGCTTAGCTATTACCTTCTCCACTGAGATCTTTCAAACCTTCTCTTCTCAATTTGCTGAAATAACTTCCTGAAAAAATAGATGGCTTTACATTTGGGAAAAACATTTCTAATCTCTGTCTCCTTCCTGCAAATATGCCCTTGCACGTAAAATTCAGGTTTCATGGTTAAATAGTAATTTTCTTGCCGTCACATTTGTTGGCACATTTCCAAATTATAAGTCCATGTATCTTACCAGTGAAAAGATAAGTCACAAAATAAGAACTTGCAATGCATTATTTTTTAAAATACAGTATTTAAACCTATCCCTTGACTTTCTTCTGAGTGTGTGTATATGTGTGCGGCAGTACTCATTTGCTTAAGGCTGAGAATACCAAAAAAAAAAAAAAAAAAATTCAAAAACCGAACCAAATCTCTTCAAAGCTTCTTTTTCTTGCTGCAAAACATGACGGAACACCTCAGGCTATATCTATGTTTGCCTTTGGTAACAGTGTTCCTGTTTGAAGTGAGGTTCCCCTGGCGAAGTGATGAAGCCAATTGCATCCATATTGCCAATGTGAACAAAGTTTCCCCACTTGGAAAGAGACTTCCTCAAAGGAACAGACCTCAACAGGCAGCCTGAGATTGCTCACCAGTTAATATGACAATATGGAAATCAGTGACTTACACTCATTGCATGATCCTCCTTAGACAGGTAGCATTTTATTCCTGATCTGGATGGGGGCATGGAAAGCAGGCAAAACATGCTTTGTCATCTAGTCTACATTCAGATCCCAGGTTGCAGGCTTATGATGTTCCCCTTTAGAAAGTATTTTCCACTATAAAAGATTGCTTTCATATTCTTCTAATTTTTCCTTTTCTTAGTATTGTCATCCTCTAATTAGGATATGTAAAAGCAGTTAAGGTATCATACCTAAGAATCGTAGATCTAAGTTCAAGCTGTTGCCTAGACATACTGAAACTACAGCTCCCCAGCCCCTGCTTTAAACCAGTATCTGGTCATCCTGTCAAAGAAATCAAAGGAAGCAGAAATAATGGTTTAATTACTTCCTTGTACAGTGCTGATCTTACAAGAATAATATGTCTAAGCCATATTTGTCCATTGAGTTATCTAATGCATTTGGGTGGCTTTTAAAAACAAAAAAAAGATGAAATAAAATAGGATCAAAAAATATAAATATGCATTATAGCTGCAAATACTGTGAAGAGATAGAAATAATATCTCTTCTCAATTGTATTCAAGGGGAATGTTATCAAATAATTTGTTTCAACATAACACTTCTCAAACTTTGAGCTTCTTGGGAAAAAAAAAAAGAAGAAAGGAAGAAAGTAAATAATTCTAAAACTAATTCAATTCTTATTGTAATATAAAACATTTCCATTTGCACAGTTTCCTCCATAGATGCACATCTAGACGCACACCACAGCAAAAGCTGAGACTTCAAAGGTAAGGACGGTTCCAGAGCTAGTAGACAATACGTGCTAATATCTTTTCTCCAGTTTTGCAGGAATTACAGGTGGAATTTCTTCTTTTGCCACTCTAGTAAGCACTTTACAAAGCAGAAGAGTGGTATGGCCACAAAAAGACGCTCAAGGACAGCAAACATAACATTGCTTATGGCGCCTGAAAGTGTAATTGGGAGTGAAAGAGATGCAAATGGTACTGTATGAGAGAAGAGCAATAGGCCAGATTGAGAAATACCAGGCTCGAAATTATTTCACGTAACTATTACTTGATTTAAATCAATAATGAAAGAAAGCAGATTAAAATACCTTATCCACAGATGGTTGTTTGTTTGTTTAAAAGCAGTTCTTTCAAGGAAACTATTTCAGTAAACTCAGACAAACATCCAAAAATTCTGAGATTTAGCCAAAACTCAAAATTCAACCGATTTCCTCCTTCTTAGAGCAAGGAGAAAAAAATAACATGCAATAAAGAAGTGACAGAGTTATTGATTTTCACTTAATTATTTCTGGAAGACATCTGATATTTTCTTGGTTATTTCCAAGTTTTATTCAAGAAAATAATTTACCATTCTGCCTTTACTACATCTTTATTAGTCACAACCATGAGATAAAATCTTCACTTTCATGTATTTGTCCCAGTAGAAATATTCACTAAACTATAAGGAAAACTTGGAGGGGAAATAAAGAAAAAGAGAACCAAAATTCCTTTATGAATTTTCTATACCACTGAATTCCATAAACTGAGAGTAAGCAAAATTTCTCTCTTCTCATTCTCTCTCTTTCCTCCTTTGAAAGCAATTGAAGGAAAAATAACTCCAAAAATTTGCTGTTTAACATCAAAGGATTTCTCCTTACTGCTATCTTTAGTAACATTTTTCAGGTCATCAAAAAATGTTTATCACTCAATTATTTCTCAATGAAAAGGTCAATTTTTTTGCAAAGGAGTGCTTGCTTCCCATCAGTTTGCTTACTTATGTAAAAGAAGAAATAAAGGAAAATCAGAGCTTAGACAATAAAAAAAAAACTTGTAGCATGTATGTATTTACTATCTGTGAATAGTGTATGCAGGAGAAAACAAATGGTCAGAAAACATTTTTTCTCTTTTCTTATTTCCCTCATCACCATTTGTAATTACATTTTGTTGCAAAGGCTAGAAAAATCATCACTATTTCTAGTACAAAATCTGTTACTTATATTGGATTTTGTAGAGAATTGTGTTCATCTAGTTTGGCGATATCATCCAAAAAATGATGATTTAATTATTTCAGCAATTTATTTAAGACAATTTAAACTCATTATTACTCTATTCACTTGTAGGAAATTATTTTGTGTATGCCAAATTTACACTATTTCTGTGAAATTCAGGCAGACACTATGTTGGGACATAAGTTTGAAATTTATTACAAGCACATCTCATGTTTGCTCTCATTTCATTTAGCACATTTATTCAGAAATTTTTATTAACTTAGTTTTTAACTTTCTTACCCTCAAATATGTTTTCAAGGTATATCTGCAAAAATTCATCTCTTGAGATCTTGTTAATATCTCATTATGTTAATATCTCAAGAACACCAGTAGATACATTTTTTCCAACTAATTCACAATTCCAGCATTAACACATAACCTTATCTGAGCTATGCAAATGGTTTTAGCTCTTGCGATTTACAGCACACCAAGAAATTGAGTTATTGGTATGCAAAATTATCTTCTACAAAACCAACACATTTCTGGCAAAGTTTTGTCACCTATTGATTCAATTTCTAATGCAATTTGGACAGTTCTAGTTCTGCATTTCTAGACAGGCCTCAGGGCAAAAATCAAATTTTAATATGGCTCAATGTTTGCTAAAGTGCATGTGTGCATTCTTGAGCACAGGTTCACATATATAAAAAAAACTCTCAATGTAAAAATGTGCAGTGCTCGATTGTCTTACACTGCACCATTTGGGGACATTTAATATTTTTTTCCCTTTTCTGTCTTGAGTTATAACCCAGTGTTTCATACAAAAATAAAGCTCTGCAAAATATCATAAAAGGGCTTTAAATGAGGATACCTCTCAGGACTGTGAGAGATCAATACATTATGTTTTGGATTTCTGTTGAAATTTCAGTGACTGTTCCACCTTACTTGACTTCTTGTTTATGTCTCCATCCATCTCCTGTATTGCAAAGAAAAATATATTATTCATTATTTCAGTCTGAATTTTTAGGCCTTCTCCCTGGGTGTGGAAGACTAATGTTCTAATCTGCACTTTATATAAAGTAAAAGAAGGACTTGCATATTTTAGGAGTGCACCTTCTGCCACCGAGCCACTCTTAGTTATTCCAGCTTCCTGAATCCAATACATGAGGGAATTTGGTACATATTTATATATATATAAACACACATGCGAACATATAAAACATATACATGCATATAAAACCTTTAAAAACCAAATTCTATCAAAAGTCCTGGTGAATCTGAAAAATATAAAATATAAATAAAAAATAAAAAACAGGGATAAAATTTAGATGGAAACATCACCACTCAGCTTCAGTGAGATAATAGCTCTACAAGAGAGTAGCAGACAGTAAATATTTGTGATAGAGGAAAAGAAAAACAACAAAATAATATGAAAAGATATTTCAAAGAAAAAAATCAAGAGACAGCTCAAACAGCAGGTTTAATAGAAGGAACTCTAGCAAGGTAAGTTAACATTCCTTCTAACATTATTGAGGCCATCCTGCATCAAACAAAATATCATCTCTTACACAGTAAGTGATCTTTATTCCTTTAAATTCCTCCTTAAAGGCAATCCTTTACCTCTTTCCCTACAAATCACCACCATCTGGGAGTGGTTATCCTGGTAGCCACCTGTAAGCACTTAGGCCTCTGTGAATAACTTATGGGTGCACCTGTAGTTGCTGTTATTGTGTCTTTCTCTTCTTCATAATCATTGCTCCAAGGTTCAGTAAAGCCCCAGATCATGAGGTGTGTGGGAGCTGGATATTTCTGTGTAATTTTGTTTCTGTATGGTATAATAAAGCACCAATGCTTTTGGGGAGTTATAAGTGTTATCTGAGTATACTTGTAATATGCACTGTGTATGGAACTTGTCAGGCATCAAATAACCTGGCATGTCTGCTGTGAAAATGAAGCAAAAAGATATGGGTCTGTATAAACATGCAAGCATGCATATGTGTTCCTAGTAACCTGAAGAGATGCTGCAAAGAGTCACCATTGTTACCTGAATGGCTGCTGGTTTTAAATGGGAGGGTTACAGAATTCCAGCATTCCGCAAGCACATTGATTTGTCAGCAGAGTAAAAATATGTTGTTTCTTTGTTTGGAGGTCTGCACTACTTGTAAGTAAGTCTCTCCTACTTATTCTAGATCTTTCGTACTATTAAATCCACTTCAGTATTCCACACCTTTAGATGCACATTTTCACACCTGGTACATATTTTCATATTGTATTCTGCTGTTTCACTGCTAACATAAGCTATGCTTTCTGACTCACGTTTAGAGATGGTGTAAACACCTACTACAAGTTCCTGAAGTCTGCTCTGATGAAGACTTTTGGCTTGCAATCTCTCAGCAGTGTTCCCACACACATTTTAAGATTGCCTTTGTTGTTCCAAATACAATCTCTCTATTTAAATTTACGTTCCCACCACCTCCTCTATCACTGTGCATTTGTGTTACAGGCATATCACAAACTGCTGGCTACTACAGTAAATGTAGATGATCGCTTGCCTGTAAATTAGATTTGTGTCTGTAAAACCCATGCTTGTTTACACACTGGAATGATGCCAAATACTTGCTCAGATGAAACAAAATATTTATGAATTGGATAAACTGGAAACTTACATCTTTATAGGGTGTTCAGAGTGTATCCAGGTATAATTTCCTTTGCTCTGCCCCACTTTTAATGAAAAATTTTCTCGTTAAGGACTATTAGAAATATTGCGTTTGTAAAATACGCAACATTTTAATTTATACTCAGCAATATTAAAGCAAGGCTTTAAAACAATCCTTTATGAAACAAGTGACCTTAACTATTGTAATTCACATGAATTTAATTACACCAATTTTAAAAAGTACTTTAAATATTGCTTTAAGAGAAGTTGGATTTTTGCTACTGTAATAAAATAACTTGTTTTATACAAGATACAGAAGAATATAATTTGATCATTTCTTCTGTTAGCCTTTGTTACACAGATTTTTACATAATCATTACTCATAATGTTCTGACAGATAGTGCTATTACTAGCGTTACTATCTTTGCTATTATTATAAAAAATCTCTGGCTTTGTGAAAATTTTAATTTATTAAAATGTAATAAAAGCACATCTAACATGAACCATAATTTATGAAAATTTTAGATGTGCTGCTTGACATTCATGTCATCAGGCTTCAAAAGTTTCACATCTGAAATGTAAAATTACACAGATTTATAAAGATCCTTTTTCAGCATGTTAACTGGCACTATCTTCTGTAAAATGTATATGTTTGGCTTTAAAGAGACAGGCGCATGTAATTTTAATGTCAGCACCAGCATCACCAAAAAGCGCCCTGGCAATCAGTGGAAAGGTTTAATAGGTTTCCTGTCTTGTTCTTAATTTGCTGAAATTACAAAATCAATACTTTCAGTTGTAGCTGCAGCTACCCGTTTTACTGCTTTAAGATAAAGTCTACAAGAAAGTAACCTTCACTTTCAATTTGTAGCACAGAACATCAGGGTGTTTTTGGCCACTCACTAGTCTTTCTTTTCTCCGCCAGTATGAGACATTGTAGATGTGTGACACTGCCCTTCAAAGAGGAAAGATACATTTTGTACTAAGCATAGCTCTCATCAATGACTTGTTTTGTTTATTTTTCATACCTCATTCCACTCTCTCCTAAAGTAACCTCTGCATGGGTTGTTCATTATTTCCCTGTTTCTCTGTCTTGTGTTTTGAACTATGCTTCACAACTAAGTGATGCTGAAATGGCCTAATCTTTGTTTTATTTCTATCAGTCTTCCTTTATTACAAAGAAGCTTTTTTTCTCTGCCATTAAAAAGGAAAATTCTCCACAGTTAAACACATTTTTAATAGTGAATATGACTACAGACATTAAAAGTCTCTGAAAGAGCCAAAGAGAGGACAATCAGATCAGCACCTCCAGTAGAGAGGTCAAGCTGTTGTACAGAGCAAGAAGGAAAAAAACAATAGATAAATACCCTTCCATAGGCAGCTCTGATACACTTCCTGACTCTCTAACTAGAAAAGTGAGAAAAATCGTTTCCTTACACTTACACACAATAATCTAGTCTTCCAACTCAAGCATAATCTTTCCAATGAGTATTATACACTCAAAAATTACAGTTGTAAGATAAAGCTCTGACCTTCTTGTCTCTGATTAGCAACCAATTAAAACGTTTTTAGGTTTGGGAGTCTTTTTTGTTTCTGTTTTTCTACAATAACTGTCTTCCTGAAACTCTTTCAGCATGTAAACCCTCTTCATCACTTAGCTGAGCAATATTCTGGAGCCGTTAGCCCTCCCTGGACAAGGGCCTTGGCTTGCATAGTCCCCTTCTAGTGAAGTAATAAAAAGAATGTTAAGCTGCCATTCACAAAAGATTGTAGCATGAGACCTCTCAGGGCCTTCCACCGATGCAGAATGTATTCACACCAAGGAAAAAGAGCTCTCAGCACCTGCTACCCCAAATGTTAATGAATACATGCACACATGCACACGTAATACCTCTTCCTTCTCAGTCATAGTAATTTCATGTCAGAAATTTTACTCATAAACAGCACATGATGGAGTTAGAATACTGTAAAAAGAGCACAGCTGATTGGGAATGGAAAACAGTTAATCACACCAGGAAAACAGAGCCTCCAAATGCCACAGTACCCTTGCTTTATGCTTTGTATTTTTTTAACTAGCTGCTAAAGGTAAAAGTATGCTATTTATCTTGTGATGCACTCTCTATAAATGAAAATTCAGACTAGATCTAGAAACAATACTCCACAAAAGGAAACAAAGGCATTTGTCTCTAAATAAGTCAAGAGAAATGCCAAATAATTCAATGAAGATCACTTGTGTCACTTATGTTTGTTTTGATTGGTCCTCCAATGTTTACAGCACTCAACTCAGCAGGCTCAGAACCCCAAATCTATATTTAATTTAAAACATTGTGCCATCACTCAAATCCTTCAGCAGCCTCAGTACAGTCTAAAGAATAAGAGCAGAGGGATTTATTTACATGGAGCACCTTCTATGGGGTTCAAGGCATTGCAGAGTAGTTTTATATATATCAGATTTTTTTTTAAAACTTAGTTTTTAATGTAATTGTGAAACAAACCATTTACCACTACTTACAGGATTCTTTCTGACGTTATCTGTCACTTTTTAAATGCTCTCAGTGAGAGATCATACTGCAAGAAAAGCCAAAATATTCTAAAATATTCTAAAAGTAGCTTTAAACTCTAAAAAATAAGATTAATCTCACCAGCCTTTATTTTTATCAGAACCAATATGCCGATCAGCAAAAGTAATGTGATGAAGACACCCATCACTATAACACTGAAAGCTTTGTACAAATTCACCTCAGTTTAGAGAGTTAAATAAAAGTCATTTATCTATATATTGACACACATATTGGAGAGCACAATCCTTGAGAAATCAAAGTTAAAAAAAAAAAAAAAAAGCAATTGAAGAGAAAAAGACCAAGTCCTCATTTAACTAAACACAAATATTCTTAAAACATGTCTAGCTGAACAAAGTGAATGAGTCTTCAGTTCCCATTAACTTCGGCCAGGGTAGAATCTGCTTGGTATTTTGCAAAGCAGTCCTGATGCAAATGGAGAGTTGCTAACGTCATATGCACAGTGTCAAACACCAGCAAACCTTCTCACTGTAACTGGTAGCATACATCGGTGCAAGATTATGACAGTGTTTTTCAATCCTTGTCAGGCTGCTGGTGTGAAAGCCTCTCAAGCTAAATTTAGGGGCTTCTCGAGGGGAAGGAAGTTGAGGTAGAAGATGGTTTAAAAAATCTAGATATGGTATTATATTATGTTTACCATGTAAATTTTTCCAAAACCTTCCCAGATTTACAGGGAAACCTATTTTATCCTTTGAAAACATAAGATCTTTTGTGCATTCACCTTATGTTATCATTACTCTGTCAGCAGCAGTGCAGCCCCCTTGGCCCCAGCCAGCCCGGAATTGATTCCAGGCCATCTCAGATACAAAATTTGATCAAAGCCTATCAGAAATTTTCGATACAGGTACTCACTGTGAAGTGTGTTCCTCCTCAGTGCCTCAGTCAGCCTTTATAGGAACCTGGACATGAGGGTATCAGTGCAAGGAGGCCTGTTCTGGCCCTGCACCAGCACATACAGTTAACAAACCAGCCCATCTCTTGTCTAAGCTGGGAGCAGAAGGCAGACAAATTTGCAGCACCAAGTCCCTGTTCTCACAGGCAGAAAGTGAAAGCAGTGTTCAAGGAGGGAGTATCCATGGTTTTCGGCACTAGGCAGTCTCGGGCCTTCAGAAAAACACAGAGAGGGAGTGAAAGGCTGCCAAAATTAGCTTCAGTCCTGGAAAAAGTAGAGTCTTGTACCATTTGCCTCCTCTTACCAGAAACATTTGTTCAGCGTCTGTGTTTCTTTCAACTCTCTTGTGCTTCTCAGTAGACAGAGTAATTTGACCCAGAAGATTTTGGCTATCTAAGCTATGCTTAATCATTTGGCCCCATTACATCACTGCAAAACAGTTCAAAATATAAGGCTCTTTTTAATAGGTTTCTTAGTTCAACTAACAAAAATTATTCAAAGTTCAATTTTAGCTGAGCTTATTAGAGCAGGACTATGTTTAAGTTATAGTAATTGTCAATAAAGTCTTTATAGCAGATTTAACTCAGCATATTTTAGATCTTGCCAATTTGAGACAGTTTCCATAAAAAGAACAGCTATGTTACAGAGTGAAAACACAAAAATGGAAAAAAGGAATTATTTAGCATAAAAGGAATTATTTAGCATAGTAAAAGGAGGTATAACTAGGTGTAATGGGAGGAAATTAATAAAGGGAATATATCAGTAGAAGAAAAAGAAAAACCTGACTGAGTTAACCAATAGAAAAATCTCCCCAGAGAGCAGAGTGGCCAACTACTAGGCAATTTAAAAATAACAGGCCAAAACATTACCAAATAAATACACAGGCTGGAAACAATTCTGCACTGGTACAGACAGAAGACTAGGCTAACATTTTGTCCTCTACTTCTAAATTTTATGAAAGTGAACAAGTAAATTGAGCTTTCTGATTGACAAATCTAGTGAAATTCAGAATCCCGGCTGCTGAGATGTAATTGCATGGCTTTTATCTTTGCCAGCATTAGGAGAGGAAGGGGGGGGGGGGGGGGGGGGGGGGGGGGGGGGGGGGCACACANTAAGGGGAAGTATTGGGTTTGGTTTTGGTTTGTTTTTTTTTTTAATTGACATTCATTTTCTTTGTCTGAATGATTAGTTATCTTTGAGTTACTAAGTAATAATTTGTTCTTGAGTGACAAATTATTTCCAGTTAAAAGATATTGCAGAACAACTTAAACTGTTTTAGGTTTTTTTAATTAAAAATTTTAACTGTAACATAAAATAGAGAAGCCAAAATTCTCTTACATGTAGACCTCACAGTCATATCAAAATGCAATAATTTCTGAAAATTCAAAATCAAAACTAACATCCTTCTGAAATCTCTGTTTTGCAGGACATTACATAAACTATTCTGTTTATTCAAAAGAAGTAAAGCAGGCAACTCTAATAATGTATTTTTGGGGTTTAATATTATTTTTTATTTTCTTTTAAAATATATTGAAAATCAAAGGCTCATTTTTCAAATTAATAGCAAGTCTACAGACATGAAGCAAGCTACAACATACCCATTAGACAGCAAAACTTGTTCAATAAAAATGATTAGACAGTGTTCCAGATGTTAGTTCTTTTTGAAGAGTACAAATATTTCGAGCTATTCCATGACCGCATTGATACAGCAAGTAACTTATTTAACAGCGCACAGAGAAATTTAATTGAAAATGTGAATTAAAATACAAAACAAAATTAATCTGAATAGTTTCTGTATGTGCCTGTCTCTTGTTTTCAAATCAAGGAATAAAATAATCAACACTGTTGAGTTCACTGCTGTTGCCTGTGAAAACATTGCAACAACTTTTTAAAATATAACGGATGTTTAAATAGTTTCTACCTCATTCAGGATTAAGTCCCATCTTAACTCATAAATTTACAACATGTCATAAATCATTACATTTAATAATTTTTTAACTGTGTTTGCTGACACATAGTTGGTTTCAGTTTGATCTATAGTGAAAACAGTGACAACAACACCAACTCTGACAGACTTGAACCAAACCAATGTTAACCTGTACAATTTTGTAGGACTAAACATGTTTCGTTTTATTTTGATGTTGTTTTGGTTTGGCATAAGCACATTACAAGTTTGGTGAGTTTTGAAACAGGTTTTTTTATTGTTACTATTCAGGTTTAGGTGCTCACACTAAAAGTTGTGCTTATGACATGTTTGCATTGATATCAGTTTTTAAGAACCAAAAGCTGTATTTCTATATATAGCTAACTGTAAAAGCAAATGACTACAGAACTCTATGAACTAGAGTCACTTATTATGTTACATAAATATTGATATTATTTAACAGTTTTAAATTGCATATTTTACCATGTAAAATTATGTTTTAATATGTGATTAATATTGCTAAAAGGTTAAAACGTTGATTGATATAGGGAGTTTGGGGATTTTTTTAAATCAAAAGTATTGTACACATCAGTTCTTCTTAAAGATACAAAATTAGGAAATGGATTTTTACATCTTCCTATATACTGTTTTATTTAATATAGAAGTTCAAATTACGCTAAGCTTTTCATGTAAATATATAGCTAAAATAAACAAGTTACAAAGGAAAAAAAAACATAAATTCAAATAAATCCAACAGTGTAGATTTTGTTAGGTATGAAATAGAATGGCTTCCTAACCAGGTTCTCTCTAGCAATATTGCCAACTGTCAGGCTAGAAATAAAAAACTGGAGTAACAAAACAACTGGTCATATCGGAAATAGAAGCTTATGATTGCAACACAAAATCATTAAAGCATTACCATTTCTACATTTAAATTCACTATTCAAATATGTTTGAGCATTTCAGAACACAATAACTTAAAAAATAATAGTGAGATTTAAATTTATGCACTCATCAGAAATGATTCAGAGCAATGTTTTTATATAATGCTATAATTTACTCTGGTGGATATCAACTGATTCACATGTGTAAGAAGTGTGGAGGGTGAAGTGGAAGTTAAAGGTATACTTAAAACTTGGTATCTCTTCTAACTGCCATGACATGCTAATGAGGATAGTATATTTGTGCAAGTTCATATAAATTTCAATAAAATAAATTTCCATTTACCACTTTTAACTGTAGGTAACCAGTACTTCTGGAGATAAAGTATACTCGTATATGGATTTTGTTATTATAGTCACCACTCTGCCAAATTCAGTAATATATACAAACATCCAAAGAAAGAATTTACTCCTTGAAGAACCTGCTTCCTTAAAAATAAGTAGTACCACTGCATGTACTACACTATGGTATGCTTAGAATTCAATACTTTATCACCTCACTTATATCCCTCCATGAACAAACAGTGCAGCTGCGGATTTTTTAATATGTGAATATATGAATTTTCTACTATTTTAAATGTCACATCTTCAAAGCTGAGGTAACAAGCATATCATAAAATTAAGCATTGAAATTTTAGATAATCTTATATACATGTACTTGTAAATATCTATACATTGGAAAAGAGATATATTTTCATTCTAAAAATACTCCATATTTTAATAGTACAATTTAATTACAATAAAGTCACTGCATTTTAAAAGGAATCTATGAAGCATCTTCCCCTCAGAATTTACGTAAAAGATAGTATTGTAATATTTCTCCAACTTTTCTCCTTTTCAGTTTCTTTTCTTAATTTGTTTCTGTTCACTTCCCTTTGCTTTTTGTTTTCCTGTATTTTTTTCTCTTTTAACACATATAGCTAATAAAAATCCGATGTATAAACCATGTAGTCTAATTATTTTGATTTTTTAAAATTAGAAACTTGGGAAAAATAATATTATCCTAAGTAGCATTCTTCTGTAAACTGTGACAAAACAAATAGCTGTTTCATTAAGGTGCTGATTGTTTCAGTACCTTACCTCCAGCCAAGAAGGTAGATAAGGGGATCTTTTACAAGACAATGTTAACTCTCCATGCCATGTCAGTTACTGGGAATAATGAAACAGGCTAGAAAGCAAAGCATTAGGACTTTATTCTTTTTCTCTTTCTTGAAATAATACTTTCAGTATTATTTGATAACAGAGACTAAGTTTTATCCCCCCAAAAAATACAAGAAGCTATCACAAATATTTGCACTCAGCTACAGTAGTTCTGTGCTGTGCAAAACAAGAATACATTCAAAATCTTACTATTTGTCTATTACTATTTAGTACCTTATCTGTAGTTATAAGACAATGTAACTTTCCCATTTGATTATGTTTTGTTTTCACACATATGTAAGTAAAGTCTATATTGTCAATGCAGAATTTTTCAACCAAGCTTTTACTTTTTCCATAGTACTATAAGATTCAGGAGTCAAATCACATGCTCATTCTAACAAAGCAATATAAATGGGATGGAAAGGAGAAGCAATTTGGAGTCTATAGGAAGGTTACCATAAAATTTACATTTTCCATAAAATATAAGTAGCCACCATTTTGCTGTAATCCCAGAGCAGCAACGAAATGGTGGTACAGAAAAAAACTACTCTATCAGACACATTTCATCATTGCTTCTATCCATCACTATCTTCTTTCACTAGCATTATTATCATTTACCTTTCTTCGTCTTATAAACAACATTCTAACTTTAGATTAAAAAAATTAATAGATATAGCATAGTAAATTGCTAAGGTATAATTATCAAACAGACTACATACTACAGCAAGTGTTTTGTTTTGGTTTTTTTTCCTCCTTCAAATCGCAAAAAAAGTACAGTATAGTGTTTCTATCACACACTGATGAACATATCTCTTGGAAGTGCTTCTGTATGAAAGCTGTATCCTAGAGGTAGGATACATGGTATGGAATATGGCTACTGTATTGGTCAGTATAGTATTTTAATTATTATATGATGAAATATGTGTAAGTAACGCTCAAAGGACCAAGATGGCTTAAACTAATTGGGTTTTATTGGAATGTACAATGTTTCATTTTGTGATGCATTTTATGCTTAAGTCAATGTGAATATTGGCATACTCAGTTTAGAAATGTGTATTAAAACATCAATTTTGCTAAGGAAAGCCATCTGTTTTTCATTAATGCATGCTTTTCAGAAAGTATGGAAAGGAGTGTCTACTTGTACATAAAGAAGGAAACAATACAGGTATATTCTGTAATATTGTTCTGTACCTACTACAAGAATTCATAAAGTTTATTGTGTAATCTTTACAGAAGCACCTTTATTAACTAGGTCCTAAATTTATAAATTAGAAATAAACCAGAAAAGTTATTTCTGTAATGTATTTTCTAATATTATGTTTGGTGTTTATTAATATAATATGTAATGAAGTTAAAATTGATGACATTTTAAAATATGGCATGTCATAGGAACATGTTCTTATTTCTCAGGTTCAAGTCGAGTATTTTAGATTCCAATATCATGTTTTAACTAATAAATCACATAACACAAAAAAGGTAGGTCATTTGAGTAATAACAGATGATGAATGTAAAGTTTTTTAGGAAAACTTTTCCAAAGTATCCTTAACGATATAAAATCTCTTTGTACAAATCTGCAATTATGTACAAATAAAACAAATGCCCTGTTTTTCTTAAGTAGTCCCAGTCTTTCCTAATTCAGAGCAGAGAGTTTTTAGGTAACACTGCCACCTATTGCTTAAACGTTATAGTTACTAAAATCTGCTGCAGTTTTTTATCACTCATATTTGCTGTTTTGACTACGACGCTTTCATTATTTCTAGTAACCAAATAAGACTTTCATATTCAAAGATGCTTAACAAATAAGAAGTGTCTGCCTTCACTAGTATAGCTATAATTTATCTGGAATTAATAGGAACTTAGGAAAAAAAAAGATAAAACCTTTCAATATCTATGAAAATCTATTCTAAAAAAACACTAAAAAAAAGCAATTTTAAATTTAAAAAAAAACCTTCCTGAAAAGGAACAAAAGAATATTCTTCAGTATATAAGATGAAAAATATTGCAAAATCCAAGTTTTGGTTAGAAAAAAATGTCTAATGTCATCCAAAATAACAGGATTCTTGCAAACATTTTGCAAGTGGCTAGGCAAATACTCAAATTATGAACCTATGTCTTCTGTGCTTTTAGGGACATAGATATAAAAATAGGCAAATAAGGTAGAATAAAATCAGTCATAATTATTTTCAGTAAATAATTCTGGTTTCATGAGAACTGTCAAAAGATTATTAATTGCACATCTGAACAAGTATCATATCATCAAAATAACTTTAGTCAGTCTGGAAAAAAAAAGGAAAGAAAATTAAAAAAAAATGAAAAGTATGAAAAGGAACATAATTTCCACTTTAAAAAAAAGGGAGAAACTGATATTTGACTCTACTGAGTCAGGAAAGTCATATGAATCAATCAGGAAGACCACTGCTTTAACATAAAATAACACGTTAAGTAAACTTATATAATACAAGTACTATCTAGAGTCATTTACAGCAATATAGAAAGATTACTTGGTTTAGAAGAAAATTTATTCTTGAAAGGCCTCGTTTTCTTCAGTGTATTACTCAGCCTGCATCTGTAAAATAAGTTGACTTCTTTTCTACAAGAAAGTATCTGTAAATTGCATAAAATCCCTTCTATTCCCTTGCATTGTTAAAAAAAGAATGTACAAATTTATTGTTCTTGTGCATAAAAAATGTTTGCAGTCATTATACAGAAGGCTGACTATATATTAATATATCTCACTATGAGTCCAGTTGTATTGTAAGATTCATGTAATTATGAGACGGATGCATTCAAGAAGAGGAAAAATAGAAAATATTTCAAAAAGTAAAAGTGAAGATTCGAGGTTTTTGAGGGGGAGGTTGTGAGGATTTTTTTGTTTGGTTTGGTTTTTTAACGAAATGCAGTATATTCATTCTCAAAGTATTTAAAATGCCCATGGTAGTGGAGAGAGTTTTCGGGTGTATATACAGTAACATACAAAATCTATAAGGCTAAATTTCTTAATACCTACTTATCTCAATTATCTACTTCATATTTTTCTATACTAATAACTGTATTTTTTCTACAACAGGACTCAAACAATACTTAAACAAGAATTGTTCTTGCAGTTAGTTACTCCCAGTCTTTTTTACATACAGTTTTACCCTACTACATTTTCAACTGTTCTCTGCTACTAGAAGGTTCCCTTTTACTAGAAGGTTAACAGGCAGCTATCACAGTCAAGCAGTGTATAGAGCTGCTGTCAGAAAGTGAACAACTGAATTCAAATAAATAATTACACACCTATTTTTATGTTTTCTGATATATTTCTTCTTTTTGCACTCTCAACTCCAACAGCAGTACAAGATGCTTGATGTGATAAAAAGGTGAAAAAGACCTGAACTTTTTTCCTTTTTTTTTTTTTTTTAGCTCTGTCAATAATCGTATATATTTAAGGAAAAAGTTGGATATTTTTCAGATTTTAGTAAATGTTATTTTATCTAAAACAATTTGGCACTATTCAACCTTAAATTCACCCTACTTAGTTCACTAGAATGAATTATTAATGACTTAATTCATAAACATTGATTTGTAATGTAGCTACTTGCTTAGTGTATCAAGTTACATAAATATCAGACCAAAAAATCTGATACTTTTAATAAATTTTCTTTGATGAAATACACCACTTGTATACACTCACAAATTTTCTCCTTCAGCAAACTTTCTTTTGTTTCCTAAACAAATGTTTTGGTATATAGAAAGTTTGCAGGTATATTTTTCACACCTTTTATTCCCTAGATTCTCACATATCTATTCACATGGGTTATATAAGGAAAAAATGCATTTTAAAAAATACATTTAAAAACAATATTCAAAGTGGGTACAGAAAACAAACAAAAAAGAAGCTATTAAATCAAGTGCGTAAAGCCTAGAACCTGTAAGGAATAGAATGCAATGTATAAAACCCAAAATATAAAGAAGCCACTTGTGAGTAATTTGTGAATTTTATCTCCAAAATGCAATTCACTCTCACATTAAATCAACAGTAGATGTCTAAAAAAAAACAGTATAATTTGGGCCTATTGTGTATAGATTAACAGATAGGCACATGCATACTGAGCCAGTATGCCTTTCCCATTAATATTTGTGTACTAAAATACATTTAGTTCAGACGAAGGTATAATTTAATGTAAGGAATAAATACAGTATAGGTGAAAAACAGTATCTTCCTTAGTTATCTGCTATAATCAACTACACACCTGATGTTAGAATGTATGTTAAAATGCAAAGATGGATGTACTTCAAAAGCTAACATCATCATTACTTTTATATCTTAGCTTTGCTAGATCATTGCTTTAAATGAGCATCACAAAACCAATGAAGCTTTAGCCTCTACATTACATTTTCTTCATAATCATTTTCAATTTATTTTTTTTCTTGCATGTCATCATTTTAATGTAAATCTTTCTTTTTCTTTTCAATAAAATGAAATGATTAAGTAATCCTGCTTTTTGCATGATTAAAGATGACGGATAAGCTTGGGTGGATAAAAATCAAGGCTCCTAACAGAATCTGTGCACCTCGCATGTCAGAATCCTTCCAGCTTATTCAATGCTAATGACAGGAAAAATTAACATGTCTGTGAGTTGCCTTAAAAGAATAACAAGCTACCTTTAAGGACTTAACCATATATCTATACTAAATTGTAAACTGTTGTGTTCCACAATTTTCTGTAATAAGCACTGACAAATTGTTTTGAAAGAGATTAGTAGAAAAAAAATCTGTGTTTATAGAAATAACAAATGTTCATTATGTCTATCATTGTCTACTACAGTGCTGTTTAATTACCACCTTTGTACCATCAAATATAGCATTTAGAAAACAAAATACAAGGAATACAAGGACTGTTGAATATAGTAAAAATCTGATGAAAAACAATGACTTATTTTTATTAGTCAGTCAGATATGACTCTGTTTTAAAGAATGAGAGAAAATATCCAAACTACTGATTTTTACCAGCTCCACTTTCCTTTCAAAAGCCCTATGCAATATGTGTTCATCCTTTTCTGACTGAGACAAGAAAACTAGAAAGGGGATATTACAATACAGCACATATATACTGCCATCGCCTCTAGACATATGACCCAAAATGATGCTAAGTCTCGCTCTGACCTCCTGCTAACCAGACTCTCGTGATTAATTCAGCATGTCCTTGAAAGTAGCTGCTAGAGATCTTTGGTGTTTTTTTTTTAATTTAGGAGTTTCTGAAGCTATGTATAATTTCACTGATGGATTTTATTTATTTACTTTTTTTTTTTATCAAAGGAAAAGCATTAATCTATGAGCAGAGGTCTGCAGCAACAGAAAAGCACCACCTGCCTAAGTATTTGCCAAATAGGACTATAAATACCACAACATTTCCTGACTTAAGTTTCGTAGACATCTGTATCATGGTAACACTGCATTTCCCTTCTTTGACAGATGAAATTACTATTCTTTGATTTCCCCCCCCTCCCCCCTCTTTTTTTCTGATTCTGTTCTGGATGGCAAAATTTGGGCCACAAAATGCTAATTTCTAACCTAACACCATGACAGCAATCACAGCCATCACAAGGATGGAATAAAGAGAGCAATCTAACATCCAGGGATATGAATTTCTGATCAGTGGCTGGCAGACTGCCGTGAAAGCTTACAGTAATCCCATTGGACAGCTAGGGTTGATGAAGCCTGGGAACAGGCAGCCACAATGTAGGTAGTTCACAATTGCAAGCATTTGTCCATAATTTAAAGCTATATGAGAAGTGGAGAGTATTCATCTGAACAACAAGCTGTAATTTAACTAGAGTAACATTTACACAGTTTTTAACCCATTAAGTCCACTTCTTCTTACACTGACATTCTCTGTTTAACGTGTAAGCAGAAATCCTGCATATTAAATGAACATGTATTTTTAGCATTTGCAGAGCTCAGAATCATTTGTTAATATTAATTCTTATTGTATATTTGGTAGAAAGCAAAGTATTTATTCTTGAATCTAAAGTCTTAGCCATGCAAAATCTAACTGAAGCAAGTAGTCCCCCTGAAGTCAATGGTGCTAGTCCCGTCACCCCAGCTCACACTAAGTAAAATCTAGTTTATAGACTGATCACATGATTAAGGTAATTTTCAAAGCACTATTGCCTCAATGATCCAGTGACATTCCCACCAGACAAATACTAGACCCCACTGAAATCGAGAGGCTTCACAAATGGCAGACACGAAGGCAGACTTTGAGCTCTGCCAGACGCAGGGATATCTCTATCGAGCTTTAAAACTGTAGCCTGAATTGTAAAATGTTGCCTCATGTTCGAAAACCTCAAAATGTATCTTTCCACAAAACTCCACTGCATTCCTCCTCCCTCTCCCAAATTCAGCCATCATTAATTGTCATTCTTCTGTTTTGTCACAAAGCCTTTGCTGTGTGTGCACTGCTGCTGCCAGGATTTACAAGGCCCAGACAAGATGCTGAAGCTGCTCCCAGTGAAGACGTGTCTACCCAGATACAAGAGCACAGAGCACAATGACAGCTAACGACACATAAAAATGGGAAGGTGAAATTGCCATTGCTGCATACAGAGCGCAGCACAAGCACAACCAAAGATTATCAGAGAAATTATGGAAATCTGCAAGAAATACGCTTGAAAATGTTTTCTTATTTCCTGTGGAAGATGCACAGCAAAAAGTGAAATAGATTCACAGCCACAACGCCCTCAGAAACCACAGGAGGGAAGCTGGACCTTCCTGTAGACACAGAGATGTGTGCCAGTGACTGAAATGGGGCATGTTCCCAGGAAAGTTTCACACTTGTAAATTACAATATGCACAGAACTAGTAATAAACTCAAAAGTGCTAGGAAAATGCCAAGTGCAACCGAAAATGTTAACATACAAAGACGAAGAAATCCAGGATCTGCTGATGAAGCATAAAGAAAAAGTTCCATTAATTTTGTTTATTTGTTAAAGAGACAGTCTACTTCAAGTTTAGTGTGATACAGTGTTGGGCCAGTTTTGTGTGTCTCTGAAAAAAAAGAGGAAAATATCATTATAGTCATGTGGTTATTGTGGAGCAACCACAGTGGTTTTAGAAACAGAACTCACTTCTTAAGAGTTTCATCTGTTTTGGAGATTCTACTGATTTGTGAGCTAGTTCTAAAGGGGAAAAGGGGAGGAGAAGTGGGGAAATTACTACTGTAACCACCTGCAAATATTTATGGGCAAAATACAATAACTGCACAGTGAGACAGGTTTTGTTCTTTTCTTTGTTCTTTCTTTTGTTCTTGCTTCAGTTCTTTCTCCTGCTCTCCTCCTCCCTCCTTTCCTGCTAGTTTCCTCTTCATAGCACCTTTAGTGTGTTTTCCTTCCAAATTAATTTCTCACTCCCATTTGTAAATATTCAGTCTCCTTCCATCTGTTCCCTTTTTACAGTCTTTAAATATTCTCTCATCTCTTATTCCAATGCTTTTTCCTTTTGTTTTTAAGCTCTTCTCAGCCTCCTTTCTGACCTTTTTATTCCCCTATTCTTTCATGATTATCCCTATTTTGTGTGCCTGAGACACTTTCACCATTTTTCTTTCCTTTCAGCACAACTCAATGAAACATATGTACAGTAGCTCTGTAACATGAAGTTGCATCCTCTTAGACTGTTAACAGGAGCACTTAACTGTAATGCAGGTATATTACCTATGATAGTACAGGATGGAAGGGAGCATGAGATGGATGTTAGGAGTTGATTGTGCCTGAGAGCAGAGGGTTCACATCACACTTTAGGTAGGAGGAGAGACTACCTGTCTTAATGGGTACAATTTGGATATGTATAGAGCTATGAAGCCTGCTGTGGTCCTTACTGATCCCCTCAAGGTACAGTCAGAGTAACAATACATCAGTTTATGTTAGAAATATCCACATCCATTTGCACAAAAAGCCCATCATACTTTAGTCTACTACTAAACTTGTCCTGAACAAGTCCACAACTGAGAGATGCTTATCAGAAGCCTTTTGCCAGAACAGTTATATGCTGGACTCTTAAGAGGGCAGCTAGACTGCTCTCTAGCTATCTAGACTGTATCTGTATTGATATTTTATCCTTCTTAGTCTGAGTAGATCTTTGGGGACTAAGGAGAGGCAATATTGCCATTTAACAGCATATTGTATTCATAAATATTTTTCTATACTCCATATTGCTTCTAAGAATCACTTGTGCATGTAATCATGCAACAGACTTAACTGTGCACTTTCAGGAACGTGCCTCAGAAAGTATGAAACATCAAAAGGAAAAGTATGAACATGTGCTGGTTAAATACATCAATCAGAACAACACTAACCATTTCAAATAGGCCAACAATGACTGTGTTGTGTCCCTGTGTGGTGGTTTATCCCTAACTGAACAATAACCAAACCACCCAGTTACTCCTCCCCAACTCAGCAGGATGGGGAGGAGAATCAAGAGAGAGTTGTAGAACTTTCTGGGTTGAGATAAGGACAGTTTAATAGAACCCCACAATGAATAGGCAGTTATAGTGATGGCCAAAGAACAAAGAAAAAGGAGCAATGCCCAATGTAACTGCTCACCGCGCTCAGCCCGGCGCTCAGCCCGGCAGCAGAACCACAGTTCCCGCACTGGCCGCATATCCCGAGCGTGATGTCACGTGGGATTGAACAGCCTGGCCACGCCCCCTAGCGGCAGTGGGTAGAGTTAATTCTATCCTGGCCAAACCCAGGACACCCTGTGTGTTGTTCCTTACAAAATACGATAGATCGATCTACTATTGATAGATTTAAGTGCAGTTTCACATTTGTTTCTTCCCATCTACCTCACAATGTAGCAACAGAGTCAAGCTTTGGAAAAGCAGTGTAGGCATGAGGGAAAAGGGAAGCTATAGCTACTAAGTCCAAGAGTGGACTGCTTAGAGTGAACTCAAAGCATGGTTTCCAGGTTTCTCTTTCTTTTTTCTTTTTTTTTTTTTTTTTTCTTGCTAAACTGTTCCTGGAGGAGCATTTCCATTTTATGTTATCTGCATAATGTTTCAGATCTCTCTAGGTACAGTTCTTCTGCCTTGGGGCATGGCTTCATAAGCTCCTTCCCAATCCCACTGTGACCAGAGGATATATCTAATAAATGTTTAAGGAAAAAAAATCCAGACATTTGTTGGAATGGCTTTCATTTCCACCACGTAACTACAAGTTGATCCCTAAGTTGTTGTTTGTATATGCATACCTGATGACAATGAATATTTAATGATTGCAGGAATAAAAATTATGCATCTACAGACACACATATATATGCCCAAAAATCTGAATTACACCATGCAAAAAGTTGTTGTATTAAAACCAGGAATGCCAAAGCTATTTCCAGCAGCCAAGGTATCATCCAAAGCAATCCAAAGGAGCTGCTGTTATAGAAGACTTAGGCATGCATGGACAAGAAAAAAGAAAAAGCAGAAAAAGGCTCAGACAGTTCAGCTGCAGTATCCAGCAGTGGTACCTATTCTCTCTGAAACTTTCTTTGAAACTTTCAGAGAATCTTAAAATCTTAGTTCTCTCTCTGTTAAATGGGGAAAACAATACTCCCTCTCCATTCCTCACAGCTATGTTATCAGCCAAGTTTCATTCACATTTGTGTAATGTGATGATGGAAGAAATACAAATGTTTAGATAAATACATACAGAAGAGTCTTCTAGACACACAAGTAAAATGTCATCCCCCAAAACAATCTGCATGGCTAGCTTTTGGAATTAATGAGTGGGGACAAGTGGTGCTGAATGGCTCTTTGAACCCTACCCAAATCAAAGGGGTTGCTATTGGCAACCACTGTAACATATGTCTGCTATTAACCTTCTAAATGCCTACAAATCTGAAGAAAGTGTAACATTTGAAGGCCACACTTGGCTGTCAAGTCCTAACATGAAAAGCAAGTTTTGACTTGATACTTTTCCATTTTTCACAGGGTAATTTTTTTATACTGATTCCAACTCTAAAGCATACTCCAAATATACACATGAAGAATCAGAAATTTAAAAAGACATTTCAAAAACTGAGTAAGACTATTTAAGTTTCTTGCCATGTTTTGGGTTCTCTATCACTCTATTAGAGGCAAATTTCTGACATGTAAACAAACAGCTGCTTCTTCAAAACATTCCCATGAAATAGGGAGGGTAAAAACCGAGCAAAGGTAGCTTGCCTCAGATTACACAACTTTTCTTCCAGTTGGATGGCAGAGCAATTCACTGGGGGAAGGGGTGAAGTAAAAATCGATTTAATATCATTCCTTTTAATCAGAGTTTCAGATTATCATGCAATCTCCTGGCACATTATGAGATGCTCATTTTGTCTATTTTATTGAAGGACCCACTACAACAATATTTTATGTCTTTTACAGCTTCCATTCTGAATGCCGACATTTTAGTTTGCTTTCAATTATTTTAAGCCTGACAAGATTTCTAGCAAACATTACTAAAAGGCAAAAGTGCAGGAATTGAAGAATTGTGAACACTCTCGATGCAATTCCCAGTCAGTTTCAGTGTATACAGTTAGACTGAAATGGACAGTGTACACTGTCATGCCCACTGTGACTTTCAACACATTTCTAAGTATAAAATGATCAATTTCCCTAAGTACACATTTTAGCTTCTTGCCCATGCAGGAAGCTTAATTCTTTCACATGTATTTTTGTTCTGCAATTCAAATGCCATAGCTGCAGACTTTTTTGTCAAAGACACACTTTAATAAACACAGAACAAATACAGAGCTAAATTATCGACGTGTACAAGTATACATGACTACACATATCCTTATGATGTGTGTATGCATAATGTATATTAAAACATGAAGGAAAAAAGCATCTATACATCCACAACATAAACCTAATTTTTATGACATCCCATGCTGCTTTCAAACACTTCTTGTTATGTAAGAGCAGTATATATGCATATCTTTTTTCTAAAAATCATTAAACCAATAGTTTACACTACTTGTATTTCTGTTAAAGTGATGTCTGACTTGCAAATTCACATAATCATTTAAAGCAAATTTATCTACCTGTACGTGACACCTTTACGTGTTTATAAAGCTCTACTAACCACAAACATCACTTGGACAAAGAGAGACAGAGAACAGGAAGCAAGAGGTTTAAACGCATCTTAGAAACTGAATGTTTCATCACACAGCAGAAAATTTGCTGAAGCCCCTGCTAAACCCAAAATGCCAAATGCTTGTGCAGCGTGTCTTATGTTATAGTTCTTCAAACTATGGTCAACAACTCTACACAGAAAATTCTGTTACGAACTGTACTAATATGCTACATCCCACAATCTTACCACCTGTTTTCTCCCTCTGTGCCATTTCTCTGACATCTGGGAAAGTAACGTAAGACTGATAATATTAGCAGAATTAGTTGCATAATTATGCAGTTATCATCCACGTTAGGAAAACACATTTTGTTCCTGTTCTAGATTAAGTCATTATGAAAACTTGTGTGCATGATTAGTAGAATAATTTGTAGAATGTTGTTTGCCCTGACATTTTGGTATCATAGTACCTCTAAAAGCAAGGATATTTAAGCCTGTTTTTCTTCACAATTACATTTCATCTCCTGGGTGCCACTGTACAGTTCAGGAGAAGCAGACAGGTGAGTGGTGAGTTTGTATTTCAACATTTTGAAAGAAAGTGCCACCAAAGTTGTTGCCTCCTTGGTAGGTGTTCAAATGACCTTTCAACAGTGGATTGGCACAAAGTAATGGTCAATAACAACGATTTGCTGTAGTGAAGCCTTCCACTCTGTCACCATGGTTTCCAGAGCTGAGAGCCCCTTAAAAGTAATTTTCAGCAAATGGGACAAAATCAGGAATTGAATGTAAATATTCTTTGTCCAGTATGTTAAATCTATGTGAGAGACTCCACAGCTCTACTTTACAGCTGAGAACAATATGGATATCCTGGCTTGTACTTTAAGTATCATGAAAATGCACATGGTTTTCCACTATTAAATGGTATCTAGAATGTTATTGTACATTATTATAAACAAAATACAGGAATGTCACAGTTGACTAAATTCCTATCAATTATGAACTTAATTTTTACACACATTTAATACTTATCTCATTTCAGACTTTTCTATACTGAGAAATTTTCTTTTAAAGAAAAATGGTTTATACAGTTCACTTCCTGCCATAATCAAGGTCTTTCTAACCTGATATCTGAAGGTTATGCTTCAGTGAATAATTCAGTAGGTTAGTGAAACTGTGGCAGCAAAGAAAGTGCTAATCTTAGATGGAAGCTGTGAGGGATATTAAGAAACAATTGCAAAAAGTGACATATTTAATAGAGAAAGATTACTCTGTGCTACATCTATTTAATTTGAATTGAATAAATTTTGCCAGTATTTTATGAGATGCAGTCTGCAAATTATGTGAAACTTCATAGTGTCACTGAAGTCTAGAGGAAAGGATAAAGGGTTTTTTTTCCCCCTCAACCATTTTATGAGTATTGTGATTTTTGAGGACTTCTCTCTCTTTCCAAAGAAATTTTAAAGGAACTGAAGAATCATTCACTGCAGGACTTTATTAATTTGAATTAAGAAAGAAGAAAGGGTAGTAAAAGGTGATAGTACTGAAAGATAAATAACAAGAGGTAATAGAAGGATCTTGTGTAATGAGACTTCTTGAAATAACTGAATTCCTTCTGGACTGTGACTGAGTGGGGCTAGATACTTTCTCAGTCTTTCAGAGAAAATATAGTTGATATAGCTAAGACAAGATTGAAAGTATGAGCAAACTCCAGTGTGAAAAACAATAGGGGGCAGTTTTTGCCTTTAATCACTAAACAGACTCTTAATGCAAACCCAGTCCTGACAAAAATAGTTTAAATCTATGTACATATGATACCTTAAATCTATGTACATATGATACCTTGTATGAGTAAGTGATATGGGAATATGATGCTGCTACTAAAAATATTAACCTCATCCTCTATAGTTGCATAGATAGATATTATATTAAAAAAAAAAAGCTCTTTTGTCCCTTCCAAACAAACATTTATATTTTTCTTCTTTATATTACCAATTTTGTTCAATAATCTGCTGGAGTATTAACAAATTATAGAACAGGGGAGGTCTTTTTGAGATACTTTGAAAAAAATGGAAGAATTTGCAATGTCTGGTGAAAGATAACCAAAGGCTTAGTTGCATAGCATACCTTTTGAGAAGAGAAGAAAATATACAATTTCTGCACACCAGGAAGCATCTTGGGAAGGTAAAAATGATTCAAAGTGCTTTAAAAACAAACCCAAACCCATACAAAGCCATGTATTATTGCAGTTTATAAATTCTAATATATATTAAGTCTATATTTTACTAATTACAATAAAAAAAGTAGACACTTGGCCCACAACGTTGGTCATAAATCTTGCTTTCCTGGAATTTTGAATTTTGTCCCTGCACCATCCACTCCACTCCATCTTTTTCTGCTGCATAAGGCAAATAGTATGAAAGCTATAGATTTATTATGCTTTTGATTTTGTTTAATTTGAAGATGGCAAATTTATTTTTAAAGTACTTAAACTATTTTATTTTTAGATAGATGAAAATAAATATAAAATAATTCTTGAATACTTTGACATAGTGCCAATCTCAGAAATTAGATATACATACTGAGGTTAAATTTTGCAAGCTGTTGGTTCCAAATGTCAATAGTTTTGTTGTTTTTTTTTTTTTTTTCTCTAAGTGGTCACATTATTCAAAACTGAGAGGAGACAATAACTCCTTCCCCTTCACCCCTCTTGCACTCCAAGAATGGTAAAACCATTAGAACTCCATACTATGAGCAAAATTGTTCTCTCTGATGTGCATTGTGGATCCAATATTCCCAATGGGAATTCTGTGCTATGTGAATAAAGAGACAAATTTCGCTAATATTATGAAACATTATAATTTTACTACGCATTCGCTGGTACTGTTAACACTGTAATTTTTACTTTATACATTCATGATTCCCTTTGTCTTCTCTAAACAGATAGAAATGACAAAACCACAGATCTACTGTGCACTTCAGAGAAAAAAAAAAACTTCTTTTATATGCCTGATTAGCCTTATACTGAACAAATTCATATATGAGCACGAATAGAAATAGGATATGGAGCATTTCACCTCTGCTGTAGGTTACCAGATCAAGTCTGGTTCAGGTCACTGGTAACCTAAAGATATTACAGGCTAATGGCCAGTTTGTGACCCACATGAAATGAGCTGGAATTATTTAAATTCATGGAAATACATTTCTGTACTACAAGAAACCACAAAAACCACATGGGACAAGCAACCTTCCTGGTAACATTAACAGCAAACAGTAACTGCTGAACTGTAGTAGAGATCTTTTCATTTCAAATGGTGGTCATATGAGAAAGCAGTTGAAGTGCAGGAAAGACAGAGAAAGAGGCAGAGAAGGGATCCTGTGTTTGTCTACATATTGTCTGATATGTTTACAAAGAGAAGACTTCAGTCTCAAGGCCTGTCAGTTCAGCACCTTTCACAAGTACAAAATGTCATGTACTACACACTGATGAAATAAAAAACAAAGGTGTCAAAGGAACCATTACACTATATTCTACCAATGATCAGAGGATTAACAGCTTCCCTTCTAGATTGACACTATTTTAAACTATGCCAACATATTTGGCCTGAACCATCTTACCTGCCCCAGTTTTATACCATGCGTGGAACTTAATGTATCACAATAGCATCACGCTTTGTCAACTGGGAGAGAAATTAAATATATATGTATTTCCCTTCTAGACTATCTTTCAGCTATTATGGCTGCATACCTTCACATGTATTAGAAAGCTTACTATTTCTTCTGTTACCAAAAATAAAGTGTGTATATTTACTCACTATATGGGTGCAATGAGTAACCACAGTAGGTGGAACACCTTGCAGTGAGAACGCTGCTCTCTCCGAGAGACCAAACATTTGAATGTTGCTCTTAGCCATACTTCTGACCTGAAATGTCAGAGATTATTTGACGTGACTTTCCAAACTGATACTCCAATTAAAAACCTCTGGTTTCACTATTGAACTTGAATAATCAGTACAGAATAATCTCTCTGTTTGGCCATTACAGTGGCCTTTACAATGATAACTGCTTAATCAGAAATGCCCATTTGTTGTATTAGATTATCATACTCATGCAAAATTAGATTAAATGGCTCTAAAAATGTTAGATACTTGTTTTCCTTACAAATGGTTTTACTGGTCCTTAAATCTCCAACAGCTTTGATTATTCAACAAATGTAGTCTCACAGCCTAGAGATCTCCTTGTTTTACACTACTTACATGAATACAGCTACTAGTCTTCAAAGAGTGGTGAGTTATCTTGTACAGGACCTAAAGTGAAATAAGATGTACCTTACTCTTTCCCAGATGCACCTTTTTCCTGGCAGGAGGTTTCTCCAATCCATTCCAGAAACACAGCTATAATGCACTGCTATAATGATGGTCGACTGCTGTGCAGAGCCTCCTGCTGCTGACCAGCTCACAGTCCTGGTGGAACAGTAGCTTCTAACTCTCCTTACAAGAGGTTACCACTCTTAGGCTCATGCCTTTAGGAAAGATGCCCTAAGAGATGGTTCCGTTTTATTTCATCATGTAATGCAAACATTGTAACAAACATTATTTGGACAGACACTTTTTCTAGGGCTCTGTAACACAAGTCACAACCTGAAAACAACAACAAAAAAAAAGAGACAGAAAGAGAGACAGAAGGAAGGAAGGAAGGAAGGAACTAATGTTTCAGGTAATCTCTTCCTACTGTGTTTATCACTCTTATACACAGTAGGAATATCTTGTCATTCCTACTACATTACCTCACCATGAGGTGTACATTTTTATCGTTTATTATGTTTGCATACAGAACACACCTAGTCCATCACCAAAAAAATAATATTCAAAATCAACATGCACTGTCGAATAAGTGCACATTACCAGGGAGAGTCACATCTGAACCTCCCAAATGACCTACCTTAGTCTTGTTAGAAATTTACTTAGTCACACCATGAGAGTCTCAGTTTCACAGATTTCTTTGTGACTTGTCATTTTTTTCTCCCATTTTGTGCAGTTCTTTCAGCCATTATCCTGCAGGCAAAGGGCTTTAAAACCCTCTCTGCTTTTCTTAAGCTTACAGGGTAGTTTAAAGGAAAAGAAGAAAAGGACAGATACAGACACTCTCCTGTTGATAGAATGTCATTTCAGAAGTCCTTCTGTGCTTCCTAATTTTGTCTGACCTACAGCAGTTTGGCAACCTTGCCTGAAGTTAAAAAAAATATCTAGAAAGAAATATGGATGTTGAAAGAGAACACTGTATTCTTAGAGCTGATCAGCACAAAAATTGATGTTAAATTCTATCTCTTCGTGTTGTCATACACAGAGAGATGCAGTCGTGGTAACAATTCAGAAAAGAAACACCGAAGTAGAAACAAAATCCATAGTTTCTAGACCAAAGATGCTCAGATATATTTATATTCTGGCCTATTAATTAATAAATAAATGTTCAAGGTTTGCCACTCAGATAAGAAATTTCAAAGAATCCCTGGCATGTTCTAGCAATGCTGAGCAATGCTGGAGAGTGTAAGGAAGGGGACATAGTTTGGCATATCCATCAGATGGACATACACTAGTCAGGTATTCCAAATAACCTGACAGGTTTTACCAACAGCAAGAAGGCAAGACGACAGCTGGTTTAGAGGTGTATCTATCCCATCATAAAACCCACCTGTGTAAAAAAAACATTTCCTCAACCAAACACTATTTTTCCTGTCTCCCTCCACATCTCTCTGCACTCTCTGCCTTCGTAAGTTGTAACAAATTCTAAAGTAACCAAATCTTTGGCTTGTGTAACGAAAATCAAACTTTAGCTACCACAGACTGGGACTGTGCTGTATTGCAGACTAGAAACAACCACTGATATCTCTCCACCACACATGGACACTATAATTACTATTACCTAAAAAGAGCTGCTGGTTCATCAGCCCCTCACTTCTCCATGCTCAGGTGGAAAGAAGAGACAATCCCCAGTATTGAGATTGCCTCCAATTGGCCTCCAATACCTGGCAGGGATTCTTACAACACCTGGTGGGATTTAAGTACATTTTTCCAGTGATATGTTAAAAATCACCCAGATTATTTGAGGGACAACAGATTACCAGTCTCATGATGGATCAAACATCAAAAGAGGAATAATATCATTTACACAGGGTCTAAATTTGAGAGGACTTTATTAGTCAGAAGTACATCCTCCATTTAATCAAGAGACAAATGGGCAGCCAGTGCAGCCTCTGGGGAACAGCTATCTAAGCTGCTCCTGCTAGCCTGGTACATTACTACTTGCTGAACCTTGAGACCTCTAAAGGTGCTCATTGCAGTCAAGCAGTCTAGCAGTAGGAAAGGTTTAGATAGTGACAGAAGATCTTGCACCTGAATGAAGATTTCACCAATCCTGTGCCTATGAGGAAAGGGGAAGGACATGCTTGGCCAGTTCAAGTACTCTTCCTCCGCAAACAGCCAAGGCTTAAAGAACATCTGTTGTGGTGAATCCAAGTAACAAAAGACAGACACTCACAATGAAACGGTAGCCCTGAATCTACTGTCAACCCTAAGGGCAAGCACACTTGTACATCTGCCCCATCTGACTTTTCTTTAGTTATTTTGTTTCAATGGTTGGAAGTATCTGCTGTGAGGGGGGCTTGACCCTTTAAAAAGAGGACCTAACAACTGGATGCTAAAGGCTGTCATAAGAGTGTTGAGCTCCAACTTCAATAAGCTGTCCAAGACGAATATAAACAGAAAATGAACTTTCTGAAAGCTAAGCAATGTCCTGGCTCAGTTTTGGGTACTGAACACTGGATCTACTGAGGTTTACAAAGAAGGCAATCAAATCCTTAATCTCCACCTGTCTCTGAATAATTCATTGGCATTGTGTACATACCATATATTGCTCCGTGCTTCACCACTTCATTCATGAGAATAATAACTGTGAAGGCAGAGCTTTTTCTTCCTGCCTTTTATATATACCCAGACCTGCAAACACAGGCACATACAGACATGCACACATACAAACAAACAAGCGCAGGTACACAGCCACGTAAAAAATTCTCAGTAAGGCTCACAATCAGAGAACTTGCAAATGCTCTAAATGTAACATGCAGGCTAACTAGACATACAACAAAAGACTTCTGAACCTTTATCAAATACAAATTAACAGGAATATATTTGAATTGTTAAGACGATCATTGCTTTTCAAACAGGCTCGTCTCGACTGCCTCCTTAGCATAAAGACGGGAAAAATATTGTTCCAGCTCCACCTAGTGGAAAACAGGCAAAAATACAAAGACGGAGCACCGTCCCAGGGGGCAGCTGCTCCTCGGGGAACGAACACCCGGCGGTGAGCAGCGGGAGCAGCAGGGCCTGGCCCCTGGCCCCAGCCCCGGCCGCCGGCGGAGCCGCAGCCTCGGCCCCACGCACTCGCCCCGCACGCTGCTCATGCTTCCATCCCTGACAGGACAGATCTTTTTTCAACCATACAGAATGCTATGTTTTGGGGATCAAAGAGGATAGGTGATTTGTTTTTATCGATTTCTCAGGTGAGGCAGCAGCTTTGTCAGAAAACAGCACCCTTTAATACTAGCAGCGTCATCCATCAAAACAAAAGACAGAGCTGCAAAAATTATATATGTTTTTAATCAAAAGGAGGATGCATTTTCATATATGTTGAGAATTTTCCTGTGACCTCTGCCAAATAAAAGGTAAGGGGAGATTTCCCATGTACACACTTTCCTGCAGTATTCATTTGCATTTCTGTATTGCACATAATTGCCTCAAAGTTCTTTCCAAATATTAATGTGTCAATATTGTACATGTAGCTAGACATGAGTGAATCCAGATGTTTACTGAAACCTCTCTATGCCTCAGTTTCTTTACCTTTGCCTGACATTCTCAAGTTGACAAAATATGAAAATCATGATGTCATGCAAATACATCATCTCTTCAATACAGATACTTAAGGTAAGAACTGTAGAATAATTGTAGGCAGGAAACAACAGAACACATCCAAAACAACCCCCTAAATTCTTTCAGTTACAGTCCATGGCAGTTTTATTTTCTGAAAGGCAGTGAATGCAATGGAATGTTGTCAGCCAAAACCCTTGATTTGTTTGGTTTTTATTATTTCATTTTTGAACATTTTCTTATTGTTTCCTGCACAAGCAGTTCATGTTTCAATGTGGTCCGTTAAAAGCATTCATCTGTTTAAAAGTCAGAGCACTCTGCTAAGGCCTACTGTGTAAGAAATATGTTTCCTTCTCTGTTTTGACCAAGTTGCTCCACTACTCAGTTTCTCTGCTCTGCATGTGACAGCCACAACTGACCTTGCATTTTCAGGGCTCTAAACTGGTGGCACTAAAGACCAGAGCTTGAATAGCCAATGCTCCAACCTTGCTGCCAGAGGAGCAATCTGACACTGAGCTGTTTCCTCCTACTAGATGAGGTTATAGGAAAGAGCGATCTGCAAACAGAAGAGGTATTAATGGACAACAGACTGCAGATGAGTATGGCTACACTGCTTCCGCTTAAGTATAGCATATCTGCAGACTAACTTTGATTTAAGGCACCAGTATAAATAGTTTCATCATACAAATGATTTCTCTTATCCCAAAATATGTAACACGCATCTGTACAGTGAAGAGAATAGAATAATTGCAATTTTGTACACATTCTTACAAAAATGCCTGGTACTCTATGGGGTAAAAATGAAAAGAAGAAACATTAGTATTTGTGACTTAAATAGTGAAAATATTTAGTCAGGAGTTGAAACTGAAGTTTGCAAGTACTCCTGTTGCAGCTAATAGGACAGTTCACATACCTTAATTTAGCATGTGAATATATGTTTGCAGAACTGATGTTCCAATAAGCAACAGTAGGAAGGGATCCATCCACTGGAATTATTTACTTCAATATTTATATCTATTAGACTTTGTTTCTCCTAAGAATGTAAATATTTTTTTTTCCCAAAGAAGAAACCTGAAAGGTGCATAATGATTTCACTAAATTCATGTTAAGTATACAGGGTAAATTAAGCAGAAAACATAAAGGCCAAACACCGTACACAGTAATTAAGCTCAATATTACAGGGCTGTACTGTAATAATTACAGCCAGCATTGCATGCACACTCTGATAATTCACTTAAATTGCTTTCAGAACATGCCAAGAAAAATCTCCTTTAACCAGACAGCAAAAGAAAAAAAAATTAAAAAAATCAGAAGGAAAAAAAGAGCAAATTTTTCCTTTCCCTACCTTGTCTCTTCTGGAAAAAAAAAAACAAAACACAATAAAACAAACAAACAAACAAAAAAAATCCACCCTAAATATAAATACAGCATTTGCTGTTGTCTTTCTACTAAAGCTTTTAAATTTAAGGAATAATAGATGCCTGTCTAGACAACCCTAAAATTGTTTTAGTTACTGATGTATGGATGACTGATAAATGTCATCTTTTCTGCCTGCAGTGCATTTTGCATCCAGTCTAGTGACATTTGTCTATAGCTGACCTGAGTCTGCATTTTTCATTTGCATTAAGCATTTAAATTTTACAACTCTGGTGTTTCAGGATTCACTGTTTACCAGAAAATACAATGCCATTCCCTCCTCCCCCCTTCACCCCAAAGGAGAAATGCTTTCTTTGCCTGTCACATGGACATTTTTAATTAAACCAGTAGGGAAGATTCTAATCAGACAAAGGCAATGGAATTTGCTTCATACCTTTCCAAGTGAAATAATTATTAATTCCCTAGTTTCACATTTCTCATATAGATAAAATGAAATATGTAGCATGGATAGTAAAAGGAGTTTTTCATTTAAATCTGGACAGTTTTTTTGAAACAATGCAAAAAACATTCAAGTATTTAATAGTAAATGACATATGCATGGATATGTGAGAAATTAATAGGTTTACCGCTTACTTTTAAAATATGCCTTATGCTATTAACATCTTTAAGCATGTAATTGCAAGAGAGCAGAATTACCTCATGTAGAGATTTCCATTGCAAAGCAGACCACTGTATTTTTACACACTTTTACTGAGAAATGTTGGTTACTGCCTACTTAGTAATTCAGATGGCTCCAATATTTTACTATGTGTGAACTATATTTCAAGCCACCCACCTTTGCTCAAATAAGGCATGTTTTTTGCAATACATCACCTCAGAAGACTGACCTCAGTCCTAAGTCTTTGCAACCTAGAAGCAGTCTACTTGATTTTGAGCATGGTTTGTTTTGTAAAGAATGGGAAAATCTGAGATTGCATCAAGCTTCTGCTATTCAATTATTGCATGCTTTTAAGTTTCAGGTTTCTTAAAAAGTCATCAAAAATAATTCCACAGAAATTACCCTTTTCTATTAACATTTTTGGTAAAAAAAAAAACCTAGAATCTTTTTCATTATAACCATTCAATACAATTTTTTACTTTCAGGATTTCCTACCAGTACTTTCACAGTTGTTACCAAGGTAAAGGCTGGAGGAACTGCTTTGCTGCTTTATTAAACTAACAATGTCTCAGATGGAAGTAACTGAGAGCTAAAGCACGTGTCCATCTTTACATACATGAACAGTGCCATTAAACCCAATGGATTTGCATACTTTCCATTAAGAGTGGATGTAGTTAGTCCACAATAGCCTTATTGTTCTACTAATAAAGCTACCTCTGGGCATCTGCCCTGCTATAAAAACATTGGGCAAACATTTTTTACCCTGTTGAATGGTACCAGCTCAGTTCTTTGAAGCTTTGGGAAAGTCTCACTACTACTATTTTCTTTGATAGAATTACGAAAAGGTTTCTCTTTGATGTAAGGATATCAAGATTGTTCAGTTAATACAAGGAAAGGCAGCTGTTTCTACTATGCTTTCCCTGCCTTTGGCAGAAGTGCATCAATATAAGACAGAAGCAGAGCCTTGTACAAGCACTTTTGTTATCCACATCTCAGCCTACTTGGTAGGAGACTCCCTGTAACTCCCTTGGTGTAGATAAAATTTTCTCTTGACAGTTTTTTGTCAAGCTATACCTGGTTTGTTGTTTTACAGAACTAGCTTTAATATTTTCACCTCTTCATCACAAACCAGTACAGGAAACCATTAGCCATCAAGCATCCCCAATAGTCACGACTACACTAGGAAGAAGAGTTTGTGGCATGTATTTTTATACTAATCACTGAGGAAAAATGCAGGTAAATCCTAGAAAACAGGCCAGAGTAGAAGTGATTACCGTACTTTTTTAACAAGCATAGACGGTACAATTTTTAAATGTGACTTTTCACCAGATCTAGTCAAATACCTCCCCCACCCAAAAAAAAGGTCTCTTTTGAAATAGTATCAAGAAAGCCTACACTCTGAGCTCAGAGGAAGTTGTAGCAAAAGGAAAACAGAAAACAGTTAACCTCCACCTTGCACATAAATCAGTGCGACAGATGTAAAAGTAAGTGTACATTTGGAACCTATTGACCCAGAACACCAGCACTGAACCTTTGTTTTCTCTCCTCTCCAATACAACTCCATCCTGTGATTTTTTGCTCACAAGGCACAGAAGACAGAGTAGTTTCATTCTTTTATAAGATTCATGGTGAGAAATATTGCTGCCTTGTCTTCTAAAACATTCCCTTTCTCCAGGAGAGGTGAGGAAAAATGTCATCATAGGACAACATCCAGTATCTAGGCATCCGGTAACTATGTCACCTGGTATTCTAAAGGGCAGGGAACAGGTATTGCCAGAGCTGAAAGAAAATCAAACCTAAACAGTAACCCAAAATCACTCAAGGATTGATCTAAATAGTCTCTCATCAACATTCATCAGCAGTACTACAGTAAAGAGGAGGAAAAACACCCCATAGACACATGAGAAAAGATAAAAGGAGTCCTGAATGAAGAAAAATGAGTTATTTCTTAACTGAACTGTGGATTAGGAGAAGCAAAGGGGCTCTGACGTGGCCTGCAGCTCTTTGTTTATAAGAACATCCTTCCAGGGATCTGAACCAACATCAGATGAGAGCACAGAGCTACTCTGCATCTCTTTTCAGCACTCTGGCTCCAGTGCAAACTTAGGGAGATGCTAAGTGCAAATTTGCGTGAAAAGGCCTGTTATCAAAGGCTAGAAACAGATTTTGTTTCAACACTTCATGCAGAATCTTTAAATTCAATGCAAAGAAACACACTAGAGGTTTACAGTCTTCTCAGGAATGAAACTTTCCTACAAAAGCTCACATGTACTATATACACATCAAGGTCCCAATCCTGCAGTTAAGCCTCTGTGATTAGCCCTTTGTAGTCCATCCCAAATTCAGGAATATGGAGACCTATGGAAAGATGAACAACACATCAAGAACAATTCAGACACTGATTTAGTTTCTAGAGAAGGACATCTGCATTTAAAAAAAAAATAAAATACTTATAAATGTGTACATAGTTTATTTTTTGTATGTAAGTATTTAAGAATACATAAGTATCCTAGGAAACAGAAAATTGGAAAAGCTTTTACAAGCTTTCATTTATTTTCCTTTGTTAGAAAGATTATCTCAAAATCTTCCTTCCTTTTTAAAGGACTAAGTAGGAATTTTTGAGAGTCTGAAACACTCTAAAAAGCAAATTAAAACTCTTTAATTTGGAAGGAAAAAAAAATAAGAAAAAGAAAATTGTCTTCCTGTGACATAAAATTTCTCCCTCTATAAGAGCAGACCCTTATCAGAAGGCTTAGGTTTTAAGATCTCGCTTGTACATGAAGTAGAAAATTTCTTAAGAGAACAGTTGTGTTAAAATGAAAGTGAAAGCACTAGTATTGCTTTAAGGATCTGACACAGGCTGGAAAACATTCTTCTGAAACTACTTGTGTTACATCAGTGCAAAACTGATTCAAATTTGACAATTCAAGCTTTTTAAAGAGATATGCAATAAATATGAGTCGTATTACAAAGGGGCAGATTATTCTCTTTCATTGGGCTTTTTTGTTGTTCTCACTGCTGAAGGAGACAATTACTAGGACTGTCCTCTATAAATGTCTTTTTCATTTTTATTTGCTTGTCTGTTTTTAAGTTATCCTTCCATCTCATTTACCTTTATAATAACAATAGGATTTGCTTGACACCTGCAGGGAGATTCT
Organism: Urocolius indicus; assembly: GCA_013401255.1. Taxonomy (NCBI): domain Eukaryota; kingdom Metazoa; phylum Chordata; class Aves; order Coliiformes; family Coliidae; genus Urocolius; species Urocolius indicus. The sequence continues at coordinate 100,256 of WBNH01002717.1, read as the reverse complement.
TCTTGAATTTCTGCATACCATACATCCATTTATGTATATAGCATGGCATTTAAATATAGAAATAATGCCATGCTATATTGGAGAAGTTTTCATCCACCAAATATTTTCCTGGGAATGATAGGAGGCTAGACAGATGAAAGTTTGGAAATGACAGTAAAGGAAGGACAGGTTGTAAATTGCTTGATCAATACAGTGGAGCAACAGAGAGAAGAACTGAAAAAGTCTATATCCTATAGGGATAAGGAGGAATATGGGTCAGTGATGAGAATTCAATTGCCATAATAAAAGAGATGGAAATGAAAAAGAACAACTTTCATGCAGGGGCAATAATTGCCTGTGCATCCAATGGCTAGTGCTCAAAATAAAAAACAAAGCTATAAAAGCAGGAAAATAACATGAAAAATAATAATGAACAGTTGGGTCCTACTGCTTGTGACTGCTCTCTCTGTGCCCAATCTGCCTCTGCAAATCCACCTATGACTAAACATGTCTGGAGCTGGTCCACACAGTTTTTGTAACCTACTTTTAGCAGCGCTAATATTTAGTAGACATTCTTGCTTATATGCAGGGATCTTCAAGGGCTGTGGATATGACATAGATTACATGTTCTCTGTAGATGGGGAAATTGAGGCCTACAGAAAGCAGGATTTGTGTATTGTACCATGGGGGCTCAGTAGCAGGGAGGAAAATCTGCTATAGGACCCTCCTCATCAGTGAACTATCTTCAAACTCTCTGTCTAGTGATCTTAGCAGTAGATGTGAAGGAGTTTTTTTGGTATAAGACAGAAAGTAGAGCAGAATAGCACTTCGCAGGCGCACAGTGCCTCATGCCTCTGGTGGGTAAGGGGTTGAACCTGCAAGATATGAGGTTTCATACAATCCTTATCTACTACTGAGAGTCCTGACCCTTCCCTGCCCTTTTACTCCACTTTTAGCTATGTCACTTAACATAGGCTCTTAGGTGGTCTCCACACCCCAAGCAGTGTGTTCTGGTTTTGGCTGAGATAGAGTTAATTTTCTTAGTAGTAGATGACATAGTCCTGTATTTCAGATTCAAGAAAAAAAAACCAATGTTGATAACAGTGATTTTTTAGTTACTACTGAGCAGTATTTACTCTAAGACAAGGACTTTTCAGATTCTCTTGCACTGCCAGCAAGTAGGCTGGGAGTGCACAAGAATTTGGAAGGGAACATAGCCAGAACAGCTGACTTGAACTAGTCAAAGGGCTATTTCATACCATATGATATCATGCTCAACATATAAACTGGGAGAAGAGGAACTATGAGGTTTCTCTTCCCAAGTAGCTGCTGTGTGGGTTGGAGCCCTACTTTCCTGGAAATGGCTGAATATCTGCCTGTCCATAGGAATTAATTCTTTGTTTTATTTGTGTGTATGGCTTTTGCTTTATCCATTAAACTGTCTTCATTTCAACCTTTGAGTTTTCTCACTTTTAACCCTTCTGATTCTTTCCCTGATCTTGACATGGGAGGAGTGAGTGAGCATTGAGGTTAAACCATGACATAGTGAAATCATGAGCGTTCTAGCTAGAAACATGACTTGGCTCTGTATCTTTTAACTCCTAGTTCCAGACACTGTTCTTTTCTCCCAGAAAAAAATCCTATGTATCCCCCACACACAACTATATGACCATAATAAATCTCTGTCTTCAAAAGTGTGTCTTTCTTGCTATTATATGAATCACATGTATAAAACATGAGTCTTCCATCTCAGCATGGGAGACTATTGGTACAGACTCCATTACGATACATCAATTGCAGCCCTCTTCGTGTTCACCATATCAAATTCAAGCTTTCATAACTTCCTGACTTAACTACTTTGTGGATTGAAATTACCTGAATGTAGGTTCTTTTTATAATGAAATAATTTAGGTTGTAAAAGTTTTCCAGTTATTTCCACAAGTTAGCAGAAAGACACAAAACAAGGAGAAAAAAAAATAAATATCAAAAAGATAAAAAAGATATGTTTAGTCTAAGTGAAGAACAGCATAGTTTACTCCTCAAACTGCACATTTAAAAAAAAAACAAACAGAAGTTAGCATTTAAAAATTCTAAATTGGTCATATCCTAAGGGAAGGGGATTGCACTTTTTAGAAGACTATAATGCATAAAATTTTCACACTGATGCATCCTCCATGTTAGCTTTTAAAGATGAAAAAGGATGCTTTACCATACAAAAGATGACAAGGGATGCTACAATGAATGAGATTCACCAATCTAATGTAAGGTCACAATAGTAATTTTTTCTTTACAATAAATCTCCTCTTTCCAAAAGATGTAGTCCAGGTCTTCTACAAAGTTTTAAGATGTAATTTTTAGGTAAAACAAGAGACTTTGGAGTTCTCAGTTTCAAAGATCTTGACAAGATGAAAGAGGTTTAAGAAATTTAAATCTTAAAAGTTGAAGATTTTTCTCTTGATTGGTCAAGGTATTATATTGCTGTTTAGGACTAACTCTCATTTGCCTTCTACCTTTTATTGTCAAATGTGCTTCATCATGAAAAGCAAAAGGCATATGAAGAGCTGTCGAGTTGGAAAATGCTACAAATTATTTTGCACAGATGTATACAGCTAAATGAAGAGTAGTACAACAGGGAATCAGTTCTCTATCTCTGTCTGCAAGAGGCCCTAGCAAGGCATGCAAAACAAGACACTTCTGGATTTTTTGGACACACTGTAAATAGCATGGGCAAAAGTCAAGTGGATCTAGTCAGATAGAAAAATGCCTGTTAAAACTATTCTTTTTTGTATTATTGCTTCCACAATCTTTTTTTCCCCATTTGAAACAAGTCAGTAGCACCTGCCATTGTTTTTAATTTGTATTTGAACTGATTTTGCCTGCTAGTAGCACATTTCAGTTTGTAGCAGTCCATAAAACCTAAAAGCCAAATTAGAGGTGATTCCACAATTCCTCACGTGTTGTTTTCATCACCAGTATGTGCTCAATTCTTTTGTGGTGGGGAGATTTTATTTCTGATAGGTTTGGAGTTTTTTTGGTTTTTTTATAGTGGGATAATACCATCCTAATTTCTCTCCTTTAAGTTTAACAGGGCAATCAAGGAGCTCTACTTTCACCTCCACAATAAATCTGAACATCAAGTTGCTTGCTACCAGCAAAGGAAAATTGTGTTTTGTTGTGCTAGTGCCGTAACAGTATCAACAGGAAGCTAAACACTGGCTCTAGTAGGATCTGGATCTCATATCTTAAGCAATCTGCAGTTCACCTCTGTCTAGATTCTGTAATGTCCTTGACAGCATTGCATGGTAACTAGCAAAGCCCTCAAGAGTAGCATTTAAAAGAAGTAAGATTTAATTATACTTTGCTCAGTGAGAACTATGCAGCCTTCTTACAACTCAGATACAAGTTAATGTCACTTTGCAGAAAAAGAAGGAAACCAGATCATTCGAATTACAAGATTGTTGATGGATTAATTCGTGACAGAAGAAAGTGAAAGTGATATGATGACAAGGGGATTAGTTAACAAGATGCAGTAAGAATGCTAGGAGAGCTGCTTTTGCTTTACAAATGCACTAGACTTTTTCCAAGATATTTGCTAGCATGACAGATGAAGGGAATGTAAGCTGCATTATATATTTAAATTTACCAAAGGCATTTGAAAAGATACTGCACAAATGGCTTATTTTGAAAATAAAAGCTGATGTGATGAAGAGAAAGCTGCAAAATGAATTAAAATGTAAGAAGAAAGGAGGGAGAGGAAAGGAATAACAAATGTAAGGCACTTAAAACGGAAGGTATTCTGGGAAGTATTACAGAGCTCTCAAGGTTTAAACCAAGGCACCTGCATCCTGTTATTTAATCTATCTAATTCTTTGCTTATAGACTTTCATTTGATTGAATAGCTGAAAATATGGGAATGCTGATGTAAATATTTTTTTACCTCATTTTTTTTGTACTTATACTATATTTAAAGTACAAAAATCCTTCCTCAATATCACAGAGATAGAAGAAGAGTTAGAAATAACCTTATCATTACAAAACTCACATGTTCTGGGCTTAATTGTTACAGAAATCCTTTTTCCTCCCTCAGAGACGAAAATGGCTTTTGTGTAGTATCTCTGTTACAGCTCATCTTACACTGAACACCTGGCACCTCTAGAAAAGAAGTGCCTAGTGGAGTCTGTAAGCTGGAGATGTTTCTTTTTAATTAGTTTCTCATTTCATCCTTTGTGAATCACTAGATTACTATCTTCATGCACTATTATGTTGTTGGAGATCCACACACAGAATTTACATGATGCCCTTCACCTTGTTTCTGCAATTTTACAATTAGACTTGTAGGACGTAAGAAGCACCAATATCCCATTTTTATGGACAAGAGAAAAAAAGACATGAATAAACTTAAAGGACTGGCCACTTAAAAGAAATGACATGAAGTATTGCAAAATTTAAGCCATCACCTAATGGAATCCGCAATTGTTAAGTCTCCATGAGGCTCATGAACCTAAACCTGGTTAGCCTTTTGTAAAGAAAGTGACAGAAAGAATACGTAATAAACTGAAACCTAAAGCACCCACACAGAAGCAGAAGATGTGCATTCAAGTTCTGCCTCTGTTGGAGACTGACTAAGAATTTTCAGCAGAGGTCTGATGATTTTCATGGGATTACCTTAATTGTAAAATACCTGACTTTCCAGTGAAGTGTAAATTTGTCTAATTGGAGTTGCTCTGTCCTTTATAAATGATTTAGAAAGAAAACAAAAATGGAGTGTTTCTTTAATCCAACAATTTTCATCTATCACATGGAAAGACTTGTATTATCTCACTGCCATGAAAAAAGTGGAACAGTGATGTGAATCCAGTTTTCCCCACTCCGAGGGAAGTGAACTTAGCACTTACTTGCACCTGTTTTGGATGCACAAGTAAAAAATATTTTTAAAATAAAGATATTTCAGATGCATGCCTTATTAGCTCTAATTCTAAGCAGTGTGTCTGCTCTGACCAAATGTTAATTATTACACACCTTTGCCCACATTCTCCCACATAGCCTTAGATAGTGATACCAAGAGTGCCTAAGAACTATTTAGAGCCTGCTTTGAGGAACCCAAGAAGAACTAGGGCTGAGACATTTGACAAAAGAACCACAGGAGAAACTAAAGCCACTGCTTATAAGTCCATAGCCTATGTATGAGGCCTTCTTTTGCTAAAATGGAAAAAGGGAAAGCAGGTTATGACATTTCTTGTGATTAGTCACAACGCAATTTGTCTCCTAACACTTCAAAATATTTTGTATTCTACCACCTTTTCCCATTTGCTTTGTAATTTCATCTACTTCATAGCCATAGTTTTTAAGAAAATTCTGTAATTTTCTGAACAACACAGTGAAGGTATTGGTTTAGTGGTAGTATTTGTAGAGAAGGACCTTTCAGAGGCCGTTGAATCAGGCGTGGTTTATCAAGTAGACTGGAACTTTCAGCCTGAACACCATCTTCTCCTTCCAAGGTATGTTGCTGCAGTTGAGATCAGCAGAGGTGAATACATTCTCTTTCCAACAGAAAAACTCCACTGACTTAAACCAAGCTGGGCAGACATTACATAAATAAGAAAAACACCTGCCATCGAGGATGGTCTTGCCAGCCCTGTTCAGGATAAAGTATTTTACACATGCTCAAGTTTAAAGTCCTGCTCAGATCTTCTGAAAGCAAATATTGCATGCAGATATGAAGAAATTTATTGGAAGGAAAGTTGTGCCTACAGTAAATTGTGAATATGTCCAAGATTAAGATTTACTACTTGCTTAGGGCTTCTGGACGTCAGTCTTTCTCCAACATGAACAATATAACATCTTTTTGGTTGATTTCCAGGCATCTGTAAAATCATTTGAAGGACAGGAAATTATATAAATACTTCGGCAATTTGCTAGGAGAGACTGTGACTTCTGATCCATTTTAGAGTATTTTTTATTTTATAGTTTTAACAGGATATGCTGTTGCTTTGGGTTCTTAAAAGTTTCTGGGTTTTAGCTCGAAAATTTATGAATCAAAATACATAGGCCCCACAAAGTCATCTTTAAATTTCTACTCTACCTCCCAATAAATGTGCTTGTACTTGAGAGAAAGAGAAAACATACATGTGGTTCACACACAGCTTTTAACATGTCTTGAAATGACTGTGACATGTAGTGGTTGGAAGACATGTCTATAGTCTGCTACGGACAACTGTATTAAAACCAATAATACTAATTTGGCCGTGAATTTGATAGCAAAATAAACATGCAAAAACACAACAACAATTGGAAGGATAAAAAATACTAATAAATGAACAGATAGGACAGGGATAACAGGATAATTCAAAAGAAAATTCTGATGTTTTGCTCTCCTTGAACTTCCTGATGTGTCTTTGAGGTCATTTAGGTATAACATCAAATGGATTGCACTTTGTTTAATGAAGGCTATTGCAAAGAAGTTACAGCCTCACCGCAAACTAAACATGGAAAATTTTGTTGACCATTACTTCTGCCTAGGAATTCAGAAGGAATAAAAAGTCCAACAAGACGCAAAATCTAGATATCAGAAAAACAAACCTCAGTCTGTTAATAGCACATGTATTTTTTTTTTCCTTGTCTCTCTCCTCTTTCTGACTCAAGAAAGCTTCAAGGTGGTATGATTTCCATGAACCTGTTCTAATGTGCAATGAGGATAGGTTCAGGAGTAATGTAGCATAGACTTTGCATATATCATCAGAAACTCACTGGGGAAGACTGAAATCTTGTGGGAAGGCAAAGTAAATCTTCAGTAAAAAAAACTGGCAAGAGACTATCCAATCAGAGGCTTTCCCATTATAACCTCATTAATGAAAACATAAAACAAAAAACAGCTGTTGGTTGTGATGGTTTTGTTTTGTTGGTTTTTTTTTTTTACCATTCTGAGTCGCTGACTCTGCACTGATGATCTCAGCCATAATATGCATTTTAATTGACTGGTATAGTCCACTGGTGTCTTAGGAGAAGGAACTCAAACATCAGGCCTATCAAAACTCTTTTGTAACAATCTGCAAATGTGCACTGCAAGGCAGATGGTATATCAGTTTCATCAGCTTTTATTGTGGAATGTGGGGAGTATACTAGGCATGGAATGGTTTTGTTATTAGGGAAAATGTTAATTACTGAATAGCAATAGAAATAGGATTGGCTAGGCTTCACATCAGTATAGATGCAAAATTGTTGATCCTGGCTTATTGCTACAGGGAGGTGTTAGCTGTCAGATCCTACTGATTTCAGTTTAGATGTCTTAATTAGTCAATCCTATTGATTTAGATGAGGATATCATGAAAAGTAATTACTCTACATTCAGTATAGTATTTTTTTTTTATTTTAACATCTCTTCTCTTTCAAAGAACAGACTTTTAAAACTGCCAATAGCACTAATACCAAGAAGGCAGACAGATTATTTGGTTTAAGAATCAAACGAGACTCCTAAGACCACTTATCATCATTTTGACAGTTTTTGAAACAGACCACCAGAGCTACACTCAAAACTGTCAAAAAAAGTTGTGTTTCAATACTGCTTCTTCCCCAAGGCCTGATTACAGTTTGGTATTCTTAACTTATTGAATTTTCCCTCAAGTAGTCTTTGTGCCTGAAAATTGTTGAGCTGTTCTATCATATTAGCAAGAAGTGCTTGTTCTAGTATAGTACAGGAAGGACAACAAAGCTCAATCAGTGTTATTTCACTTCATTCATTTTTCACTTCTTTTCACTTCTGTACTTCATCTCTGACAAGATCTTCTCTATGTCTTTATATTATCAAAGTCAAGAAAGTTAGTTTTCGGTGCACTGAATATGGATCAGAGAGTCTTTTTATCTAAAAAGCTTGCATTTGGTTAAAATCAATATAGATATATATAAAACAGTTCAGTTTAGTCTCATGTGCTGTTTGGGTCATTCTGTAATTTAAAATTAATCACACTTTGCAGACAGAGGAGCCCAAGTAAAAGCATTGATTCATTGAAAAATACTAGCCACACTCAAATATGAGTATATTTATATAGATCTATAAAAAATCATCTAGACCTAGTGTGGCAGAAAGCATTTCTTCTGCTACCATTATTTAAATAATATAAAAAAGAAGGGGAAAGAAAACAAAAAAGCTAGCAATTTTTCATGAAAGGTACCAAAGCTTGTTAGGAAGTCTTTTTAATATACAGAAGTAGAACACTAAATTTTGACCACACAATGGACCTATCTGAGTTACTGTGGCTGCTTTTGCAAATAAGGTTAACAAACGCTTTCAGGTATTTTTGTTTTACTGAATCTGCCTCAAAACATTCTAATTAAGGACAGCTGTATATTAGTGGCTGTCCTTTGTGAGTACCAAAAGCAGGTCCTGAGTGTTAGAAACTGCTTATATTATTTTAGAGGTTAAAAATACTAGTTTTGTGAAGAGAAACTACACAGAGATTATGAATATATATTACAAATAAAAAGCAGCAGCCTGATGTCATCAAGTTTGATGAAAAACAGTGGAGTCTAGTTTCAGAGGAAATTTCAGAATTAAAACAAAAAAGTTTCATATTTGCTTTCCTATTTTTATATTGTTTTTTCCCCTCACAGTCTTAACTCAGAGGAAAGTAAAGCAAAATATAAAATGGGCATGCAAGAATCAGGAAAAAAAGTTCTGACAGATTGACTCACTGCAACAGACTGTTCTCTGCAAAGCCATAGCTTCTTGGCTGTAGCCTGGTCCGTCCTTGGAGCCTCATTGAAATAAAGTCTGTTCCCTTCTCTAAGTCTAGAAGTAACACTAATGAGCTACAAGACTGCTTCATGTACTCTTTGTGCAGTGTTACATGTTTGTTTCTAGAAGGGCTGTAACAGTCTAAAGAGATCCCCTGTAGCTTGTATCTAGGGCGTGTTCTTGTGCACATGTCCTGCCTTCACAAAAAATAATACCATTTTCAAATAATTTATATAGAAGAAGAATGATTTAATGGTAGTTCACAGACTAATTTCCAAGGCTAGAAGAAACACTGTATTAGAACTCTTCTTCATTTAGACTAGATTGTGGTACTTTAAGAGGATAATACTTGGTTCACATAGTGATACTGAATGCACATCAAAGGTTCTGGGAAACTTCAGAGTCTACAATACCTGTCAAGACAATGAACATGCTGTAAAATCATGTTGAACCAGTTTTATATCATCATTAATTGTCCAGACTATGTAAACCCATACCACACTGATTATAATGGATACTGGCTTACCACAGAACGGAGATTGATTTTATAAGTATCTGTCAAAAATATGTAGGAATTTGTTTTGTTTGGGATTTTACATTTTAATAATATAACTAAAATAAGCTATAACTTCATTTTGTGACACTTTTTCTGAAGGTTATTTTTTAATCTTGCTATATTTGTACTCTAAAACTCTATCAGCTTTTTCTTCCTTGAGATGTTAAATTTTCCCCTTTCTCTGTGCCTTAAATGTTTATATTTCCCCCTCAAGTCTAAGTTGGCAAAACTGACCATGAAGTTCCATAATACAATAAAGAAGTTCTCAGTGAAATTTGTGACTACCATTTTTATAATCTTTATATCTATTCTGTGTGTTATATAGAATAAGTGTATAGCTTTCTGTGTGTTACCTCATGAGTTGCTTTCAGATCATCCTCACAAATCTGACTGCAGTTCAGTGTGTAAATTATAATGCACTCAGTTTTTATGGCTATGAGGGAAAAAAAACAAATGTCTTCAGGTGTTAACAGTAAGCTGGAGTTTCTGTGGAAGAAGGAAGACACGTTTATCTTATTTTGCATGTGTAATTTTGGGTTTACATAAGAAGTAAAATGGTACTGATCCATATAGGGACCATTTTCTTCCTAAAACTGCTGAATCTGTTTGAATAATTTAATGTTCATTGTATAATAGAAAGCATACCAAGAAGCTGAATCTGCTAAGAATTCCTAAAACTTGCCAGTCTTTATGTGCATGTGACAGTTGATTAATGTAATATAAAAATATTTCCAAATACAATACCTATGTGTATGCACCATAGTATGCATAATTTCTTGAAATAAACTCACAAATATAGAAAAAAATATTGCAACTGAAACTTTTCTATAAAAAAAATTAATTCTGAAAGGTCTAAACATCCATATAAATCAGAGATCAATTCTTTCTACTAATGCAAAGTTGCTTTTAGTTCTCTAATTGCTTTAGTCTTACTGTGAGTTAGAGCTGTGAGTTATTTTGTGTGCAGATGAGCATGAAGATTATGTGTTAGAAATATGGCATCTCAGTTTCTTATTCATCTTCCATACAAATCTCTGGCTTGTGAAGTTCTCATAAAAAATTCGGATTGCAACCTAAAAATTAGGTTGTTAATATCCAACATCTTTTCATGAAGAAGTCAAACATCAAAAGCAGCAAATTTTAAAACCTCTATTATATCTTTGGTCAGAAAGATACTATGAGAAATAGAGACTGTCAAAACTGACACTGAGCTAACAAATAATCAGACACAAAATACTGTAGAACTGGAGGCAGGGACTATATGCATCATGCAAGTTTCGGACTTCCGTAATTGTTGAAACTACATGCAATTTTTAAACAGTTTGAAGTAGGGAAGACTGTGCCTTACATTAGGACTCTACTGGGTGCTGATCTCCAATGTGGTCTGACATGCTGTGGCCACTGCTCTGCTACAGCACTCCTCAAGCTGAAGGACTCACCATGTCTGCTGGCAAGCAAGGCAAGTGACTGAGGAACATGCTGAGTCGTAGAGATGTGTCCATTGCATGGAGGTGACGTGAGACAAGCAAGTTTAAAGAAAAAATATCCTATTTCATGGACAGTTTCTCCTTTCTCTCAGGGAAAACTTTTTTTAGTTTTTCTGCCAGAGGTTCCAAAGATAATAATTACAACTTTCTTCTCCTCAGCTCCCATTTTCACATTACCAAAAAACATTAGCAGTGTTTTCTTACTTGTCCTTTTAACTGTGTTGAAATTCACTTTTTAATTCCTATTTCTCTTATCTCTTGCTGAAAGACTGTTTATTACCTCTGTTCTTATAATTTTTTAGTTACTTAATAGACTAAAAAGGTACGTTGGAAGACCAAATACATTTCTACTTTCCTTTTGTAATATTTTATTAATATGCTTAGGAGAATTCTAGTATATAATACTCTGATTCATCAGATCACTTAGTCCCAGGTTTAAATCTTTTTGAAACACACAATTAGGTGTGTGTTCTACTGAGACAGTTCTTCAAGATGTGATTTTCTTTTATGAAATGGATATGAATTATAATAAAACAAAGAGACCATTGAACTGGTTCAAAATTTTGCATTTAATTTCTTGAGTGTTTCTTTTTTTTCTTCACTGTGCACAATTAATATATTACTAAGATTAATATACATGTAAGCTTCAATATCATTTTACACAGTTTATTGAGAAGAAAGATACACATTGTCTGTGAGTTGTGTAAGACCTAACATAAAAAACAACAGATTGTCTTGATAATAGTTCAGGTATCTGCATATCAGTATGTTAAGCTGATTTACCTCAATGTGCCTATCTTTCAGTTAGTGTAATCCTTATTTTGCCTTCATCATCTCTCTGAGCAATACATGCAGACTAGGGCTGTGCATTCTTTTAGCATTTATGGCCAGATGATATTCTGATCTCTATCCTCTAGAGAAGAAATAAGCAATCTGTGGCCCATGATCTTCTCCAAAGCACGTTCTGCTCCTGTGAACCTTGGAGGGTCAGATGGACTTTTCCACTGGGAGTGAGAGGGTTTAAGGTCTGATGTGCAGTCTCACATCAAAACCCACAGGCTCACACTGAAGTTTACATTGAAGCTGGCAGGATACATGAGACCAAATACAGTGTTGCATATATCTAGCTTTATTGAACTGTCCCTTGAAGGTCTGGCTGGAAATAAAAAAAAATCCCAGGCTTGGAAAATATGGACAAGGCTGTAAGGCTTAGGAGATGAGAGTAAGTAAGTTATTGTTACTGAGGTGCTGTTGGTTTGTTAGGGTATGAACCCTGGAGACAAATGGATTCCAGATAACTCTTTCTCCTAATGCATTTGGATCACCACAAGTGACAGAATCACAGCAATGTTCTGTTTCCATTGAGTACTTAGTCTTCCATCTTTTTTCATGGATAATTTGGCCTCATATATGTCATATCAGCTGTCCAGACAAAAATACAAAAAAATCCTCATCCATTTTACAGCTAAGTCCACAGTTGCTCAGTCTTCATAAAGCTTCCAGTCAGATCTTGAGTAGGATTTTACATATCCATTTATTCCATTTTTCAAAGCTAAAAATTGATCTTCCTTTCTGAAGAAAGAGATGGGGAAGAATTATGGAAATGCTTTTCTAGCTAGACCATTGAGGCCGTCTGTCTAGTTACTTTAACATGTGTCTCTTCAGTTCTTCTGGACACTCATTAGATGACGCTGTGGCTGTCTCCCTGCAGTCTGAGGTTTTATAGAAGGCTAGTTTATTTTTACCCACTTTATCACTGTTTGGGACACCAATGCAAACTTATGCTCTGGGAAAAGTTAAATAACTATTGGAAAAAGAGATCAATGCCAGACATTTTGTAGCATAAATGAATGCTTGTAAAGATGCAGTGCCCAAATATAAAGAAGTGTTTTAAGATGCATTAACCACTAACAAATATTTTAAACAAATGAATGGAAGGAGACAAAGGATTCTTTCAGTCAGTATATACTTACTGGAAATACAGGTCCATCAGTCAACTAATTCTGGTAGGGACCTTTTAAATCACCTTCCTGTTCCTTTGTCACCTCATCTTTCAAATAATCATGAAGAAGATCAGCTACTGTTGTGCATTATTTCTTTTTCTATTAAAGGAATTTGAACAAGTAATTCACCAGGGAGTATAGTTCCTGGTTTATGTTACCTTCTGGTTTCCGACCATTTGCATTGATGTCCTCCAAAACTACTATTCTGTAGGTTTGTTGCTTGAAAAAATCAGCTACAGCACTACATTTACCCAATCACTCTCACACTACAAATTCAATCACTAGAATTTGTTCTGTAGCCATCTCTTTATTTTTTGGTGATGATGGTCTATTACACAAATACTGGAACAAGACTGTATTCCCTAACAGGAAGGTCAAATGATATTTCAGCTGAAAGTGGTGGAAGCTCAATTAGTTTAAAAATCATTTGAAACCAGATTGAACATAGTAGTTGATAACATTCTTTTAGGAGTAATCATGTGCTTGTAGAGAGATCTGTCTACTTAGTAAGGTAAACTTATCGTGGCTCTAAGTTATGTCTGAGAGCTGGCCCTGCACACTGCAGGCCCATGATCAGGGGCAAGCTTAAGTATCTTGGCTAAGATTTCTTCTTCTTCTCTCCTCAAATTTCACTGAGATCTCAACCTGCTTGAGAGTTGGGCAGAGAGGAACATCATGAGGTTCAACAAGGACAAGTGCAGAGTCCTGCACCTGGGAAGGAGCAACCCCATGCATCAGTACAGGAGAGCAGCTCTGCAGAGAGACCTGAGAGTCCTGGTTGATAACTAAACATTAGCCAACAATGCACCCTCGTGACCAAGAAGGCCAAAGGCATCCTGGGATACATCAAGAAGAGTGTGGCCAGCCTGAAGGGAGGCTCTGTCTCTACTCTGCCCTGGTGAGGCCTCATCGGGAGTACTGTGTCCAGTTCTGGGCTCCCCAGCTCAAGAGGGACAGGGAATTTCTGGAGAGAGTCCAGCATAGAGCCACCAAGATGATCAAGGGACTGGAACATCTTTCATATGAGGAAAGGCTGCGGGAACTGGGGAAGTTTAGTCTAGATCAGAGGAGACTGCAGGGAAATCTCATTAATATTTACAAATATCTAAATAATGAATGTCAGGAGGTTGGGGCATTCCTTTTTTTTTTTGATGGTATCTAACAACAGGACAAGAGGTAATGGGATAAAGCTAGAACACAAAAATTTCCATTTAAAAGAACAAACTATTTTACTGTGAGGGTGAGGGAGGCCTGGCACAGGATTCTCAGGGAGGTTTTGGAGTCTCCTTCCTTGGAGGTCTTCAAGATCTGCATGCAGGGGGATTGGACTAGATGATCTCTAAAGATCCCTTCCAGTCCCTACCATTCTATGATTCTACGATTCTATGAATTGGACTATGGACTTAACCATCATACCTGCAGATCTGGCCCATGTATCAGCACTTTGTTCCTTAGCCATTCACTATCCAGCTATCAAAATGAAACACCGTCAAAACATGAAACTGAAGCAATTAATTTTAATATCATTGCAAAGGCTTACTTTTTTTCTCCCTTTTATTCCTGCAACAATTTTTGAACTCTCAGAATGAGACTTCTAAACATTTAGGTTTAAATCCCATCCTCACTTCAGTCTCACAGTTTTCACCACATCATTTCCCAGGTAAAGTTATTGCTGCCATATTTGTAGTCTATATCAGCTTACCTATAACTTTGTATAACGGTTTTGATATTTAATTATATTTCATTTTTAAATTTACTTACTTCCTCTGCCATGTCTGCATCTATAGATGTAATCATCTGGATCAATCAAAAAGTCTGACTCAAGAGAAGTAGCAAAGTATCCTCTGAAGAACATACTGAAAACTAGGTCTACAAAGGGATCCAACAGAAACACAAGTCTGCCTTGCACCATGCAACATATGTGAAGAATACCAAGCTAGCACAGACACACCTGGAAATGCTAGCTTGGGTTTAGCAGCGGCAGTTAAGTCACATCAGTGCATTATATTTTTAATCTAATGTTGTACTGCCACAGGTACAATGCTTACAGTATAACAGCTGGTGTGCCAGTGAGAGCGCAGAGGTGACTTGGAGACCACAGTATCATCCTGTATAATTGAATATAGATCAGACCAGAGTGGGGCTGAGGTCCCAGCTGCCATCCTCAAAATTCTTAGCTGTCCAACACTAAGGTCCCATAAAATCGTTACTTGTATAAACACTGAGAAGCATCTTTGGCTCAAAAGCTTTGAACTTGATCAAGTTTCCTCAAGGAGATCCACAGTCTGGTCAAGAAAAAGGATCAAGAAAGAAGCAACATCTTGTTCTGCCTTTTAGTTGCTAGCTCAGGGGTTGGCACACCTAAGAAATCCCACATGGAAGCTATCTCAACTAGGAATGTTTAACTTTCCAGGTCACTGCCAACTGGTCATATTCTCAATCTTGATTGAGGGACTCTGTCCATAGCTTGCTTGGGGACATACTTTAAACGATAATCATAGTAGCTAGTAGGCTAAATGATGAGTTCACTGTGTTATCCAGTAATAAACAAAGACAAGAGGTTTCATGGTTGTTCCTCATGTTGAGAGAAACTGTCTCCACTCAGAATGCATCCCTTCCCAGCTCTGGATATTTGGGATAGGTCAGCCCCCTGAGCCAGAGAGAGATTGGGTAGATACAAAATTGGGCTAGGGATTTCCCACAAGGAAAAATATATCACTGCTACTATAAAGATCTCAGCTTACTCTTTTAAGTGATTTATATACTGCTAGTGTATAAACCTTTTTGTCCCTGTATGAACTGTAAATGGTAGCTACATTTTTTTTCAGATATGACATTCTCATGCAGAAGGTTATTTTTTTCCATTAGAACACATGCCATTAAATCCATTATCCTTTCTAGTTTCTCTGTCAGTGCAATCTGTCTCTTCACTTTGCTACAGTTAATGCCACTATTAATTAATCTTACCTTTAATTCATATCTCATATATTTTTTAAAGTAAATGTAGAGCTTGTAATGAACTAGACTGACAGATTTTGAGATCAAAAGCAGAGATTCTTAGAGATACGTGGGCATTTAATTCCTATTTAGGTATCCAACTTCTATTTATTTCAGTAGTAGTTAGATGCCAAAAAGATTGGTACCAAAGTTTAGATTCACATAATACCTATAGCTCAAAGTTCCATCACTAGATTCACCTCGAGGGGGACTGTGTCTAATGGTGTTAGAACATAGCACAGGTTTTCATAGTCCATTCAGTCACTGACCTTGCTGCAAGGATGGAAGTGCAGCTCCACTTGTAACCATAGCTTGGCAATAGGACAAAATTTTCTACCCAACTGATGGCTGAGCAGTCAGTTCCACCAGTACTTCATACACAGGTGGAAAGAGCTACTCGGACCCTTCAAAAGTTTCACCAATGTCCAGGGATAAAAATCAGAATTTTTCATCTGTGATTAATTTTGTATTCAAAATGAGGACGAAGTGAGAGAGTCTTTGCAGTTTAAAGAGGACCCTTAGCTCAGTCTGCATCTTCTTACATTATACTTGTGGACAGCAGAATGTACCCATTCTGATGAAAGTGGATATGTTTTTAAAAATACAGTGGCTGAAGCAGCAATCATTTTTATGCTGGGCTGCAACAGTGCAGTATTTTCTGTTCTCACTTGTACCTGCACAGCAGAGCATGTCAGACTGTGCTTGCCTTTAAGCTTATAAGCAGCTCCAATAAAGCCAGCCATGACTCTGGATTTAAGCATTGCTTAAGTGCTCTGCTGGATCAGGTTAGAGTGCTAAGTGTTGTTTTAGATTGTATCTCAAATGTCTTAGCAGCCTGAAGAGCTATACTTTGTGCCCTGAGGGTGGCTGCCTACTCTTTTACACTAGGTAGCATTAGGGATGGATAGGCAGATACTCCTAATTTATGTGAACAGAGATCATAAGACCCATGCTATCTTTCCTCAAGTTTGCTTGCTTATGCAACAGAGTTTGATGAAACTCCAAAGTAAGCTTGCTATGCTGTTTAGAAATTTTTTCTTTCACTAATACCGTAATGTTTTGTATTGTGTCATAATATTGCACTGGAATATTTTTGGTATAAAAAAGCAAAATGACTAATGCATGAATAACAATCATTCCAATGGAATAGCAGCTTTAGTGCAGGCCAAGCTGTCTTTATTCCACAGAAAAAGAATCAGAAAGTAACTCCCTTCCAGTTTTAGGGTGATGTAGCCCTACAGACATACTGGAGCAGGCACTCTGCTGCTCTCTTCTTACATTAGGGGTCATCTGCACCACTTAGCCTCATTACCACGAGGACATGAAGTCACGTGGGACTGACTGAGCACTCGGTTGTGTTCCTCATCATCTGAAATGAAAGAATATTAAAGGAACTTGACACTCTACTTCAAAGGTCAACGAATAACTCTTGGTGTCTCCATATATAAAGCAAATGACAGTGGACAATGGGCACAGCTTTGTCTCCAGTGCTGGTTCTAGTTTAAAGCAAAGTGACAGGAAATAATGAGGTTTAAATTGGTGAATTGGTTTGTGTGTACTGGGGATTAACTTGTAATATACACTGCACCCAAATTACACAACTTCAGAGAAGAACAGCTTTAAAGCATTGTAGCCCATACTGATGGCAATGATACCTCATTTACAAAAATAGTTATTCCTCATTACCATCCCACAGTTAAAAGTCATAAAAATCTTAAGCTATCTTGCGATAAAACTGAATTGTATTAGAAAATTAACAGTACTGAAAAATGATTTTAGTAAGGTAGGTGGTAGAGAAAGTGAAATGCATCAGCTAAGATGTGGTCCAAATGTTACATTTTTTAATAATTCTTCAGCATCCGTATTTATGAATGAAATAAAAGTCGCAGGGGCAAAGGATGACTCGTGCATTTGTGCCATTTAAACAAAAGAATGAGATGAAATAACTGTGTCGCTGTGTCCCTACAAACACTCCCTGTGACAATCCAGATGTAGATTGCGCAGAGAAAATGAGTGGCAGCATATAGATCGTTGTGCCACCATGCATCTCCCTGTGACATGAGGAACTACTATACAGTCACTAACATGTTCAGAGGTCACAAACAGTAGGTAGTGAGTTCAGCAGCCATGAGTAACAGAAATGACAGGTGCTGTTTTTCTTTTTTTTTTTTTTTTTTTTTTTATTTTTCTTCCAGGAAGCTCAGCCTGAGCTCACACAAAACAGTGCAGTGTGACAACATAAGTGCTGTAAGCTTGATGGGTTCAAGGATTCTCAGGCATGGGATTCAATACAAATTAAGCCGTAAATAAATAAGGACTCTTAGGCTGGGAAAGATAGGATTCAGGTGAGAGGACAGAGCAATGCAATTCATAGTTATTACACTAAAGAACCTTTATCACCGGCAAATGATATTATTAGGGTTGACAACAGTAATTTGAGCAAATAATTCCATTCCCATGCTTTAATTGAAGTAGGTCCCATGAGTCTATTTAGTCTGCCAATGGAGGTATATTCTTTGGGTCTGACAGTTCTCCCTGCTTTGTTTTTTTTTTTTTACTTTTTCATGTCTTCATTCACTGCCCCCACTGCCCCCATCAGCCAGAACATGAAGATGACGTATGACATAGCATGGTCAATTCCAAGCATTTAAAATCTGAAAAGAGCACTGAAAATATCAGAAAGAGTGACTTGTATTAAAACATCAATAAGTTGAATTATTTACAAATCAAAATAAAACTCCTTGATTTTTATGTGTGATTCTCTGTTAATCATGATTCTTGAATCTCGATCTGACCATGACTAAACAAAGATTCTCTTCCACATACTCATATACCTCCAGAAACTAGACATTCCAAAAGCCAATAGAGCTGCAAAAGACAATAGCACTGTTTTAGTTCCTTGGCTGATTGCCCTTCTGTGTTCATCAAGTCTTCTTGAATCTGTTCTCTCTAACTGAGTACCCTTGAGACTAAAACCACTTTAATTTTAAGGGATTTTTTTTAAACCACTATTGCCCCTATCTTCAAAGTGCAAATTTCTCCTTAAGCAGGTGTTTCCTTCTGTAAGTTAAAAGCTGAAAGCTCCAACAGTGCCTTCCTCACAATCAGGGAGATGTGGATTCCTCTCCTGCCCTCCAGAAGGACGCTATCCTTCTATTTTCATTTTCAAATTATTTGTTGGTTAATGAGCAGCACCTCAGGCTGTCAATCTCTGAAAAGGCACAGTGTCACAGGGACGGAATATCTGCTTCTATGTATTGAATAACATGATGCAATTTTAATCAACTTGAAAAAAAAGCATTAAAATAGAGGACAGATCATGGTACAGTTAAATTGTGATTTTGCTGTTGAGATAAAAAATGGATATTAATGTTCATATTGCAAAAGTGTACTTCACAGTACATAAATTAAATATATAAAGTTTTTTATTTTATAATACATCTGTCTGCATATTTTAGAGTATTGTTCCATTTTATTACATTTCTGATCAAGACTAATGCTCATTAAAAAATCTCATATGACAATGAAAAATTTTATATGGAAAATTCTTGTCCTCTATTACAATTGTTATCTGCTCCATTTTTTGGAAACCACAGCAAATTAGTCTCGGGCCATGATAATCTTAATTATATCTTGGAATAGATGATGTTGGAAATACATTGAATAAACTCTTTTGGAGAGATTGCTTTTGCCTCTTAATGCAAAATCTCTATGTTCATATGCTTGCATTATTTAAATGACAAAAGGCAGGCATCTGAAAAATGGGATGCTTTGTTGGGCATAGTCATATTCATGAAAATTCATTCAATTGTGAGGGGGGGTCAAAAAAATGGGGGAAAACTGCTTGCAGATCAAAATGTAACATAAGCGGCACAATTTCATTCAAGCAGCAAAATATGTAAACCAAAAAAAGAAAGTTTTATATTATCTCAAAACTGTGTTTCAATGAATTTGTCATACTTTTATCTAGATAGCAGTTGTAGTCCAATGTTTAGTTGTTGTATTTCAAAACTATGAGAAATAGTGACGATTCCAATAGGTGACACAAGCACTCTTCAAATCGAGTGACTGATGCAAAGGTGACAGATGAGATCAGCAGCTTCAAAACACTTTTCTCCTCCAAATTTTTATCACATGGAAATGTTGCCTCTGTACACAACTGAAACTTGACCAAGTTTTTATTGCATCTCAGTTGGCCTGTGAAAAGTATAAAATCAATTGGTACCATGAGCCCTTTGCAAGACATCTCTGACTGCTAACATCAACTGGGTCTTTGCTCTCCTGCAGTATTCCCAAATGGGAGAACTTGCAGAGTAGCTCCAGGAAAAGTGATCAGGACTGTGGGAACATAAGCGAAGACTGACAAGGAGAACTGTAAACATAGTCACATACTCATGTGACATGTAGCTGGAGTATTGAAAACCACATATATCAATGATGTTAATTGTTGTTTAGTCCTATGTGTTTGACAAGTAGAACATCCTTCTTTAGATAACACAGGCCTGTGACGAATTCAGAGGCACCTATTAGACATTACCAAGACTCTGTCCTGCTATGGGAGGGATCTAAGTACAGTGAAAAATTGCACATAACAATCTCTAATTCACAAATGAAAGCATCAGGTTTGAAGTCTGTCCTTTCACTCTGCTGCTATCAAGACTGAGCTCCATGGTGCTTGTGTGCTTCTGCCCAAGTGATGGTTTGGAGATCCCCCAGACTGTGAGAATAAATTTGCTCTTGGCATTTTATAGAATCATAGTATCATAGAATCATTATGATTGGACAAGACCTTTAAAATCATCAAGTCCAGCCACTAAGCTAACACTAAATTAAACCATCACTAAATTAAACCGTATCCCTCAGTACCTCATCTCTGCAGTTTTTTAATAACTTCAGGGATGGTGACTCCACCACCTCCCTGGACCACCTCCCTGGACAACCTGTTCCAATGCTCTTGGTAAAAAAGTCTCCAATCGAAACCTCTCTTGGTGCAACTTGAGGCCATTTCCTTGTGTCCTGTCAGTCGTTACTGGAGAGATCAACCCTCACCTCACTACAACTCTCTTTCAGATAGTTGTGTCTCCTCTCAGCATCCTGTTCTCTAGGCTAAACATCCCCAGCTCCTTCAGTTATTCCTCATAAGACTTATTCTCCAGACCCTTCACCAGCTTCATTGCCTGCCTCTGAACACACTCCAGCACCTCAGTGTACTTCTTGCAGTGACAGATCCTAAACTGAATACAGTGTTCAAAGTGTGGCCTCACCAGTACAGGGGAACAATCAATTCCCAGGTTCTGCTGGCCACATTATTTCTGATACAAGTCAGGATGCCACTGGCCTTCTTGGCCGTCTGGGCTCACATTCAGCTGGCTGTTAACACCCCCAGGTCTTTTTCTGCTGGACAGCTTTCCAACCACTCTGCCCCAAGCCTGTAGTGTTGCATGGGGTTCTTGTGGCCCAAGTGCAGGACCCAGCACTTGGCCTTGTTGAACCTCACACAATTGGTCTCAGCCCACAGATCCAGCCTCTCCAGGTTCCTCTGAAGAGCCTTCCTGTCCTGAAGCAGATTTATGCACCTGCCCAGCTTGGTGTCATCAGCAAGCTTGCTGAGAGTACACTCAACCCCCTCGTCCAGATCATTGATAAAGGTGTTGAACAAAACAGGCCCCAACACTGAGCCCTGGGGTTTTGTGATTCCATAGCTGTTTCTGCATCCTGGCTTTGTACACAAGGACATGTACACACATAGTGCAGGTGATGCAACTGGCAGGTTCAGCTGTGCCATGTGCAATATGACACACGATTGTAAAAAAAGGGATTAGTCACAGTAAGCACTGGCATGAGGGGTACTTGTGTCATGAAAGGACTTGTGTTGCTCCCACAGCATTACTGCCCATTGTAATGTATTTAAATAGCACTTAAAGGTAAGATCTTGGAGAAGTGATGTTGAATGTGCCCAGGCCTCCCTGCAGAGCAGTCCTATGAAGAGCCAACAGGCTGGCTGTGGGCACCTGAGGGCATGCTAAACTGCCGGGATATGTTTCAGAAACTGTTCAAGAAAAATTGTAAATTAATCAGCTGTTCTGAATAAATCTGATGTTTGCAATGTACAAGTGATATACTGGATCATAAACCAGACTATATTGAGCAAAGCTGTCTAATCTCATACCTCCAGTGTAGAGGTTCTCATAATCCTTTCATGGAATTGACGTTAGCAGATTTTTGCAGATCTTTCCTTCCTCCTTTCATAGAATTCCCTTGTAAAACGGTAGTATATCTTATTCTATGCTCTATTAATATATTTTTCTCTAACAAATCACTCTCCTTTAACTTAATGTAGTTTCACTCCCAGAAACACACCTCCCTGTGCAATCTTTGTCACTTTATTTCCCTGAAATAAGACATTGAGGATTCGAAAACTGAAACAAGAAGTGCTGTCTAACTAACAAACTGATTGAGGAGGTTACATGGGATACTGAATTCCACGAAGACAGAGCTTAATCAAACATGTGAGGTTCTCAACTGTTAATTCTTTCTATATTAAGATTCAAAGAGATCAGCCACTGCTACTCACATCCAAGTCAAATAAACTTTAAAAGTGTGGATTTCCAGGCTTTCTTCTCTAATCTCAGAGCACAATGTCTAAGCTTTAGATGAAACTAACCCTTGATTAGACTGGCTAAAGAAAAATCAACACTTGCTGTTCACCCACTGGAGCACAACTCATGTTAATTATCTGTGATATTCGTTCTTGTAAATCAAAAAAGTAGTGTCGGCCCAAAATCACTGGGTAATCAAGAGCTCTGTACTTATTGGAGCAGCTGTCATATCAGGCACTGTTAGCGAGGTAACAGCTCCCTCGGCCCCACAAGTAAAATTAGTGTTGATATGGCATCTTTGACTGACGCTTGACAGTAGCAATGTCAGTAACAATTATAGCTCCATCACAAAATTAAGGAATAGAGATCATTGCCATAAGAACATAGGCACACCATGCTTGCTTCGCCATCTTGATGCGTTTTTGCCCATCCTGTTTAGCGGCTGTTTAGATATGCTGGCTTTCAAAGAGAATGATTTGCCTCTTTTCATCTTGTGATACAGCAGAAGTTCATTTTCACTGTTTAAGTCTTTATATTTAATTTCTGTCTTTTTATCACTCTTTAAGAGAAATATGTATTGTATTGATTGGAAATCAGGAATGTATTTTAACTTTTATGGAAGAAATTTTTGAAAACATATTCCCTGTAGTTCAGCACCTTTACTCCTCTCTGTAATAAAATATAGATTTTGCCTTCATAGAAGGCTCTTTATTTACACATAGTCTTTCCTATGAATTAAGTCATTTAGATTTGCCACAAGAAAATAAGGAACCAGAGGAAGCAGTGATTGATGCTAGCCTGAATGACAACTGTGTTCTCTTGATTTTTATAAGAACAGGGGAGCATAAAACACTATTGTACTGCTAATGCAATGACTTTAAATGTAGGGATTTTTTTTTCCATTTCTTGTTTTTTTTTCTAAGGGAGAATATGCATATCTAGAAACACTGTTGGAAGATAGAAAAAAATTAAAACAAAGAAACCTTCGTATCTATTCAAAATCTACGCAAAGGAGACACACAACTGAACATACCATCCAAGGCTGAGGAGATGCTGGTTATCATCTAAAAATATATATCTTAAAAAGTCTTTCTAAAGTTTTCAAAGTCTTTATCTTCAAAATAAATAATTGCTTAGTTGCAACTAAATTAGTCTAAATGACAATGAACTAGAGCAATCAAGGGAGTGATCAGTTTTCCCTGACCAGAAAAAAAAAAGGCTGCTAAACATATGCTTCATTTTAAGCACAGATGGAATTAAGCATGTGCTTCAGTCCTTTTCTGAGTCAGAACTAAAAACTGAAAACCATAGGTATGTAATACTTTGCAGTGTTACAGTAGAATCATCTAAAATGCTGCCATCTTATTCTTTCATATGATTTCAATATCCTGTTTGAGCAGAGGAGTTGGATAAGAATGAGTCCCTTCCAACCTCAGACATTCTCTGGCGCTGTGAATACTGAAGAGATGAAAGCATGTTACAGTTTCATACTTCTTCATAACATAAGCAATATAAACCGTTGTCATTGTTCATGTAAATAGCAAAAAAAAAAAAATCACCAGAAGGCAAATGTGTCATTTGGATCATTCATTTTTCTTTATTGAGCTTTGATGAAAAACAGTCCATTTGAAATATTTCCAGTAACCACTTTAAATTCCAAACGCTCAACACAAAAACTTGGTATTAGAGTTCAAATATATAAAGTTACATCTCATTATAATTTAACAAGGCTAATAATTTCTGATTTTTCATAATTAAGTTTACAAAAATAATGTTACATTTATAAAATAAATCAGTTTTTCCCAATAAATTACAGTGGTGTTCTTATTCAAAAATGTCATATATTGTACAAAACAGATAGCAATTTTTTGTCAGATAAAAGACTAAAGTATATTTTTTTATCCAGTATACTTTGGCAGTGTGTGAAAATATTTTATTGTACACTTGATATGTAAAGTACAGTGCGAAAAATAAACCAATTAATCTATTATGCACATTGCCTATATAGGACAAGGGTGGCCAACTTGGGGGCTATTTTTTTTCCAGTTAAATGTTTTTAGTCAGATCAATACTGCCATGTTTGTGCAACTGACTTAATTAATTAGACCCAGTAAAGTCATGCAGATAAAATTTGAGCCCAACGCTCTTTCTGTGACAACTGTACAAAAATTACCCCCAAGAATCAACTTTGAGGCTGCTCGGTCTCTTCCAGGAATGCTTTACATTTGTGTTTCCCCACAAAGTGTTGATGGACAACTTGTAAAAACATCACAGTCTAGATTCCCCTAAAGTTAATGGCAAAGCTTCAGTACTTTATTCTGTCATAAAAACTCAGACTTAAAAGGGGCTTGTAAAAAGAACAATGCATTGACAGAAAATAAACAGTAAGCTGCAAAAACACTCTAAAAACCAAAAAGTAAACATTAATAGCTACTGTATGCAGACATTACCAATGCAACTACTTTAAAATAACATAAAGAAACACGAAATTCACCTGGTGGTAAGTATATTCTCATTAAAGCCTTTTGAATGTCCACGTCAGCTCAGCATTTACTGTGTTGCATTTTCTGCCCACAAAAATGTATCTGAAGAATCATATCAGTTTGTTCAAGCAACCTTTAAAAGCCAGAGGTTTAACTACTCCATCTCTGGATGCTGCGATTACTGCAGGTATCTGGTTCATGATAATCAACATACCTTGCAGAATTTCTAACTCTACTACATTTTCTCTTTGCAATACTTCAGCTAAATGCTGTTATTTTATCTTTTTTTCTCTATTTCTCTCATATAACTTCTGGGAAAATCATTGCTGTCTGGAAGAAATAAAATGTGCAAAGTGGTTGTTTTCTTGTGACATCAGTATTGTAGGAACAACAGATCACTCTACATACCATTATAGATTATTTTCACAAATTTTAACTGTAAACATCCAAGTAAATGTCCAAGTGAGTATGTGTTGTAGGATCCCCTTTGTGCATATCCACAGAGGGTCCAAATGCAGACGGGTTATTATAGACACAAAACTTAATGTTGGATCCCCCTAGAATGGAAGGAAGAGGAGAAGGAGGCTCATCACAGTAAATCAAATCACTCCCAGCTTCTGAAAACTTTTCAAAATCCAGAGGATGAGTATTTGTTATGCTGGCTGTCTTCTGCCTTGAAATACCATGTCTCAACATCTGGAGCTGAACTTCCAGAACATTTGCCACTTGACTTGGTAAGCCATACTTCTCCAGACAGAGAGCTACTACATAACTAAAACGTCTCTGTTAGTGAAGTTTAGAGTAATTGCTGAAACATTCATTCACCAGCCAGTCAGGCAAATAAACACAATGGCTATGTTTATGCCAGTAAATCAAACAGTACAAAGTCTCTACTCCATCCCTGAGGTCAAGTGGTATGGTCTGGCCACATTCCTAGTCTCTGTGCCTCTAAAAAAGTGTATCTAGCCATATCCAAAGCACCTGGTGAAAAGCGCGTCTAGACAAAAATAAAATAGATTAAAATAAAATATCAAAAGTGTATTCTGAAATTGTTTGGGAGAGTTTTAGTTAGTCCTGACCAAAAAGCATACCAGTCCTTGTGCTAATGATTTAACAATCTAGTTAGCACCCATGCCTCAAGCACTGTCCAGTTGTCTGATATATTACTGTGTCTACAGTTTTTCAGAAGTCCTCGAACATATTTGTCCATGGCAGGCCCTCTGATTCATACAAATAGGTAAGCAGGGAGGATTCAACAATTTTGTTGAAATTTTACTCAGAAGAGTTGGTTCTTTCAAATCAAGATTTTTTAAACATTAGTTGGGCATTTCTGTCCATGAAATATTTTCTCCTTTTTTATTTAATACATGGCCTTTGTTTGGTAGCCTACGGTTTTATTTATGGAATCTTGCCTTTTTTCTGACTACAATGACTACAAGTCACAGCTAAACAAGCAATAACCAGTTCCATCACAATGAAAAGGTTATATACACATTTAAAACAATAATGTTAAGATAACAATTAGGAAATGGAAAAAAAAAAGATTCTGTGCAGTTGAAAGATCTAAAAATATTATCAGCCTCTATACATATTTGTCAGACTGTGGTGTCCACAGTACAGTCACATGTGGCAGTCAGGACAATGACTATTACTTTCCAAATCATG
This sequence comes from Urocolius indicus, assembly GCA_013401255.1. Classification (NCBI taxonomy): domain Eukaryota; kingdom Metazoa; phylum Chordata; class Aves; order Coliiformes; family Coliidae; genus Urocolius; species Urocolius indicus. Next base: position 73,756 of record WBNH01002717.1, on the reverse strand, counting down.
AGGTGTTTTAGGAAGCACCCACAGCAGTGGCTGCTGAGGAACTAATATCCTTTGTCATCCTGAGATTTTAAATGTGCAAGTGTCCTAACAATTTATCTAGTGCATNGGAAGGAAGGAAGGAAGGAAGGAAGGAAAACATAGAGACAGAAACATTATCACAATGTTTTTTGTTTCAAAATAGACTGCTGCGCAATGACTGAAGCCTGATTTGTAGACATTTTGTATTCTTGCCCAGAGCCTTGAGGAGGGGAAGGTAATGGAGTTTCTGGAGTTGCTGAAAAAGAATACAGAAAGAAATTTGTATTTTTATATTCTGGCCTACTCAGCATGCAGATATCCATAATACCATTGTGAAAAGAAGTACCCTTACATTTGGCATGCTAAGAGAATAGGATATTTTAATTACGATAATTTTTTGTTTATTAAAAATTGTGCATGTGAAAACACTGATATATCAGAACGGTGCTGAATTCTAAAAATTAAATTCAAGTAAAAGTCTCTTATTTAACACTATACACATACATTTCTAATGCATAATTACATTAATTTCAGAATGCTGATCGAATAACTCTATGAGCACTGATTCTAATTAATATTTTTAAATCTAACAGTGAAATGTTACGACAAAGGGCTAACTTGCAATTACTTACAAATCTGTTCTGTATGTACAGGAGCCGACATTGAACTTATGAGGATAGTTTGGCCAGTTAATGGATCTTGTGCTAAGTGAGGATGTACTGGATGATGCAGATGACTGGCATCATTAGAAGTACCTGCAGAAATAACATGAGCATATATCAATTCAAAAGAGCACGTTGTTGCCAGTGATTTATAGTTCAATAATTACATTTACACTGAGCAAATATTTTGATTGGCAATTTGAATAATTGCTTCTGGGTATTCATTAAACAATTTAACCAGACTTCAATCCTATTAAGCACTGTCACTGTTTTGACTACATTAACAGTGGATTTCATGAAATACTTGTGAGGATTCTTCCATCTGTTTACTGAATTGTTTTTCTAGATACCCAGCAATGACTGAGAAGTACACAGCACAATCTGAGGTTGTAGGACTGAGTTAATGAGACAAGCAGCCAAGACAAGAAGGCTTTAGTTAACAATCATATGACCCAAAGCTCAGACAGTGAGACAGCAGTCAAAGTGCTTGCTTACATCATAATTTCTTCAGCATCTCAGTATGCTTAATTCAACATAATACAACATCGTAAATTTAGTAAGTTGTTGACTTACCTCCCAGTAACATTTCCTGAAGCAAACTGTCAATTTTAACAATTCCAAATAGTTTAACCAATTGTATTTGCTCAATCATTTGCCAGGTGATGCTCTGGAGTGTAGGCAGTAGAAGCAGAAGTTCTCCAAATCTTCCTCGGGAGTCATACTGGCGGTCATTAATATAATCCTCTAAACTGATTTGGACTTGGAACCGCATATTCTTAATCTTCATTGGATTACTCAAGCCTTTTGCATCTTAAAAAAAAACCCCAAAAATTAAAGTCAAAGTAGATTACAGTTTGAGAGACACATCTTTATTTCATTTTATTCTTTTCCATCCAGCTAGATAACATGAGCGAATGCTACATCAACTAAAATTACTTTCAACACAATCACATGTGAAATAATTCTGAGAGATATTTTTAAAAGTTACCTGGATCAAAAAACACAATAGCTTTCAAGCAAGCATACTCATTGTCATCTATCTGAATTTCCTGGAAGGGTCGAACTAATTCATCGAGAATCCGATTTGCCACTCGGCTGATCTCCACTTCAGTACTGTTGCGATGGATTACGTAATTGTTGCCTTAGAGAGAAAAAAAAGCAACATGTGGACTGATACAAAAACTTTGATGAAACATACTAGATGAAGCTCATTTTCAAAAGCATGTTTAAATTTGCCTAATCAAGTTCGTATTTTTAAAATAATAACTCTCTTTTGTATCATACAAAACTGTTCTTTCCAGAGTATATGTACAAAACATCGCTGTCACCTAGTAAATAATCTGTGCATGTAAATATGACAACACATCCAGTTACTGAACAGTCCGCAGGACCGAGATCCATCCTGAATGCACAAGTATGGAGCAAGTAGGCCTTTATTTTTACATCTTAAAATTTCTTCTTCCCTCATGAAAATAATGTATCTTAAGCTGAATGATCAGGATTTGTCAACAAAGAAACTCTCTTCCAGAGGAGTCACTAGGAATGTTACTTTTTTTTAACAGATGCTTCTCTTACCCCTAATAAGATTTAGAAGCATCATAAAATTTTCAGTAAAGACTGAATTTTCCCTGCTCTTTAATTTTAAATTTCCGTTTTGGAAAAATCTCCATCATGGCATCTTAATTCACCTCTGTCCAGAAATCATTGAATATAAATTCCAAGAACACAGGGAAAGCCCACAGAGCTTCCAGAAGCCAGTAAGCAGTTTTTGAAAGAAAGATGATGATTATATCATAAAAGATCTATATCAAGCTGACTCAAAAGCTTCACATATATCTAGCTCCAAATATCAAAAACAAGTTTTGAAGTCTCAAATTGTTTTTTCTTTTGGTATATATGTTGATGCTGGTGATACTATAATATTCTACTTTTTACTTTATTATTATTTTTCTTCTTACCTACTAATCCAAATAAAACTTCAAATATTTCCCTTTTATTTGAGTTAATTTTGTCAGTAAAAATTTAGAGAAAGAGATAGAGAATGTAATTTGTGTATTTTTTAACTTGAAAGGATTGCTGCTGAGAGTCGTATCTCCAGAACAAGCCCTTCTTGTCCTCTTAATGTTATTATATGCTTAAAAATAAATCCAAGTTGATTTAGAGGTATGAAAAAGCAGGCTGAAAGAGGAGAGAGAACAAGCAGTGGAAAATCTCCTTGTAGAACATCATCAGCGAATAAACTAGTTTGAGTCTATATTCCACACAGTCTTGCCTCATATAAAAATATTGTCCAAGAAGACCTACACATTTTCTCACCAAACAGCCCAGTGCTTCACATATTTAAAGAGACCATTTTTGACACAGCACACTTCAGACTGGTACTGTGTCAAGGCTATCAAATGTCTCTTCATGTCACTATACACACAGGCATACATGTCATCACGTTACCGTGCCTCTCTGCTGTGTGAACAAAAGGAAGACAAGTTTTCACCATGCGATGACATCCCCTTCCCTAACAGCCATGCTCTGTTTATACAACCCAGCAAAGAAGCCATTTCAGATGACCAAGGATATGGTTACACAAGCACGACTTCTCCCTGTTCCATGAATGGATCCACCTCCCACATGGCAGAGGACAACAGGCACATTGTTTACATGATGGCCATGTGGTGATTGTCAAGGCAGCAATGGGAGGGTTCTTGGGAAGGTGAGTTGCAGGGAACAGGCTATCCAATTTTCTAGCCTGAAGAGTCTTTTCTGACTATGTCTGAGGGGCTCTTGAGAAAGCTACATGTAAATGGTTTTCATGAAGACTGAAATTAGTACATAGGCCACAGGCTGACTTCTCCTAGGCAAAGGTTTTTCTTTTTTGCTGCTTTTGTTTTACTGTTCTGTGTTTTCAAGGGACAAAGGTACAGAAAGGATGCTAATGTAAAAAGACAATATCCCTTAAACTGGGGATTTTGTTATCCAATAAATCCTTACCTGGATAAACTCACTGGAAATTGTCCACCTGCTTTTGCTGGAACAGGGCACATGACATTCTGCCATTAACAGTTATTTGGCATTCACAAAATGCATTGCTTTGATTGTGCCAGAACAGTTGTCCCACTTAAGTGATTACATGGTTGCTAATGTCATATAATATCATCATTATTAATTAAAACAAAACCAATATTTACCTAAAAGTAAAATGTCCTTATACGCCATGGACCGTTTTGCTGCTCCAAGCAACAGATGTTCCCCAGCATGTGCTCTTAGCAAGGCAACCTCAATAAAAAAACAGCAGACTCATTAGAAGATAAAGAAGTAAGAAAGAAATGAGGATTCCTATTACCATGACTGTGTTCACCTATAGGTACATATTTAACACTAAGAGTCTCACATAAAATGCAAAGTGAATACAAAACCGTTAACATTGTACTATCAGAACACTACAATTGAATTGTCACCTTTTGTCACTTCCAGCATTTGATATAGATTTTAAATGTATAGCTCTGCAAGATACTTCTCAATAAATATTCTACTTGCATTTATTTCCTAGTGCCTATTCCCTTAAAAATATATTCTCTGGAATTTTAAGTTGACACTAAACAATCCAGTGGGGTTGAATGAACTGTTACAGTAAATTTGGTACTGTCAGTGTTTCATTTTTCTCACCTTGAACCACAAAGTTATGTTGCATTTAAAAGAGCTTTCTCTACAACAAAGCCAGATATGCTAAAATACCCACTACTACCAACAAAGAATAAACCTGACTCATACCAGGAAGGCACTTAAAAATGTGGTCGTTTACTCTTTGTCACGTATTTACTTTGTTTTTAATGTCTGCTTGAAACATCAGTGCTGCTCTCCCTTTCTTCAAGGAACTCCTCTCTTGGCAAGTAATTATTTTCTTATGAACCCAAGCCAATACTTTATGAGTGCTATAAAGGTACACAGTACATAGGAATCCTTAATGTGTTAAGACTTTTCAGGTTTTCAGTACAGTTAACTTATTTGCTCTGACCTGATCTGTAGTTTGTTAATCAGGCAGATTCTCAGATCAGGAATTGTTTTTTCAAAACCAGATGGTTTATTTTACAACTAAATGCACAATGCCCCCTTAGAAAGAAGCTATTACAAATGCGGAACTGGCATTTGTTTTAACTCGAATACCTTTGTCACTACTTTTCTATGGTACTTAAGATTCCACAGTATTTCCCAACACGTACTTTTCAAGTTTGCTGATGATACTAAACTGAGGGGAGTGGCTGACACACCAAAAGGCTGTGCTGCCATTCAATGAGACCTGGACAGGCTGGAGAGTTGGACAGGAAGAAATCTAATGAAATTCAACAAGGGCAAGTGTAGAGTCTTGCATCTGGCAAAGAATAACCCCATGTACCAGTACAGGTTGGGGAATGAACTCTTAGAGAGTAGTGTAGGGGAAAGGGAAAGGGAGTCTTGGTGGACAGCAGGATGAGTATGACCCAGCAATGTGTCTTCATGGCCAAGAAGATCAATGGCATCCTGGGGTGTATAAGAAGGAGTGTGGGCAGTAGGTCGAGAGAGGTTCTCCTTCCCCTGTACTCTGCCCTCATGAGACTATATCTGGAATATTGTGTCCAGTTCTGGGCCCCTCAGTTCAGGAAGGACAGGGAGCTGCTGGAGAGAGTTCAGCGCAGGGTCACCAACATGATGGAGTGGAGCATCTCCCTTATGATGAAAGACTGGGGGAGCTGGGGCTTTTTAGCTTGGAGGAGACAAAGTTTACAAATATGTAAAGAGCAAGTGTCAAGAGAATGGAGTCAGGATGTTCTCAATGATGTCCAATGATAAGACAAGGTGAAGGTGATGGAGCACTGGAACAGGCTGCCCAGATGGGTTGTGAAGTCTCCTTCTTTGAAGACATTAAAAACCTGCCTAAATGAGCTCCTGTGTGACCTACTCTACGTGGTCCTGCTCTGGCAGAGGTTGGACTGGATGATCTTTTGAGATCCCTTCCAACCCTTAAGATTCTATGATTCTGTGATTGAAGTACTGCAAGAGATGTTTTCAGCCTATCTTTCTGAGTTGTTTTTTTTTTTTTTCAGATACAGATAGGAACTTTTTAGTGAGGCCTCATCTCTTCTTTTTTTACTTAACAATAGAAATAGCATTTTTTCCCTTGCTTTTATTTCCCTTGTGTAATCAATTAAAATTCTCCTTCCACATGAAACATTTTTTAACATATTCCAGTATGTTGAGCTTCTGCACACATATCATATCCTGTGGGTCTGCAAAGACACTAGTAACCTCCTATTTTGGAAGTCTCCTATGGCCTGCAACACCTCCATATTCCCAAGGAAGATCATAAGAGGGAATAAGATCAGTTTGTATCTTAAGTCAAAGGATGATCTAACCTTCCTTGCGGGATTTTGTTAAAAAATGATACTGAAGAGGCAAAAAGGAGGAATTGCACAATCACAGAATCATTTTCAAGCTGAATCAGATTTTGGTGGATTGTAATCAAGAGAACCTGACCTGTAAATTAACCTCCTGTTCAAGTGGCCATTGAGAGAACAGCTTACTGAGGCATGGAGACACTGGTTCTGAGTGTGCCAGCTAAACTTACTCTGAAATTTAGGGATATATTAGGATATATTAAAGATATATCAGACCTCTGTTATTAAAACCCTCAGGAATTTTCAAAGTTTGATTCTTTTTTACCCTACACTTTTAGTGCACTGTATTATATGAAAGATTATTTGCTATGTATTGATATTAGCACGTTCGATATTTGGTTGAGATTCTAATGGCTTTTAATTCTTGCAAGCAGAGAAGACCTGCTTCAAATTAAAAAGCATGCTGTCTTAAACCATATTATAGTGAAAGGTGAACACGAAATAAGTACTTTGCAAGGTCAGAAAAAAACATGGCTGTTTTACAAGATTTTTTTTTCATTTTTTCATGCAGCTTGGTATTTCTACTTACAAAAGAATATAGAAAGTATAAAGCACTGAAGGACATACTGGTTTGCTGCTGCTTTTCATTTTCTAACATGCTAGAACCTTATCGATTTCCTCTGCTTTTTTTTGTGTAGGTGTTATTTTGAAACTTAAAAAAGAATCTAAGACAGTGGATCTAGAACTATTTGATCAAACAAAAATAGTATTTAATCTAATATTTAAATAACACAGAAATAACAGAACAGTAAGTAACGTTCTCTCCTTGGTCTCCTCTACCTGGTCATCCAGTGGTAATTCACAGAAGCCTGGAATATATTTAGCCCATTCCACCAGAACCAGTAGTTGTTGCTTCATAGATTCACAGACATCATTAATACCAGCAATTTTCTTTACATTTATGTCAGTGCTAGCACCAGGACTGGAGACTGAGATCTGTCCATAGCGAGAGAAAAAATTTAACAATGTTAAATTTAATATAACTGCATTTTCAATAGTTAACAGTGTCTTTTAGAAAAAATTGCAGCAGTAATCATGCATACTCTTGAGAAATTCCTTGGACATACAGACTGGTAGTCTGCATGTAAATCATATGTTAAAAATTGCAGTATTTGTATCATCATACAATATTTTCTTATTTCAAAACACTATTTTAAAATATATCAGAGCCCTTATTATTCATAGAGGGAGGTGGGGTTTTTTATTCCTTTAAAATGGTTGACATTTACTTCATTTCAGAGAAAAAAAAAGAGCTCATAGGGGCATGCAGTAACATTAAGAGGAAAGAAAGGGAGAGATAAAGGGGTAGCATGTTCTTCTAGTGAAAAGATAAGTATCATTAACTTTAGAAGGTAAAACAGGGGTTCTTTAGTGCCTGGAGGAGAATGGTTTGTAATGATGAAGCAGTAGTATATGTGGAGGCCTGAGAGGTTTCCGAGCAAATGTAAAGGATATGAGTGTGCATTAGACCACCTGCAGTGAACAGTGTTCTGTGAAATAAGAAGAGCGCAATATCTTTCTGGGCCTGAAGCTTGGGCACTTTCACATAATCACTGAGCCAAATCCTGAGATTCTTAATGACTTTTCAAGGAAAGGAACAAAACCAGTCCTGCTCTTAATTCAGAAAGGAAAGACAAGATAAAACAAAGCCTGAGAAGATGATGTCAGCTTATAGCTGCTATCATACCAGTGAAGAAAAAAGAAAAAAAATGGAGGGGGAGAGGGGAAGGAAAAAAGATTAAAAGATTCCACCACAACAACAAAACCTTATCATTATACTCAGGCTATGAAACTCACTTTAACCTTACATTTTATTAGAAAGCATACTGGGGAAACTCTGTAATTTTATTATCTTCACACTCCTGAAAATGGATCTACCAATATTTTATACCTACAAATTTCAGGAGAGTGGATGCTACTTAGGTTGACTTCTATCAGATCCCACTCATACGCAGATGCATGTTAAATCTCTCAGTGGGATCAGTGGTGAAATGTCATTATTCTTGAGTGGCCAAAAGAAGTTGTGCTTCTGAACTAAAATTCAGTGCTTCCTACGTAATTCATTAATCTTAGATATATTAGTTAACCAGCTGAACATTAGTTCTCAGGGAAATACAGGACATAGGGAAGTGAAAAAGTAATTCAAAGGCTTTGATGTAGGAAAATGGTCAGAGATATTGTATCTTTGTAGCCAGAGCATTTGTGAAATCCCTGCTGCAATCATAAGTCCATTTCTGGCATCTGTTCTATAAAAGGGTCTAGAGTACAAATCTTATGAGGAGCAGTTGAGGAAGCTGGGGATGTTTAGTCTGGAGGCTGAGGGGAGATATGATCACTTTCTACAACTAACTGAAAGGAAGTTGTAGCAAGGTGGATGTTGGTCTCTTCTCCTAAGTAACAAGTGACAGGACAAGAAGAAATGGGCTGAAGTTGCACCAGGCTAAGTTTAGATCAGATAGAGAAAAAAACTATTCACTATAAAGGTTATCAAGCATTGGAACAGGCTTTCCAGGGAAGTGGTTGAGTCATCATCCCTGGAGATATTTAAGACACATGTACATGTGGTGCTTAGGGGCATGGTTTAATGGTTGGACACAATGATCTTATAGGATTTTTCCAACCAAAACAATACTGTGATTCTGTGATTTTCTCCCAGTGTAACTTGTACCCATTAATGATTTGATGAACATGACAATATAGAATTATATTCCTATTGTCTTGAGAATCATCAGAGAAATATGTGTTTACTCCTACAAGAGTCCAGCATATCCCTTTCATATTTACATAATCCTGGAAGCCTCTCCTGGATCTATAGGAGAAAAATCCCCTTGTAAGGAATCTTCAGAGAAAAAATAATTAATATTTTCATTTTAATATGAAAAATTTAAAAGGGACAAGTGCTACCTTCTTCTTCATTTCACAGCTGAAGGCTTTGGCCCATGATTCGCGACACTACCACCTCCTTCAAGTTTCTCCTCAGAACTGAACTCAAAGACCCACTGACGGAGGGAAAAGTAGGACTTTCAAGACTACTGTTGTTTATGTGAGTTCATGGTCTTTGAGGCCAAGAGTGTATCTTCTTATATGCTTGGCATCGTGAGAGCAATTATCTCCTACTACAACATAACAAATAATAAGTCAAATAAATTTTTGTGTATAAGCAATGTGATGTTTTAGTCCAGGATTCTACCATCTGAAAAGAACTTTGTTGGAGGAAAGGCTGAGGATGTGATTCTGTTTCAGACAGCTCTTATTCCTGAATTGCATATGCCAGTTGGAAATGATTAAAGGAGTAATACACACACACACACACACACACATACACAAAAGCACAATAAGCAAGTTCAAAAGATTACTAAGGAGGTAAAAATAGGTATATTTTTCATACTGTATAGGTATGAAAGGTAGGAAAGTCCATTATGTTCATCTAGTCTGCACAGACATGCAATATGTGGCAAAGACTATCACCCAGTAATTTCTGCATCAATTCTTTACAGACAGTTCCACCCTAAGAGACATGCTGATAAAGGATGAGATTACAAAACATTTGGGGGTGTATAAATCAGTCAGTGTGAAATCATAAAGGTGGCAGTTAAATTCTAAGCAAGTTAGTAAGAGGTGCAAGAATGCAGAATCAATGACCATGATTTATCTGAGGTGCAAAAAAGGATTGGAGACTGTTCCATTCGGCAATTGATTGGATAAGGGGGAAAAAAAAGAAAAAAGAAAATGAAGTTCAGATGAGACAAAGAAAATTTAAAAGCGAGATGTGAATACACTCTGCAGTTGGAACACCTCTGTTTGCCTTATTTATAATGTCTAAGGATATTAAAAATGGGATTTTCAAAAGAATGTAAGGAAATGAGTGTCCACACCCCTTTGAATGTAATAGTTTTGGACAATTTTTTCCTAATGTTTCACGGGAAAGCCAGTTTCAAGGATAGATAGATGCCACCAGCTGCCTGAGTCAGCAACTGATTTAAAAGCAGTAAGAACCATAAAGCTTTATTAAGAAAGGTGCCTGGGACATATTGTCCTGGAAGAAGTAGAATTTTTTTTTTATTGACTTTGCTTTGAGAATGTATTCTATTACTTGATTCTTTCATTGGGAAGAGGAAGCTAGGTACTTTTTTTTAGTAGAAAAAAAATCCTAATTTTAGTAATTATAATAAATACAATAAGAAATTGAAATTTTTTAACTTCAGAAAAGAATGGTCTTAAAGTTATTAAATAATTTTGTGGTAGATCTCAGTACCTGACGGGAGAGTGTCTCAGCTTGTGACAATGTACTGATAGAGGGAATGTTGCAGCCATCAAAAGTATTTCTTCTTGTACTTATCCTGTCCCGTTCATTTTGTACAGCTGGAAAAGAATAATCATCTCATTTATTGACTTGTAGACACTACCACACAATACCATTTCAGAATTTTAGTAGATAGCTGTAAGAATCAAAAAGTATGACATTCAAAAAATGACCTTGGGCATAATAAGGAAGGATGACATGTGTTTATGTGTTTATGGTCTTTGTATACTGTTTGCCTGTGAAAACTACTTATATAACTAATTGAATTATCAGCACTTTTGTGACTGGCTTTATTACCATAAAGCCTCTTTCTTCCTTTGAACTTGAACACATGCTGTCATTTTGTTATTTTCATGAATTTAATTAGGGAGGCTTTATGATAATGGTAGAAATAGACATCTCCACACTGCTTAACAGGTCAAGAGGTACAGCACCACCACTGAGAAAACATCTGTCACATGAAATCTGAAATCTCTACTTCTACTCTCCTGTGAGAAACCCTGAAACAGGAATGAATCATGAACTTAATCTACTAGCAAGATCATTTTTAAACTTAAATCTTATGCTGCTTCTCAGTGACACTGCATTCCCAGCCAGTTTACAGAACATAAACTAGGTTTAAAAAACCAAAAGTTTCAGGCTAGTATGTATGTCTCATGGGGTCCAAAAAAAAAGGCAGTTGAAAGGGCTTTGGATAAGGAATTCTTAATCAGCACATGCAAGGCTTATGAAGCAACAAGGTTAACTTTTGAGTTGAAGGAAGAAGAAAACTAAAACTATCAATCAGGTTATTTCCAAAACACAGATCACGTCCAAGGTTAGGCCAAGGAGAATAAAAATAAAAGAATTGTGCCGATCAAAATATTTTTATTGCACAAGGAATCTCATCATCTTTTAAGAACAGCAGCTTTATTTCCAAAGATATGTTTTCTATTTTGTGGGAAGCAATATGCATTACAGAATTTAGGACTAGTACTAAAGGTTTCAATAAAAAAAGAAAATATTCTATACACTAAGTAGTTTTCAGAGTTTAAATCAGCAATGCACATAGTTTATTCCAGAGGTGTACCAACTTTTTGCCAAGGACACTCACTGATGGGCCTTTTATTAAGGTCACAGTAAGAAATGTGCAGTGATAAACAAGGTGCTAAATGTTCACGTAGATAGGAAGCAACAAATGCAACCTTTTTTTAAAAGAATGGGAAAACAAAAGGTTCACTGATTCTCAGCAGCTTCAGTGCTACATACATAACTAAAATGAGGTCAGCACTGATTAATACTAGAAATACAGTAAGCTATTCTGGCAAACATTGATGAAAGCCACTGGTAGAACACCTTGATAATCATAGGGAAATGTTTCAATTTTCTCCTCCATATGCATAATTTTGGATTATTAGTCTGAATTGTCTATCTTGCTAAAGCCTTTTTGTCAGTTCACACTAAAATTGCCTTCAATAGAGACTATATGAGGGAGGGTGCATATTTTTTTCAAAGAGGGCTGGTATAGCTTTTACCAGATGGAGCCCATCTTACCTTTGCCCTGAAGAAAAGAAAGCTATTTGCTAGAACCAAGCTGAGAAACCATCATATAGACTATGCTACACTTACACTATGAGACATCCACTGATGGTATATACACCAACATACAAAAAAAGAATTTTACAGTTTATCATTCTGAATTATTTTAGTACTTAGAAGGCTTAAAAAAACTTGGTTTGGACACAATGAAAAATGTGGGACCAGAAGAGGCACAGCAGTATAAATTAAAAGTTTTTTGCAGGATGTATCTTCACTTCATAAACATGAGCTTAAACATTACCTTAGCTGGAGTAAGACACACTCCAATTAGTTTTAAGGAAAAAAAATTCTTCCCAGTGATAGTGATTAGGCACTGGAAGAAACTGTTGAGAATCCTCTATGGCAATTATCAAACCTATTTCATACATACACAGTGTAAGACTGTTCAGAATACCCTCATCCAGCTTCAAGGAGCAAATCTATTGTCTTCATACCAAAACTTGATCACTAGCAGAGCAGTTATCACAGTGCAGATATATAAGAGCATAAAGAAACAGCTTCCTTTATCTTAGGAAAGCTAAATGTAGACTAAAAATATTATAGTCTAGTTACAGTATAGGAGAACTGCGCACTCATATTGCACACTGGCCTTCAGGCAGGTCAGGTAGCAAAGTTTCTGATGAACCATTTTTTCAGTGTTTATTTGAACCAGATCAGGATATCTTCTGCCTCTAGATCATAACTGCCAGTGAAGCAACAGCCCCAACAACCTGATACAAAAATTTTGCTATTGTTCTGCACCTGTGGTCCTTCCACTGTGACAAGAGGATGACTGTGACACTCATGTTCCTTCATATCTGTAATCAATAAGATGCGTAAGTAACAATCATCCCATATTAAGGTCTAATGAAATTCGAAATGCTTTTAATTAATGTGGACATGCCACTGATAGCTACCACTACTGTTCTCACCAATACCTCTTTGCTCAATTTCAGTCTTTTTTTAAAAATACTTCAAAAATTTAAATTTAATGGAAAAAAACCACTAAATTCTCACTGACATTACTTAGGGCAGAAAAAAAAAAATTGCAGATAAAGATTTTATAACCCAAATTTGACTAAAATTAAAATTAAAATTTTACTCTTTTCTGGGATATAGCTCAACACTTAGAAATCAATGAATTATGGTGCCAAGATTCATGGATTAAATAGCTACAAATTCACTTTAAACCCACAGATTGCTAATTCTCAAATGTAAAAGCTACTTACCCACCTGAAAAATTAGATGATGCATAGTTCACCTCAATATAAAAGCTTTTCTCCATCATGAAGGCATTATAGCAGACTTTCCATTGAATTATTCTGCTGGAGGTTTTTTTAGAATTTTTATTACATTATAAAACTAATTGACATAATTTCTCTTTGTGTATCAAATAAAAAATGACTCCATTACCTTCTTTTTTCATTCCTGCTCGAAAACACTTTTTTAAACGACAATATCTGCATTGATTCCTTTTGTCCTTGTCAACAATACATTGACGGTTGAATCTATCAGATAAAAAAAGGTAAATGTATAAAGCATTAATAAAGCAGCACCCTGACTATGAAGAAAACCAATTAATCTGCCCTGTCAGAATAACGGCCACAGACTTTCTTCTTCTGTTGTTTTGATTTTTTAAAAAATCAATTGGTTAATTAATCCATTAATTAAAATTCACTCAGTTTCCAGGAACAGATGTGTATGTATAAACACATACATGCATTGGAATGGACAAACATCGAAAATTTTGGAGCTTATGTGCATCATTTACAACTCAGTCTATTTGTGAGACATTATTGTAACCAGCTGCATCAAATACAGCGGGAAAAAAAAAAGAAGAAGAAAAGCTACAAATAGAAAAAGGAAAGAATAATCAAGGAAAGCACCAAGTGTCACTGGTAGGCAAGAGCCCTTGGCTACAAAACCAGTATCCTTGGCTTGTGTGATACTGCAAGAAGGCTTACCCAAGTTCTCATGCACATCTACAGATGTGCCTAAGGGGAATGTATATAAGCCACCCTCCCCACCACCCCACTTCCCTTGCTCTCTTATTGCTTCTGCCTTTTTGCTGTGCATGTGTTTGTTAGTTTAATAGGTCTACGATTTGCAGAGCTCTTAAAATCGCAGCTCTTGTCACACCACTTTAGGGTCATGTCTATGCTATAACATTGTATACCTATATGAGAGAGATTTTGTTATAACAGTATTAAGCAAGTAAGGGTAGAGCAAACAACATTTCTAGTAACAAGTCATTCTTACAAAAGGTTTCTCCTTCAGTGATTTGTCTAAACTCACGGAGGTTTCCCTGCTCACAATTTAAAAGTAACATTTTATGTACTTGAGCATGCAGAGAGCAATTTGTCAAACATGGTACACAGACCTGTAGTGTGATAATTTGGGCAGCCAGACACCTAGAAATTAGCAGATTGCTATTCAAATTGACAGGGGGAAATAGTCACTCAAGAAAGCAGCAGTGTGTCACTTGAAGTGGGAAGATCTGCAGGTGTGCCTATGCAATCCTTAAAATAAGACTCATAAGTCTTAGACTTTCTATTCAGAGACTGCTTTCTTAAGAAAAAAAAATGAAAAGAAGTTTTAGAAAACAGACAAGAATTAAACTTTTTAAATTGTCACTGAAAATCTGAGAATTCTTCCTCTTTTTTCTGCAATTAGAAGAGAGAATCAACTTTGGACTGATGTAATGACATCAACAATACCAACTGACATCTGGAATACAGTATCTGTAAAGTGTTATGTCAGGTAGACTTGAATAAAAGATGTTTTTCCCAATCATAAGAATATACCATGAATCACTAACTCAACAAAAATTCTGGTTAGATCTCCTGAAGAAAAAAAACAAAAATACCCTGATATTACTCTGAAAAGTCTGAAAAACTCTGTAATTTTTGCTTCGATTTTTAACATCTCTAGACACTTTAAATACCTGCATGTGTAGACGTGATTTTTACGTATACTACGTCTAAAGAATCCTTTGCATCCATCACAGCTGGAAGCACCATAATGTTTTCCAGTGGCTCGGTCCCCACATATTGCACAGAGACTACTGACCCCGTTGTCAGCCGCATTCATGTTGACAGCTTCTCCTGAACTGTCTGAAAAAAGACAAGACTAACATGTAGTTATGGACAAGACTTTCAACAACTATCCCATTAACAATTTGTACTTAAATGGAGGCTTTTTCCAGCCTTTTCTCTTTTAATTGCCACTATTTTATAGCACAGCATATCTATGTACCTTTGCTTCTTATTCAGATGCACACTTTTGAATTTAAAGACATTAACAGAATTTAAGAGCTTCCCAACAACAAATAACTTAATCCTAAACTATTCCCAACTTGAAGAAGTTAAAAATTAAAGTGGAACTTTGCATGTATAATTACATATACATTCTTACTAACGTGAAGAGGAACTTTGGCACAAAGCAGTGTTGCCTAATTGGCTGGCAAAGATCTCGTATGTCAGTTTTCATAGGTGCTAGCAATAACTGGCAAATATCATACTAAGAAACAGCTGCATTTGTGACATTGAAAAAAATGTCAAAATACTTAATTAAAAACATGCATATTAAGAATATTAGCTACAGAATTAATAATTGGTCATTGAATATGGTAAACAATACTGAAGAAATTATCTTGAAATCAAAACATTTATTCTTCTTTTGAGTCACAATGGTTAACATACATGTTCAAAGAAATAACTGCAAAACAGCTTTTGTTGTTATGCTTCTCATTTGACCAAAGGAAAGTTTTTGGAATATGCCTTAAAAATTTGTAGTTGTTCAGTTAGAGAGAGGAAAAAGTGCTACATTAATTAGTTGTTCAAACATGCATTCAAAATATTTTTTTCACTACAAGAAAATTATTTTTTTAAATGGTTTAAAGATTTACTTTAGGTAGAAAAAGACAAACTCTTTTGTTGGAGCTTTGTAATTTTGCATTGTGATGATACAGCAGAATAATTAACAAGAAAATGTTTACATTTAATGATGAACTATTCCATAGCAATGTAAGTTATGTGTGTGTATATATCCATATATCTAAAGATGTATGTATTTCCTTGGTATTATTCTGAAACAAAGTGTCTGAGAAATTGACCTGAATTATCAAAATTATTTTATTTCAACAGAACTGCATAATCTGCCTAAATGTGGCTTCTTAAACTTCTCTGAAAGCTTCTAATTTATTTAGATAAATAGAAAAGACACATAGGAAGGTTTGTAAGAGACAACTTTCAGTTCCAGAGTGGCACTATAGTTATAACACAATGTTTTTATAAATCCTGTAAGAAAATACTTAGATGAAACTCAAAGCATGCTCTAAACAGAAAAAGACTACACCTAATAACTAATAATTGTCCAACTTACAGTGAATAATTTAACCAGCTCTATCACCAACACATAATGAAATACAGCATAACCTTCTTAATCTGCTTTCCCATTTTATGTAACATTAAAAGACCTGAAAGTGTCCTATTCAGCAAAAAAAAAACAAATAACCAATGAAATCACTCACACTAGAACCAAAAGCAGAGAAATCATCTAAAAGTTACACAGTCACTGTTGATAGTTTCAAAATCACTTAGGGCATAAAGATCTGTTTTTTTCAATCAGTAATCAAATCTACTTTTCTGTTTACAAAGCTTGCTGTAAAGTAATGTCAGAAATTCAGATAAAACCGCAATAAAAACTAAATTAGGCTCTAAATGGCAGGAATATGTGGAAATGAAGATGCTAAGTATTTTTCCTGTAAATCAATAAGTATTTATTCTGCCTTTTAAAAATACATAGCAAATAGATTTATGAATTAAAACAATTTAAAAAATTATTTTCTGGAAAGCCATTTTAGAGTAGTTTACCTAATATTTTTCTTCACTTTAAGAGACTGACATTTCCTTTACTTTTGATCAGAACTCGGTGGCAGAATTAAATGATGTGCTGCTTATTTCAAGCATAACTTATTGATACACTTTCTCAAAAGAATTACATAGTGTGTTATATTAGTCAAATGCAAATAGTTTTTCTCAGCTAAACATCAGCCTGTAGAAAGCTAATGTGATTTTTTTTTTCAAATTAGTCTTGTTCATATATATATATACATATAAAACTAGAAATGTTAAATTAACAAATAAAATCATAATGACATTTGGAAACTATGAATCAAGAAAAAGTGGTTAATTTTTTCACAAGTCTGTTGATAATTTTTTCTTCTACTTCTGAATATCATATGAAAAATATACTTTCATGTCCAAACTGCCAATACTAGCTATTTATTTGTCTTACAGTAAATAAAACAACTGCTGAACACACTATTTTCTTCCTTCAATTAACTGATAGGTTACAGGACAATTCAGTTACTTTATTACATATAACATCTTTTATTTTCTTTAAAGAATTATAATATTATTAAGAATCATCAATGAAGTGTAGAACAAATTTGTAGTTTAAAAACAACCCCCAAGTACCCCATTAATAAAACATTTTATTAACACTTTATAACATTACTAAACTTCACTTTTTCTGTGGGCTGGCTTGATTTTATGTCACAAAGCAGAACTCACCATTGCCATTATACAGAATCTGCATAGTTTCAAACTCCAGGGCCGTATATGTCGGATCTAAAACTTCACTGTAGTTTGCCATTTCCATGTCTAGTATTGGTTCTGAGAGCCTCATCATTGAATGCAAAATCAGTGAAAAAGCTGGTCAAATGTACAACCTTACCATTCTGTTTCACAGTGACTGATAATCCAAAGTTAACTATAACTATGTCACTTACGTGCTGCAGTGGGAGGAGCTAGAAAAGTGCTTTTGCATGCTATATTCTACCTATTTGGTTGGGCGTGTTTTTTTTTTTTTTTTATGATAGAGTGCAACCCTGCTGCTGATAATCTTGGAATGCTTTATAGAATAACCTTATCAGGAGTTGTACTGGTTCCAACTCTTCAGTGAACCCAAGGGCGTGCAGGAAACTTCCTATCTCCTATGCCCTGATACACGTTTTTGTCAATGTGTCATATAAATCGTCCTAAACAAACCACTTTGTTTGTTCTATGTAAGGAGACTGGAGGTTCATATGCCATTTTGCTTTCTCTTTTCAGAACAAGTAAATGTAAAATGATCAGGGAATATCCTTATACCCAAAACATCCATCATCGTACTTTAAAAGACAGCTGCAGAACCTCCCATTTTCACAAGTATTGCTTAGTAGTAGTAGTGAGCTGCCTGTGTAGGGACACTTAACCAAGGCCTCAAGCAGTAACTCTGCAGTAAGGCAAATTTACAGATCAGAAGACCTCATGCCTACAATTGTGGAAGAAGTTCTACACAAAAAATATCATTTTACAGTACTGGAGGTGTACAAAGTTTTGTTGTCTTTAACCATAGCTAATTATATTTCCTTTTCTTAAAGAAGCATATTAAATTAAGATTCATGAAAAACTATTTGTTGACAGCTCGTATTTGTTTAGGAAATTACAGTAGTTTCATCATTAATAACTTTACATTTCCTGATGGCTCAGTTTGACAACTTTCTTCAGTATTAGCATTTGCTGTGTTTGCTATGATCATTTGTTGTATTTATATAGTATTTGCTATAAAACTAGTTATATGAAAAATAATTGATGGTATCAAATATGCTACTTAAAATAATACTCAAAGGTTTACATATGAAATAGAATTATCTTTATTTCTTTACTGCTTATGTTTTGACAAGATTTGCTGTAAATAATCTCTTGCTTTTTCACATCAAAATTGTAGGCTGCACCAAAAAAAAAAAAAATCCATATTTAAGACAAGTTGAATTTTTATTCAAAAATCCACTCCCCAAAACATTCTGGCATTTGAGTAAAATTGAAATAAGGGAATGAACGTAAGACAGAAGATATCACGTATGACATGATCAAATCCTGCTATTCCTTCTGCTGTTAGCAGAACTTCTTTGGTGCTGCCAAAACAGGTCTCTTAGTGACTACTAAACAGAGGGAATGAATTCACTCTTCATACTTCTGTCATATAAAAACTTACTTCAATGTATTTTTTAATTTGGAAAAATGTACACTATAAGAAAGACATTCTTTATACTTTTTTTGTTGTTGTTTTTCTAAGGAAACTTCTTAGAGTTATATCTTGATTTCATAAAAATCTGCTTTCTGGGGGATTTTTGGCATCATGAAGTAAATAATGAACTATTAATGTATATTAAATGACTACTGTAAAATATTAATATGTTTTCTTTCTGCTTTACGTGGATCAGAACGCAGTCTTGGAATTACCGCAGTTGAGGAATGAAGCTAATGACAAACAGCATTTGGTCCTATGTCAGTTCAAGCTTTATAATGTTCACTAGCATTCAGACCCACACACAGCAGAATTCATATTGAACACCTGTACTGTTTTTCAAATTCTGAAATACTTTACAGCTAAGCTAACTCATCTATGACTGACAGACAAGAAATATTAGCCTTAGATAAGCAGATTTTTAAAAATTGTATAATTAGTCAAACTGTGAAATATTCCTTTGAGATAAATGATACTGTAAACTTAAGTGAGAAATTATTTTTCAGAATAAATTTTGCAGTAATCTTGAAAAAAGAAAGGTACACGGTAATGGTTTTGTTGACTTTTTTCTTTAAATCTGATGACCTCATAATAACATACAGAAAGCATTCCTATCTTATCTCCAAGACTATTAACTCTGTTAATTGTTCAGCTCTCCATATTAAATGTAATCATTCTTTCTGATTGTGGTATAAAATAGAGCACGAGCTCATAAAATCAAGGTTATTTCTATAAAAGCAAGCCTTCCTGAAAATAAAAACAAAGATGAAATGACCACCACTATACAGAAAATATTTTTGGAGGGTTTTTGTTTGAGTTTTTTTTATAAGTAGCAGTATGCATTACAGCTTAGTAAGAAATGTAGGTCTTAATTCACAGGTTGGGGTTTCTTTCTAGTTTTCCATGTGTTCTAAGGAACACATTTTCACAGTATTTCTTGTTTTACGAGTACAGCAACTTGTGGTGGACATACTCAGATGGCACAATATTTTAGCAAATAAGCTGGTGTAATTATCCAGCATGTTAATAAAATACGCATTTTGATATATCTCCCCTCCTATTCACTGACACGTGTGAGACGGGTTACACAGGAAGACTGTGCTAACCAATCCCAATGAAACCATACGAGCTGAGCTAGGACGTCTCCTTACTATACTGAAGTCAGACAAAGATCTCTGAGCTGGAGAGTTTATTTGCCAAAAGATTGCTGTCCAGGAAGCTGTGTGCAAATTTCTGTGCACCAGTGGAGAATCTTACATTTGGCTTACAAAGACACACACCCAAGGAACACCAGGGGCTGCGTGTCCCTCTCCTGTAACACACCCTCAGTGCCAGGGAGAACACTGCCAGTCACCATCACATCAGCTCTGCTCATTTAATAAATGGTCCATGAGTAATGACTTGGAAATGTTTGCTTGTATTCTAAAATACATAAAATCATGACGTGTTTAACACAAAAAGATCTGTGACACTATAGCACTACTTTGTATAGCATTACTTAAATAGCGATCACTAGCTTTTTATTTTTTATGATTAAATAAAAATTTTAAGAGTTGGATCAGATCTAAAAATTAGTGATAAAATCTAAACATTTATTACCAAACTTCTTAGACTTCTTGGAAAATTAATAGTCTTCTGTGCTTAAAATCTACATACCTTGGGTGGACATATGGCTACAGTCTTCTACAACTCTAAAACACTACAGCAAGGCACGTAACATTGTTGTGCCCTGCTGTCCTCAAAAGAAAAGAAGTTCAGAGCCAAACAAGGACAAAGTTGTCTTCAGATAGTTAATGCTGAAGGAAGTTATTTTTTAAATTGTGAATTGTGGGAGTGAATCCATGGCACAACTGTTTCCAGTGAAATGATGAAAGGCACCATCTCGTAATTACTTCTCAAACTCAGCATCAACTGTCACCTTTTCCAAGTAAATTTACACCATGTAGATGCTTAGATGTCTTTTCATTTTGTATCTTCCTTTTGACCTCATCTTAAAAAATAACAGAAAAAGCAAAGCCAGTACCAGAACTGAATAACAGGTTTCACGGCACACTTATTAGGCAAGTTGGTAAGATTAGCTGCAACAAATCATGCCAGGTGAAACATAAATACAAATCTTTGTGGGAAATCTAGGCTAAGCCTGTTTCCACTACACACATTTTTAGACACTTAGACCACCCCAAGCATTCTACAAAAATGACATTTTTGAACATATTGCATCTGCCTCTTCTTTCATTTGAATTGGTGATTCATTATGCTGAGTTCCACTGTATCACTCAGCAGAAATACATAGCTTGCTTTAATAATTTCTGATGAGGGTTGGTTTTTTTCTTATTTTCATTTTGGCATAACAGGGAACAGATCATTATTGTGCGGTCTGAGTTGTCTTTATGTTTTCAGCTTCATAAAGTATCTGTCTTTTGGAACATTTCACTACGATGTCGACAGTCATGAATACAAACAGACATAGAAAACACAGAATAAGCATGGCTTCTGACTCGTCAAACACTACAGACTCACCCTATTTAGAACATTTTTCAAGATGGGAATAATCCCAAAATAGTTATGAAGATATCAGTGAGTAGCCTAAGTCAGAGTTTCAAAGCTAAGAGATTTAATACTCCGAATTCTATAAAATGCAACTTAGAATTTTAATCTCATAACCGCTAGGGTTTTTTCCCTGTCTGTGCTTGAGGGGAAATATCAAAGGAATATGAAAGCTGTAAAATATTTTGAGCCTGAAGAATATTTGCTAAAGGATAATTTTTAATACAATTTACACTGATTCAGAATATTCACTTTCAGATTTCCCTTCCTATTCCAACTATAATTCTCTGCAGTTTATTCTAAAAGTCTAAATTATTTATTCCCTTTATATACTACACTGCCATTGAGAGCATATGCTACCAGCATAGCAACAGTAATATAATGGTGTCAAATGCAAAGGGAAGATGCTACATCCACCATTTGAAGTCAAGATAAACAAGCTATCTGGTTTATCTGATTTTATTTATCACTTACACATGCACACATACATCAGAGAATGTGTTGTGTAGCATCTCACAACATGTAAGACACATTCCAATTCACAAACCCTTAATTGTACTCTCTCTTTAATCACACAATCTTAAGGGTTGGAAGGGATCTCAAACGATCATCTAGTTCTAACACCTGCCAGAGCAGGACCACCTAGAGTAGGTCACACAGGAACTCCTCCAGGTGGGTTTTGAATGTCTTCAGAGAAGGAGACTCCACAACCTATCTGGGCAGCCTGTTCCAGTGCTCCATCATCCTCACAGTAAAGAAATTCTTCCTTGTATTTCTTTGAAATCCCTTATATTCCAGCTTGTATTCATTGCCCCTTGTCTAGTCATTGGACATCATTGAGAACAACCTGGCTCCATCCTCCTGACATCTGCCCTTTACACATTTGTAAGCATTAATGAGATCACCCCTCAGTCTCATTTTCTTCAAGTTAAAGAGCCCCAGATCACTCAGTCTTTCATCATAAGGGAGATGCTCCACTCCATCATGTTGGTGACCCTGCGCTGAGCTCTCTCCAGCACCTCCCTGTCTTTCTTGAACTGAAGGGCCCAGAACTGGACACAATATTCCAGATGTGCTCTCACGAGGGCAGAGTACAGGAGGAGGAGAACTTGTCTTGACCTACTGCCCACATCTCTTCTAATATACCTCAACATGCCATTGGCCTTCTAGGCCATAAGGCCACATTGCTGGCTCATGCTCATTCTGCTGTTCACCAAGACCCCCAGGTCCCTTTCCCCTACACTACTCTCTAAGAGTTCATTCCACAACCTGTCCTGGTACATGGGGTTATTCTTTCCAAGACGAAAGACTCTACGCTTGCCCTTGTTGAATTTCACGAGACTTCTCCCCACCCATCCCTCCTCCTGTCCAAGTCTTGTTGAATGGCAGTACAGCCTTCTGGTGTGTCAGCCACTCCCTCCAGAATGATGATGATTGAGAACTGAGGATGATTCTCCTATTGCATTCCCCCACAATCTGCACAGATAAAAATTATTAAGACAATAGTTTCCACTTTTCCCACTTGTCCTATGCTACTGCCTGTCAATGGTTTACTGAAACTAGTGGTGTATCTGTGTGTAATGGTCCTGCAGCTACACTCTCCAGACTCTGATTTCCTACCAGATTCAGGAAGATTTTTGCTATTGTTTTTATTTCCCTTATTTATTATTCTCACGTTGCAGTGAGTTTCTTCAACTAAGTAGAGACAGATTACACCTATAGTAACTATACACCTGTAATAAGTACGTCAGCAGCTAATAACAGAAAAACATGCTCCTGTGGTTTCTGAGCCTTCAACACAGCACAAGACGACCTTTCACAAAATAATACCACTGCTAAGAAGTAGCAAATAGTCCAGAAAAAGTGGTCTCATAGCCAAGAAGTCATGGATCACTGCATATATGCCATCATGAAAAGTCAGCTAGTAGCTGCACAGCTGTGCTGATGGAGAGCAGCGTGTCTGGGTATATATGGTGCCTGCTGAAAAAGGGAAGATTTAGAGTGATAGCTAATGATGAAGTGGAAGTTTCATGATAGTGAGTCAAAAAGGAGGTTGAAGGAGAGGCAACCTCACTGCTTGCTACAACTTCCTGAGGAGCGGAATGAGAGAGAGAGAGAGGTATTGATGTCTTCTCCCTCATATCCAGTGATAGGATGCATGGGAATGGTTCAAAGCTGTGCCAGGGAAGATTCAGACTAGACATTAGGAAGCATTTGCCAAGAGAGTGGTTGAACACAGCAAAAGGCTTCCTAGAGAGGTGGTTGATGCCCTAAGCCTGACAGTGTTTAAGAGGCATTTGGACAATGCCCTTAATAACATGCTTTAACTTTTGGTCAGCCATGAAGTGATCAGACAGTTGGGTTAGATGAACATTTTGAGTTCCTTCCAACTGAAATTCTATTCTATTCTATTCTATTCTATTCTATTCTATTCTATTCTATTCTATTCTATTCTATTCTATTCTATTCTATTCCTTTGTCAGAGCACTGTATGCCATGTATAGGGGTTAGGAGGTAAAGACTGAGGACACAGAGTTGACATATTCCGTATCTACCTGTTTCAGGAGTCTGTTCACAGTAAACTGCAAAATAAGTAGATGTCAAATGCCATGTAGATTTAAAATCTTGGTTTATATATGTACATATGTATGTACATAAGTATATATGTACACACAGGAATTAATTTCTTTTCACTGAGTCAATGTTAGTTGGATTTGCCTCCTGAATTATCAAGTACACTGACAAAAACAGATTTGAGAGGAGGAAGCTCTCTCTCCTACATACTGGATCCCAGTAACCCTTGACATTATATTGTCCATGTGTAGGTTGTCTCCATGAACCAGTAGTAAATCTATATTTTGCTACTTCAATCCATTCCTGTGCTTGCTTTGTATCCAGATTAAAAGTAAATTTCCTAATTCTATCTGCAATTAGCAGGCAATAATAGAAAATTGTGCATTTTCATGGGAAGGAAGGATAAAAAATAAGATAATTTTGCTTTTTACATAGAACAGATAAGGTTTACTGTTAGGTATGCAAATTACTATTAGGTAGACTTCAGTATTTATTATTTATATTTTAATTTAATAATCTTTACTTCGTATTATTCTTGAAAACTCACAATAGCCATGAAGTGTTGACAGTTCAGAGGGCTTAAAGGATTTTTGTAGCACAGAGTTCTGTGGCGAGATTTGCTGAGTTATAGAAAATGACTGGAGTAATTTGTTAATTATTTGCTTAAATCAGGTAACTTATTATTTTCAGATACACACAGGAAAATTAATCAGAGACTTGTCCTGAGAGCAGAGTGAAGTGAGAAGAAAAGAGGAAAGAGTTCAGGCATAAGATAAAAACAAACCAGCATGATATTGATAAGCCAGACTAGCCTCTCTTGTTCAGTTATCCCGAAGTGATAAGTAATTTCTTAATAAGTTTCCTTGGCAGGTTTTTATGCAAACTTGCTCAAAAACAATATAGCCAGCTAAATTTTTTTTTTATCTACAATTTATCTTGAGAAATACTATGTAATGACTTTGCCGTGCGTTTGTTTAGTTTGTTTTTTGGGGTTTTTTTTCACAGATAAACACCCTGGCCTCTGTCATACACAATAGTAGAGTTGAAAAATAGGTTAACCAGTATCAAGGCACTTTTGTTTCAGGGTTTTTTCAGGTTGCTTAGAATCTTTCTTTTCTGTGTGACGAATTAATTGCAGCAAGTCTTCAAATTTTTATATTGTATCCCCTTCCAAATTAGTTATATTTTCTATATAATGTTTCAATAAATCTCAGTACACTTCTGCCCACGTTAGTGACTATGTAACTCTTGGTCCTACGTAAAAGGCTAATTAAATAACTGACTAGCCAGACAAGTCCCATTATTTTCAGTTACTCTGTCTAAAATTAAAAATTTTAACTAGAGTCTAAACTGACTCATCACATTCCTGCAGAAAGAACGTTCTGTTTAAAACACTCAACTTATTCCAAGACACTAGCAGGATTATGCTTAGCTTGACAACTTCTCTGATTTTTATTTTTACAAAAATCAGTTAATGATGAATTCAGATCAAGTTAAAGACTATGAATTTACACTGAAAGCATGACAAAGGGACAGCAAATTCAAAACACTACCCAAATAAAGGAAGAACATGAAGCATAAAGGCACATATTCTGTTTCAATGATGTTTTGGATCAGCTCTTTAAAGTACCAAAATAACTTGATTTTATGCATCAAATAAATATGAAGATTTTTAGAACAACTCATCTCCTGGGGAGGAATGCATGTAAAATACCATGACTTTCAAAGGGATACTTTTCCCTGGGAGAACAATTATATATAATGGGATTGAGTACTGATGAAAAAATAGCTTGTAAAAAATACCAAAACCAACAATCCAAAGCTTCTAAAAATCCTAAATTGGACCAAGGAAACCATTATACCAGGTCATAAACCAAGAAAATTTGCACTAAAATTATTACATTATTTTCCTTTAGAGAACAAAGTCATTCTTGGTTTCAGCAAATACAAAATTACAAAAGTATCTCCTTGGTAATACAAACAGGGCTATCCTAAGAATCAAGGAGGCACTGGACACTTGATATCTGTATAGACAGAGGTACCTGCATTGTAAGTACAGTAAATTCAGAGTAAGCCCAGTGCACATAAAACAGCATACTCTATAGAAGGGGATTAAGTCTATTCTTTGTTGTACACATACAGATCCACTTTGCAACTAGCCCGTGGTTATCTCTTAACTGGACATTAGCAATATTCATGTGGTTGTATTCCTTCTTTTAAACGTATTTGTGTAAGCAGACTCCATCATTTTATCTGCGAATCTTGTAGTCAGTAACACTGTTTCTGTATGTGTGAGAGAGACAAAATATAATCCCCTTTTTATGAATAGAGAACTGAGGCAAAGGACAGTTAAAGATAGTGTCTTGAGTTCATGTGTATACAATATAATCACCTAAATGCAAACTAGATGTCTAACTCCATTTATATATAATGATCAGAAACAGGCACATCTAAAAAAGATTCATCAAACCTATCTATAACAGTAGGCTGAACTGAATTGCCTCTCAAAACACTCATTACTTCCCACTGGTTGTCAAACCGAGTGTTCACACAAATGTAACAGACACCTTAAGGTAGGTCAGGTCAGTCTATTCAAATGACTTCCAAAAATTCCAGAAGACAGACTGAGACCCTGGATGGATACCCACCTCCTGCACTATACAGCTGAGTACTTTCTCAAAACTGAAAGTCTATTATATATATATAGTCCACCTCCTGCACGTAATGAATGCCAGAAAAAAATAACATTTATCATATTTCAAAACAAATTCAAAAATTGTTATGCTTCTATTTCACATAATGAATGTTTGTTCCAACTCAAGATATATTTCAGGGGGCCTGAGCTTCAGGAAGTCAGCCAACTTAAGAAGAATAGCTATGTGTGCAGTTATAAAATGATGGACAGTATAGCAAGTGAGGATTAACAGAATTAGACCCAGGTAACTCCGTGTTTCATAAAAATTGAGATACGTGTAATATAATCCAAATATTAGCTAGGTGAAGAACATTCGTTACAGCAGAAAGCGACAAAGCAGATGTTAAGTAAATATACCTAAATGTGAGACAGCTCTCCTCCATAGTCTTGTCTGCAGTCCTAGCTTCTGAATGTGTACCAAAATCCCTGTGACCTGAGGACAGGCCTCTATAATTTCTTTTGGAAGGTATATGAAGCACGCAGGTTCTGAGCCTAGCTGATACCTTCTCTGGTGTGGCAGACTAGAAATATAAGGCCAATGGAGGACACAGGTCATGTCCCCACCTTGCTGGGACACTATTCAGATGCATCTCTTGGGGCCAGGGCTGTAATGAATTTACTCTATAGTGTCAGAATAGCTGTAGAAACAGCTTTCCCCTTCAAGTTAGGCTGTCAAAGCTATGTTCTATATTTAAAAGAAAAAAAAATATTACTAATCTGTTAAATTAATCTCAGGAGACACATAAAAGTTGTTGCACTCCAGGGTTTTTGTGATTTTTCAAAACCATGCAGTAAAAGTATACAACTTTTCATATGATGAAGAAAAAAACAGCTCTAAAATGTACTCTCCTAAATGTACAACATTTAAAATTGATTAACGCTCCAGATAGCATTGCTTTAATTAGACACATGAGAAAATGTCTAGGGTGACAGTCCACTTTTGATCACTAAGTTCTGTAAGTATATCACCATTTAAAACATATTAGTATTTGAAAAAGCCTAGCTGATTTGAGACATCGACTAAAGTAGCTTTCTGTGAAATCTTGGTCTTTCAACTTCCAAAAAGAAGAAAAATCACAGTAGGAAAGAATGTCCTAACCAGAAAGATCTGCAGAACACATTTGTTTAGGAATCAGGAAGGATGAGTCAGTAGCGGTGGTGTGCAAAGGTCACAACTGAGTATATCCTAACCATTTATGTAAAGGTATTATTACATATAAAACAAATTAGTCTATTGAAATCTGTAGATGAGTGGAAAAAAATACGGGTAACAGGATGTAAGGTATAGAGTTGGAAGTACTGTGATAGTAGCCTGATCTAGCAGCAACACAATTGCTGCATCAAAGAGACTATAAATTTAGGCTGTTTGAATTGTCCTGCTTAGTCTAATGAAGATGCAACTTCTTGCTAAAAGTTCACCTTGCCTAGGTATTTGAACAAGTACAACTAAACCACTTAAATTTCTATGTTATGCTTTTTATATATATATTTAATAAAGACTAGGGATAGGAATAAATATTGTCTGAAGACTGATGTGACTCATCTCATTTGATCTCCATCAGCTTCTTGGGAAAAAAAAAATGAAACTACATTACTGGTGTCTAATGTTGTCTTGGAAGGAACAATTAAAAAAAAAATCTGAAAATAATAATGATGATCAAAAAAATTACTCTCGATGTTATTTCCTGAAAGAGATCTGAATACCAAATTCAGTCAAGAAAGAAGAGATACAGCATTAGTTAAAAGGCTGAGCATTTGTAAGACACCTAATAATCAGTTCTAGAATCTAAAAGGAGGAACTCAGTGAAATACTATTAGAGACATGAGGAATCCTGAATACATTCTTAATCCTTAATTTCAAAGATCTCAGAAGATAATCTGGTTCAACTTTCTCTTCAATGTCAGTCAGTCAAGGTTGCTAAAGGCTCTACTGCACAACCTCTTTGGGCACTAAGTTTATCTGCTAGGCCTAGTCCCCCTGGTTCTCTGAGGACGTATTTTTCTCCTTAAATCCAGTCTGAAATTTTCCTTTTTCAACTTACACCCATAGTTTCTTGTCCTCCCACCTGCACCATAATGAAAAGTCTGGCTCCAACTTTTCACAACCTGCCTTGAGATACCAGAGACTGTTGTGATGTTCCCTTCCACAAAGCCATGATGATAAGAATGTACATCTTACAAAGGAGACTTAAATAGGTCATTTTGCCCATTTCAGGAAAGTGAAAAGAGAAATGGAATTTATTTTATAAATAAATCATGCACAGTAAATGTTATAGGGTGAAAAAAAATATTTATACAATAAAACAATGCTGCCATAAGAACAAAGGTGTAAATTTGAGGCTGGCAAACAGAAAGCTTCTAAATATGGCATAGTGATGGCATTCTAACAAACCTTCATTTAGGCAGTAGTAGCAAAGAATCTAACTGGTTTTAAGACATGGAGAGAAATTTATGACAACATTATATGGGTTGGTGACATTAGCCATCTTGATGACTCAGGAGATGTCTTCTAGTCCTATGTTGCTGAACATTTGCATCATTAATATTTTTTTCCACAAGTGGTCAGTGAACAATGTCAAGTGTGTTATTCTAATTATGAATTAAATAAATATAAATGACAGAAAGTTGTTCATAGTGTGATAAGCAATTAACAGAATTATGCTGTGACTGCAGCTGATACATAATTAACCACTGCTGCAAATGATGTTATCCATCTAATTTTCCCAGACTGGAGTAGCATTATTCTTAGGCATGTTAGGAAGTTCTGTGGTAATGTGCACTTGAGTGAAGTGCTCTTACTAACGTGTTCAAATTCAAAAAGCTGTCATTAGAATTGCAAATAAGATATACACCAGCATCATATCCTCTGCTGATCATTTTCTCTTCTTGGGAACTATCCTTGACAGAAAACAAAATTATAACAAGTCCAAAGGATGTTTGCACAAAATAAGTAAAATTGGAATTATATAATTAAAGAAGGAAAATGTACAAAAAATTGTCTTGATGAACCAACTGGGACTGAATTCAAAACACGTAAATTGCTGTTGAGTAGGAAGGAACAAGAATCATGGAGTTCCCTAGGGGGCAGAGGAAAACACTCCTGGTAGAATTCTCTTAAGAAAGTGGAAAGGGGAAAAGCATTTTTTAATGTGTTATATATTTAAGGTCCAGAACTGGAGAATATTCAATCTCTTAAAGTCTAATGAAACCAGCAGAAAAAGCCATAATCTTTCAAGGACTGAGTCTTCAAGGGTAACACACACTGGAGTTGCAAAGTCTTTGACTAGATCATTCAAGCACAGCAATTTTAAAAAGGTAGAAGAACCTAGCGGTTCACGGGTCTTCTGTTCATCTTTCCCAGAAAGAGTGTGGAAAATCTGGACAACTGGAGAAAATAATAAGATAAGATGAGGGAGCAATTGCCTGATAACATGCAGTCTTGGGTGAAAAACATAATGATATCATTTAGCAAAAATCTTTGCAGTGTGCATACCTTCCTACCAACCTACCATCGTTTTTTCTGATTTCATAAGTATTTATGTGACTGTCAAGAGCACATGATCTTTCCAGCAGTTGCATCTCCAAGTGATCATCATTTTCTGAGAGGCATGTCAAGAAAGGACAGGTAATGATATAGTTTCTATCAAACAAGGAGGTTAGTGAAGCATGCAGCAAAACTTTACTTACTTTCAAACAAAAAACCAACAGAATAAAGAGGCTTCAATTCTCCATATACAGATGAGGGAAGGCTGATTTCCTAGGCTGTGTTTCCATCCTCACATCTAGGTAATACCTGTAGCAAATAAGAGTAAAATAAATGCTAAGCTACCTGTAATGCAAATCAACTGTGCTTCTAAGGAAAATTCTTATTTGGATTATAAAGGTTGAGAATACAGTACTTTCACTTGAGGTACAAAGGCATTTCCGAAGATTAAAGAAACTTCAAGAAAATGCCTAAGTCATCAGACAATGTCAATGCCAGATTTTCTTCACTTGTAGAATAAAAAACCATGAAATTTATACAATGTCTCGAAATACTATCTGGAAGGATTACATATAGGGAATAAGAAACGAAATGCTTTTTACGACCACAGAACTGTTGACATGGAAGCGTATGAATAAAAGATTCCCTGCTCTTTGGATGACTCTAATGTTTAGGTACTGGGTAAACTACATAGTAAAACAGGATTTGTAGTAGAAGAGCCTGAAAGAAAAATAAGTTTAATTTGACTACGTGAACAGGCTTTCAAGGAGGATGAAGGCATGAAGGAAACAAAGGGACATTTTGTATTTACCTTGAGAACTACTTTACACCTCTTGCAGCCTCGCTGACTTTTCTTAGGTGAAATGCACTTTTAAACACTAAGCTTTATCCGGACAGTCTCTATCTTTTTTTGGTTTATATATATTTATGTCAATGTTACCTATTAATTTTATACATTCTTTTATATATATAGTCTGTACATGCATAAGCAATTCTTAAATACAAATAAAATATACACTGGTCACTCAAAAAATTCTGAAAGATTTTTTTTTTTCTTCATCCCAAATGTAACTCTGAGCTATTAAGATTCAAACAAGAGCATGTCATTTTCCTACTTAAAACAAACAAACAAACAAACAAAACAAAATCCACTGAATTCAGATAAGACAACAGTCTTTGCTTTGCATTCTACTTTCCATGAAACCTTATGGGTCATGGACCATTCTTTCCCCCGGAAGGAACTGACAACATACAAAATCACTTCTAGAAAACAAGGATGAAACTAGCTCCCCTTATTTAGATACAATAGGACTTTAGTCAAGAACAGAGATTCCTACAGTCTAAATTGTACATCTACTGAGGCACTGCATTCTTTATTGATCTTGTAAAGTACAGTGCATGCAAAACAGAAAGCAGTAAAGTTATTAGCTCATCAGTACTTACCATCCTCAAAAGTGATACTGCTATACCACTATCCCAGATTGATTCTGGCAATTTCAGAAATGAGATTGTTGTATATCATAGATAAATATATATAAAGTCAATTCTTATCAGAATATTCTCACATATAGACCCTGAATCAGAAACATATCATTTGGCTAATTGTAGAGGAAAGATGCACTAGTTGTAATGACACAACCTTTCCCACTGGGGCCACTATAAAGGCACATAAAAATCAGCAGGTGTACTGAAGTGAGGATGAAACCTAGAAATGCATCTGTTCTCTAAGTCCCTCTGTGCCTCTCTCCTTACCCACCCTTATCTATGCAAGGTAAATTAGTCTCTCCATCATCCATGATGAGGAAAAGTCGGAATCTTTATGGGAAGCACAGACCTTTTTTATGTACCTCTTTTAGTTCTACATTTTCAGAACTCTCTTACACACCTAATCCTATAGCCATTAGTAAGGCAATAAAATGACATAAAATGAGCAAAGAGTAATAAAGCAATCATATTCCAGCATGTTTATTTAGTTGAGGTCCTTAATGACAGAGACCTTCGTACCCACTGATACCTGGAGCTGCTATTAATTCTCTTCTGTCTCAAATCCCTGGTTATCACTTCTTGCAGACTTATGTCCAATGTTTTAAAGCCTGTTTTATACAAACTATATAATAAAAAAAAAAAACAAAAACAAAATCTTCACAGAAAAAAAAAAAGAAGAAACTTTGCAATTTCAGCCTAAATTCATTTTCTTTAAGAGCAATACTGAAAGAGTTGACTTAGGGAGTGGGAAAATGGTGGAAAAAGTGGACATCGGGTTTGCCTCACCAGACAGGTAGTTGAACTTTTGCTGACCACACTCTGATCCAGATGTGAGTTAGATGCAATGCATAGATGTATAGTTGCACCAAAGTTGTGTTAAAACATTTTAATGTGTGCCTAAGCCTTTGAGTGTACCGTCCAAATTAGGTACATTAAATAGCTAAAACATCAAACCAAGCTTGGTGGCTGTTGTTTATTAGACCTTAGACATATCCTTAGTGATATGCCCATAGTGAACTATGCCCTTGTGAATGTGATGACAAATTAGACTTCTATCTCCTCACAATACCTCACAAGCAAATTCAAGCTTTACTCACTATACTATATGGTGACTATTTTTACGATCATTTATCTATTGATCTAAGCTATGTTCCTTTAAAATACCACTACAATTATCTATTATTTAAGTAGAGTTTCTTCTGTCATTACTTCACCATTTCTATTATTTTCAAAGAAGCTTTAACACAATTCCCATGCACCGACTTCTGAATTATAGAGAAAAGTGTAGTTTGATCAAGTTATTCCTCATAGAGACCAAGAACAAATGGTTGTCCTTCAGAAGAATCCATTTTAATTTTTAAATGGCCAATAACAATCTACCAAAAAAATCAAGGGACCAATCAGAGACCCATGATTGATCACAGTCACAATTACAGTCCCAACCAAAATTTAGTAACTTACTTCTAGTTTGGATATTCCCAGTTTCACCTTCAGATTGTTCCTGGTTATTTCTCTTTTTTTTTTTTTTTTTCTATTTCTGAAGAATTATCCATCTGAATTTTTTAGAGTTGCCTCTTTATGTCATGTAAAATGTTTGCAGCTACTTTACTTTCTCTTCACCCATGTGCCACATATGTTCCACTCTTTCCTTCCTGAAGTTACTTCCTCTGTTCTTTCCCTGTCTCACTTGTTCCTTTTCAGTCAATCTCTTATCTCTTTGATTTTTTTCATTTTATTTAATGATTCTCTCTATATAAAAATTATTTGAAAATAATTAAAATATACATCATGAAGTAACATATCATAGAATCACAGAATGGTAGGGTTGGAAGGGACCTTTAGAGATCATCTAGTCCAACCCCTCTGCAGAAGCAGGTCAACCTAGATCAGGTCACATAGGAACACATCCAGGCGGGTCTTGTCTTCGGATTACTATTGAAATTAGATAAATTCTTTCATGGAATCATTTTTCAGGATCAAAAAATCACAGTATTCCTGAACCTGGAAGAGGCCACTGTTGGATTTCTATTATACTGCACAAACATGTCAGCAGATTTTACTTTTTCTTCTTTAAAACCTTCTTAACAGATGTTTTTCAAATGCCTATGATTGCAGTTATGCATTTCCTATGGTAATTTGAACTGGACTAGTCTTTGAATCCCTTCCTTTTTAGACTGAATAAAAGATCTGGAATCTTCTTTTAAACTGCATTTCACTTGCTCTATGATATACCTGTTGCATGGCTTGTTCTCTTTCTCTCTCAGTCTTCTTTAGAAAATTCTAGACATACACTCTCTGTTAGTTAGCCTTTTGTCACACAAATTGTCTTATCTACAGATACCAGCAGTATTTTGTTCCTCTGCTGAGTTCTGGGAGTTGCACCAGTGTTAAATCCCAGCCATAAACTCACAACCGCTCAGAACAAATAAATTATATGACCCAGATAACATGTGATAAGTTGCATTAATATTGTAAGAAAAACATACAACAGGTTGTATATGCACAAGCAAATGCATGGAATATAAAGAAAATGCAACATTCTTCAAAGAATATGCTCTAAATAGAAAAGTCAGTCAAAAACTGCTCTGAGGAATAAAACACCTTTTCATTTGAATTTTCGAGTGTCCAAACAGTATGATACTGTGCAAAAAAATGGCTTGTCAAAATAAAAACACAATAAAAGAGAGCTATGTGTTGAATTATTTCATTGAGCTAGGATTCAAAGTAAAGCACTGTGATCAATCACTTCATTCTGCTTAAAAGCAAGACAGAAGGAAACATGGACAGAAAGAGGCAGAAAAAAAAAATAATGGGAGAAAACCAAAATAAAAGAGTGCTCCTTTCAGGATGACTGGACTTTGTTTAATCTATATTTTATTCCCTGATATATAATTCTACACTCTTGACAAAGTGTCAGGCAATTGGAAAAGGCTGGAAAAACATAAGTAGCTTTTTGTCAAATTTATGCCTCCCTAAATTTAGAAGACTTTTCTGAATAAAGAAAATGAAGATAAATCAGAAAACAGAGTCAATAATATGCTCTGAATTGTCCAGCAATAAACCAATCTAAAAGCATTTTTAATGTATTTAAATAGAACTTTCATAACATAAATAGTGGCAATGAGACCTTACTGGCAACAAAAAAGAGAGTGATTTGTAGCTGACTTACATAGATGACCTTTTTTAAAAAAAAATTACACTGCCTATATATACTGTGGCCTGTTTACTTACATGTTTAAACTGTTATAAGAACTCACAGTTAAAATGTGGCCAGCATGTACTTTGCCTAATCTTAATAGCAAAAGCTGGCACTGAAGTATTGGATAAGTAAATATATTCACATTAATAGTTACAATTGTAGTTTAAAGAATGAAAATCAATGCCAATTTACCTGAACCCTGTAAATAAATTAACAAAATATACGGAAAAAATACTGTATACACATTTATATTACAATTTTATTTTCACCACATCTGTAGTGGGCTTCTGTGTATATACAGAGATAGAAAGAGAAGGCTATGCAGTTTGGCTTAGGGACAATTTTATGATGTAGTCATGTCTAAATACAACGGAAATGTGCTGATAAACTAAGAAGTTGAAAAATATGCATTTATATAATAGATTTAAGCCTGAATTTTCTAAGAAAAAAATTTCTAGAATTCAGTAAACATTCAATATACTAATTCATTGGTGATTAGAGTAACGTCATCATAGAGTCCTGACATGAATGATGCCTACTAGGCCAAGTCAAAAATTTGGTTCTTATATTACAAATTTTCTGAAAAAAAAAAAATCTACAAAATAAGAGCAGTAACGTGAAAAAATAGGGAGTGAGCTGGTTCTCAAAATCAAGAAAATGCTATTTAATCAAAATATGAAAAATTATTAATCAAAGTTTTAAAAAATCCTTTAAAAAATCAGCAAATTAATTTTTTTTTCTAACCAGTTCTAGAAATAGTTAGATGCATATTCAACCCAACTTTGTATTTACATCCATTTCTGCCAATTCTTTACCTCTTCTCTACAAAATGACATATTAGGTCCAGAGTTACAGCACAGGTACAGTCTATCTGCCTAGCCAAGATTCAACTTTTTTTTTTTTCTTTTTGAGAACTTCTGACCAGTGAGAAGCTGAATGCTCAACCAACTTTTTTACCTCAGCCTCTGGATAAGATTAATCATGTCTCACCTTACAAGTAACACAAGTCCCGAAAATTTTTCATTCTCTTAACCTTCCATGTCGGTCCTCTTCTTCATTATTCTTTTCAAGCTTATTAGTCTTTTATTTTCCTGTTAATGAACATGGACTTACCATTCACTATAAGTTCATAGTGCAACTTGTTTGTCAGTCATGTAAAAACAAATGGTAGTAATTCTACCAAAAGTTTTAGTAAATTGCTGCTTTATCAAGCCACTGTTCTTGCTTTTCTAACATATCTGCATTACGCTAAATAATTATGATCACACAATAAACTTCCAATATTTAACTGAATGTAGCCATAAAGTACACAAATACACATGTAAAATGTGCAAATTATTACAAAGCAACCCCACATCTAAACAATAGAGACACTGATTATCTCCTAAATAATACTAGGAGACTCTCAGTCTTCATAAAAATGTGCTAAGCAAAGACATCTTAGATCTGTTAGGAGCTCATCTTCTCAACAAAACATCAGTGGAAAAACTGCAATGAGAAGCACACACAAACAAAAAAACAGCAAAAGATCAAGAATGCCCATAAAAAGGAGCTGCAATGATTTTTCAAAAGTATTTAGGCACCTTAAGATGAAAATGTGTTGTAAAAGAACCTGTGGCTCTTACTTATGGTTGGCTTCATCCTGTTGGGAACTTGCATGCTGGAAAGCATGATTCTCAGCTGAAAGAGTAAAAGAGGGAGGGATAGGATTGCTGGCATTCAGAGGAGGCTGAATAAGAGCAGGTATCTGATACAGCAGCTTCTCCAAACCAAAAAGGATTACGTTTTATACACACACATAGCTACAGTATTCACTATACTACCATTCTTAACAGGAAATAGAACCAGCAATCACAACTACTTATGATGCTATTAATCACCCTGTTCCTTTTTGCTGGCAGACAAGATGATGAGCTTACAGGTATCATGCAGGATAGGCAGACTGAATGTCAGTAGACATCTACTTCCATTTTTTGATGCACGAACTCCTTTGAAAATCTGAATCCAGCCCTTTGTATTTCCTAGAGTATTGTAATGATTAGAGTTTGGATTTGATAGAACTTTTTTTTTTTTTAAATTCATTCAGTTGGCAATTACCTGTAAATTATTAAGGCAATCCTAACCGCTAGAAGGTAATCGTTAGAGATTGGTTCTAGGTGAAAATGAATATTGTTTTACAAAACAAAGTATTAGATAGTACAAACATCAACTGAATAACCTGAAAAATCCTTCTTTTTTGTAGGAAATATATCCTGAAAAAAGAGACGAAGTTTGTTTTTCTGGGATTTTTCTGCTGCATAGGTATGATTTAATGGGCACTGTATGCAACTAACAAGTCTACAATAAATACTTGATATATTTCAATTTCAATGCCTTTGTGCTAATTGAAATAATTGAAATATTTTTTAAATACTTGCAGTTACTAACTAACACTATTTTTCCCCAATCTAGTTTCCTTGTATCTGAATTGCCTGTGACTATCAGCCGCACTCTGCTGTACTAAGACAACACAGTCAGTAGCAATTGAGAAAACACATTATACATTGCACTTAGCTCACCATGAAATTCTAGATGAGTTAATGATAGATAATGGCCTACAATTCATGTGTGACTTATTTTAGCAAATCTCACTGATACACCAATTCAAGCGTACTGCATCAAGGCTGCACTAAGTATAATCAAATGGGTTTGCAGAAAAATCAGCAGAAATTACAAAACACTTACTAGAAATGAATGTGACATGCTTAGAAGTCCCAGGAACTCAGTCTCGTTTGACCATTTTAACACATCTGTTTAATTAGGATTTCCAGTTCAGAAATTATGGAGAAAAGAAATGAAGTGTCAGTGCTCACTACTGTACTGCTCCTCATCCAAAGCTTTTGAAAAGGTTACAAAAACCTGTCCACTGTCACTGTCATGGCTGCCATTTTGACTGACACTAAAATGATGTGTAAAGTGTACCTTTGCAAGCTCTCTTTACAACTTTTTAAGTGGGTTACCATGTCCACATCTAACATGCAAGGTGTGGATGCACATTAGTGCACCCTGTGTCAACAGATCTGCAGCAACAATAAACTTTTCATGAATCAATCACTTTTAAGAAGCCTTACTGAATATACTGAACAACAGAAGTCCTAGGAATATCTGTTTGTCAGGACTACGTGTGACTTGATTAGTAAATTCCCTTCATTATGAAAGCTAACCTTAAACTTAATCCTAGTCCTACCCTTTGTTTTCAATCTATTAAACAATCGTTAATCCAGGCAAAA
This sequence comes from Urocolius indicus, assembly GCA_013401255.1. Classification (NCBI taxonomy): domain Eukaryota; kingdom Metazoa; phylum Chordata; class Aves; order Coliiformes; family Coliidae; genus Urocolius; species Urocolius indicus. The sequence continues at coordinate 35,463 of WBNH01002717.1, read as the reverse complement.
TACTTCCATCTTCACTTGCAATATTTTTGTTCCTTTAAGTGCCTTTTTGAGGAAATTTGCCAAAGACTTTTTTTGAAAATTAACTGTACTGTGACAATGTCTTAAATCACAGTTAGAAAGAACTTCAAAGCTTTGAGCCTGTGTTAACCCAGCTTTGCTACATAGTTTATTGGGAAGAAATCTGGAAATGCACTAGCTCCCTTGCTTCCCTCTCACTAATCTTGTTGACAGGAGAGGAGCTACAGCATTTGCTTGCTCTATCAAGAGAGGACAATCAAATACCAGGACACAGGGAACACACAGCACCAGAAGGTCCACTAAGGCACACCTATGTCAATAACCTATCCTTTTCCCTATACCTCGTGATTCTTTGAAAGAACTGCAAACTTACGTAGTATATATTTCACTGCAATTTTTTTTTTATTACAGATTTAAACTTTTTTTTTCACCAAGCTCACATTATATTTCCATAGATTTCAACTGCAGTCTTTTTTAGAAAAAAAAAAGGAAAAAAAAAAAAAAGAGGCATGGCATTTACCATTTTCCATTACATCCTCGTCCTTTATTATAGAGGTTCAGGGTAACACAGCAGACACAGACTAGTGACACAGATTAGTTAATATTAATTGTTCTATAACAAGGTAGTTGAAAAAAATCCATTTTTACTTGCAAACAGTGTGAAAGCAACACTTGTTTCACCAGGTGTAAGAATATGATGTAGAAATGTTGAACAGATGAAACAGAAAACATTTAAGGTAGAGTTAGAAGAATCCCAGTTCCTCATCTCCTGCCACCTGGCAGATGACTCCCACACCACCATAGAAACCTACATCACTGCTGGCCATCTCAATGGCAGCCCAGCCACCTTGGGCTTTATGATTTTAATCAATAAACAGCAGATATAATAACTATTTTGAATTACTGATTTTACTTGACATTACCTGTCTATTCTCTTCAACAAAAACAAACAGCAAAAAGACAGATGTCTGCCGTTCTGCTACTCTTTCAGAGGAAACTGGGCCTTTTTAGATTTACTTTTTATAAATTACGTGACATTTGATATACCTTAGTTGATCATGCACATAAAGACGAGCCCTCTACAGAAATGTCAACCTTGGTAGCAAGGACCACTTCTCCATAGAAAAATATACTTCACTTAGATCAAAAGTCTAAAACAATTCAGACTACCTTATTAGCAACTGGTCTGCTAAGAAAGGTGTGCATCAAAATTTAACACCAACACATCATTTCTTCCAAGAGCAGACATTATTGTCGTTTTAAAAAAGAGTATCTCTAAGAGTATATGTAACAGTGTACCCTGGTGAGTGTGTGCCCAAGATATATGCTCTCATAAGAGTGTAGAGATTTTTGCAGCAGGACCAAGAAGTCATTTGGAGAATTCTGGAAACTGAATTATGCCATCACTTTTCAAATCAAGAAAAGAAGAAGTTAGGTGTCTGAGATTGTAATTAACTTCATTAAATTGGTTTATGCTTATTTTAAAAAAAAAAAAGAGATAGAGACAGTAGCCTTGACTAGGTGAAGATTTATGAGTGCTACAGACAGCATAGGTACTTTTATGGCTTAGAATGCAATAGATCCTAAGCAAACACTGATAAGTCCTCTGTTCTTCTGAGAAATATCCACCCACCAAGTGTTCTGACATTGGAAAGCCCCACAACTTTGATAAGAATAAAGACAAACTAACTTTAGAAAACAACTTCACTTCTTAAGTCAGTTGAAAATGTTCATCAAATGTTTTGCAGGCAAGGGCTGCATTTTCCTCTATTGCTGGAAAATGACCACTGCCTTTTTTAATCCTACTGAAATGTATAAATCTTACTGATATGTGTAAAGCATACATATACACACATACATGAACCATAAGTCTATGTATGAGTATCCATATTTCTATATATATGCATACACATAAAATTAAGTGAAAATATTAGAGAGATTTGTCTTTGAATGAAGGGTAAAATTATACTATCAAAAGGTTTAATTGTCACAACAGACAGTACTTCATTAAAAAAACGTAAGATAACTTCAGTTAAAAAATATTTTATATGAAGGCGTGGTCACAGTTGAGGCCTGAAATGACCATTCTGGTCTAGTTTGTTATCTGCTACCTGGAGTGAAACCAAGAGTAGCTTTACTGGGAATGTCGTGCTCCTTCATCAGTATCTCCCAATGATCGTATGTGCTCTGTCTCTGAAAATAACATGGTAGTTACTTCTAGCCTCCGCAGTGCAACCTGAACTGCTCTCCCAAGGGCAAGAAGACTTAGGAATGTTAACAGATCTATCTGTATCTATGATGTCTGTACTGCATAAGAATGAGAAAGAGAACTTAATGAAAATATTATCCTAATCAATGTATCTATCTCTCTCTTATGACAATCATTCTTCTCACCCATGTTAAATATACCTCATCACACTCTTGCTCTAACTGTGGTGACTAATTAACTTAACGGTTTTTAAGGAAGGAACTTGGCGGTCCTACTCATTTGTTTAACATATAACCAGCTGTCCCCAGAGGACTCAAAGGAGTCACTTCCAGCCAAGTTCCTTTGGGTTTGGTGTAAACATCAAACAAAAACCCACATCACCAGGTGGCAGCAAGGTGAAGAGGGGGAAGACACACAGGATTGGTAAATATCATCAGCAAATAGAAAATCTGACTTCTACACTATTTTGCAACATTTGGTCAATTTATTATAGAGACTGTAATGGCTATATTAGACATTGTAGATCTTCACTATACTGTATGGCTTATCAAATTTATGCATTAGCCTCCTTTAATACATTTATTTAACACCTCCAAACCTGCAGCTATCAGCTTTTCCCAAAGAGAAGTACTGGTACCTTCAAAGAAGGACAAACTAATTAATTTTACACACACGTAAAAAGTGGTATGCTGTAAATAACTATAACAAATCAAATGCTTTCAAAAATTTCTCCGTCCTTTGCAAACTGCCACCCTGGCAAACAAGCAGATCAAATAAACTCTGCTTTTCAAAGTCTAACTCAGTTCAGCTAGAAAGCTCCCAATGTGAAAAATTAAGGCAATCTGATTTATTTCAGCAAATAAAGAAGGGAAGGGACTGTCAAAGCCAAGCCTGTAGTAGAAATATTAACTTTCTAGATAATACTTTAGCAAGTACTAAAAATTCTAGAGCAAAGGCTACCTTTTTATTATGGCAGCAAATGGCATTCAGCCTCATGAGGCCAACAAACATCATGTTAACATATGAAAAACAAGTATTGTCTCAGATCAGTTTGGGGTTTGTCTGCTCTGAACCTCAGATGTAGGGTAAGTTAGAAGTTAGAAAATTTAATTACTGGCTTTTAAACTTTCCCATCATATGTTTTCTGTAGCTCCATGGCTACTCCTAAAATAACACAGCTGTTTACATAAGACCTTATCCAGAAGTAAAATGGAAGAGTGGAACTATATCATAAAATGTCACTACTACCTTATGGACAGAAGAAAGACCTCAGCAGTATGGTCACATCATGTTAAGCATTCCTGGCTGGTGAAGTATTTGGCAGCAGAAAGTGATGACATGAGAATGTGGTTATTTTGTGCCAGACTGATAATTCCGATAAAGTGAAAAAAATTTATCCAGAGTACTTGTAAACAATACTACATGGTAATCTAGTGAAAGTAACACATAAAATTAAAAGCAAACAAATAAATATGAAGAAAAAAAATCTCTATATAACTTATGTACTTTATAACATTTCTGTAAAACTTCAGCAAATTGACAAAAGCTGAAAAAATTGTAACCGTCCTCATAAATTCCAAGTCAATGACGTTTGACTGTAATGGACATTTTTTTCAGGTGTGAAAAGTCAGAACATAAAAAAGACAGAAACACTGTCCTGCTTCAGGATTCGGCCCGGGCTTGCGCAGACTGTTAAAAAGCTCCACATTCCCTAGGGCACAGCGCACTCCCTTGTGTGCCACCAATGCTACTGTTAGTCACTCACTTCCCTACACTTTGTAAAAGAGTTAAAGGAAGCTTTACTGAAATTAACTCCTTATTAATCAAAAGTAAACTAATTATTTTCTCTTCCAACTACATGAGAGAGGAGGGGACAGTTACTGGGAAACTGGAGAGCCCTTGCAACTCTCCTGCCTTTTTTAGCTCAAAACAGTGTATCTGTCAGTGCTGCAGCATGATTGCATCAAGTTGACATAATTCTTCTGTTCACAAAGGGGTACTTCACATGTCTTAGATCAGTCACAACTTGCCTCAGCAAATGTAAAGGAGAAAGGAAGAAAAATAAACATACTATTATTCTAGTTTTTTTAAAAAAAAACACTACCACAAACCAACTAATAGAACACACAGATTTCTTTGAGTACTGCTGATTTTCCTGTGCATTCCAATATTTCAAGGTGCTCAGACAGCAATGTTGCATAGTAAATACAGTAAAAGGAAATCTACTCTAATAAAATCTATTTATTATTCCCTTAACTGTGTTACATTGGCAAAAAAATTACTCTGATCTGCTTGCTTTGGGCTGTAGGATCACACCATTTATAGAACCTTCAACACAAAATTATAAGACAAAGTGGGATGAATATTTTTGTTTGTTATTATCAAATTTTTACAGTGTCTAGTTTTTCCATCAACTGTTCTTGTTCAAACGAAATCTAGTTCAGGAAAAAAAAAACCCACCTCATTTCCCTGAGAACCTAGTTATTTTATCTACCTCAACAACCAAGCTACTCTACCTTGTCATTTCAATTTTCACATATTTTCTCTTTGTGTATTAGTTCTATGATTCAATGAAATCTCATCTTTTCAGACCACTGCCATAAACTACTGTCCGGAACAAAGCTCTCTCTCGAATTCAATCTCAAGCAAAATGAAAAAGAGAAAATCACAAATGAGAAAGTGGACCACAACCAATCCTGTGGGTTCCATTCTCACAAGGTCTGCAAGTTATTTTGCTTCATCAAGTAAACCTGAACTACTGGAAGGTGCTATCATCTCTCTTGTTTCTGAATGTGAAAGTGTTAATAGAAACAAGATCTCCTTCCAGGGACACTGTAGTGTCAATGTTAATCACTGATTTGGCTGAAATACACTTCTTGCTCTAAGAAGTGATTTCCAGGTGAAATAAAAACAGCTGAAATTTTATTGTTTAAATAAGTGGGGATACAGACTGTCATACATCTGGTGGAATTACTGTTGCTAAACTATGATTACTAAATCAGTATTTATTTACTGTAATGACAACACATGGAAATCCTTTGTGCACATCTGAATGTTTTCTCAGACATTTAACAGACTTAAAACCAGGAAGGCAAGAAAAACCCTTATATTTATGTCACCTGTACCTCTGCACAAAGCACTGAGTTGTAGACGATCTCACAGTTGAAAGGACTTTTAGATGGGAAGAATTTATTTTTGCTTCAAAATTTAGGACATTTGTTGCACTTTCTTTCACTGTCTGTTCAAAGCATTGTAGTTTCTGTCTTCAACTCTCTGCATGCATTTTTTTCCTGCTGTTTATATTCCTTCAATAACTTTGTATAGAGCTCTATTTGCTAAAGCCTTCCCAAGAAAGTTGTAATAACTGGTGAATATGTGAACCTGTGCGTTAAAATAATGGAGTAAAAAATCAATTAAGGTTCTCTACAGTTAGAAATGTTTTGTCAAAAAATGGTGGCTGTAAGTAATTTTTGCAAACAAGAACACGTAATCACATTGCTCCATATCGTACCATTGTTGAGGCACAAGCTAGGCAAGCCCATGCGATTGCTTCAATGGAACAGTACAGAAAGGAAGTTAGCAGTGAATTTAAAAAAACTTAGTTTCGCACAATGAAAGTGTGTTTTAGTGAAAATGAAGGAATTATTTTTTCCTTCTATCAAAGTGATTTTTCAGTTTCAAATCATTGAAGTTTGGTTAGCAGAGAAATCAGCAACAGAGTGTGCAGAACTGATGTGAACATTGCCACATGCCACATGATAGCAGTGATGTAATAATAATAGCATATTGATACTGATGTTCCTAGAGGGTCTCCATTACTATTAAACCAGTTTCATTTTGTTGAAAATTTATATTTAGAATTATTTATTTATCTTTATGCTATTAATACAGCCATTTTTTACTTATCTGAATGAGCCTTTAAAAGTTTGGTTGCAGTAAAATTTGGTAGCATTTTTCCATGACTTTTCAAGGTGTTACCTCTCTTTCATCAGGTTTACCCTGATGTGATTCCATAAGTGTCTATACGGTATAGAATGAGACTTGAATGATGATAGAATGAACTTGACAAGCTGCAATATATTAAAAGCAAACCTCCACCGTGTATATGTATACGTACTTTGTAATACCTATGCATTTCTCTAATTCCTTCATCTTTCCCATTGACATATTGTAACATAAATCTATTGATACTCCTTTACATGGAAAACACTCATTTTTCATGTCTCAACATTTTGTTTTCCTCTAAGCAAAGAATCCTTCCTTTGTGGACTCCTGCAAAGCTTAGTTCTGATCCCTTTTGTTCTGTTCTCTCCCAGGTCATCACCTTACTGCTTCCAAAGCATTGAATCCGAGGTCATTAGTGACCCATAATCTTAATCCCCACACCAGCTTCAGTGATAGTCATTTATAGACACTTTAACATCTGTTAACATATCTTCTTGTCCTTTTTCCCTGCTGTTCAAGCAAGTTCTAGGCTTGCTCTTGGCTTATGACACCAAAGCCCAAGATATGACCAGACATAGCACCTCTTTCATTATTTATCCCTTCTCTCAACTCTTTCTCAGTGCTTACATATTTCATCATTTCAGCATCAATCTTCTTGATCTCCTCCTGCACCCCATCTGCTTGCAAACTGTTGACTACTGAAATATAATCTGTATATAAAAAGTCATCAGCACACAGACAGAATGTGCTGGTTTTTTTTCCCCCTCAAACCTATAAGGGTAAGAGTTTACGCAGAATCCCAGACCCGGCAATGGAATTTTGCACGCTTTGTGCCTTCTTGAAGATACTGCAACCTACAAGTTCAGCCCTGTTAATTAGTTGCTATGACTCATGTCTGAACCGCAATCTTCCTGACCATAGCAACTCTAGGTACTGGAGGCCAGTCACTTTATTTCATCCCTTCCAAACGTGAGGTGGGAGAGTAGAGTCTTTGGAAATGCACTCTACACATATCTTCACCAAGTTCCTCATATTGACTTTCATCTATGAAAGCTTTCATCCAGCTGTGAGACTTCCTGCCCTAAAGCCAATCTCTTCAGTCCTACAGATGTACAAACTGTAATCCATCCTCTAACACACAGAACGATGCTCCTGCCCCCTGCACAAGAGAAAGTTACAAAAAAAGACTAAACCTCTTCCAATATTAACTCTTCCTCACTCTGAAGAATTTGCTTGGAAGAAATCTACAGCTATGCAAAAGAACACTTGCAACGCTTTTTATGCTGCAACTGCACACCAACCAGCTACATCTAATACGCAGCCAGATGCTCTCCTTGTGACGTTAGCAAAATGCAACTGGGCAGCTACACTAAAAATGGGAGAAAATCTATAACTGGAAAAATCAAGTTTTACCTTCAAATAGGTTAAACAATTTACAATTTTGCTTAAATAAAAATGTGCAATTTTTTTCTTCTTTAGAGACATACATAAGAAGCTATTTGGACATAAGTATCAACACAGACAGAATAGGCATCAAGGCTCTGTTAACAGGTATGAAAAGGCATCAAGAAAATACCCAGGAAATTTAAAATGTGTGAGATTTGTTCCTTCATTACAAACAAACCCATTTTTTTACCATAGCCTACTAAAATGTATTTTTTTTTAAGTAACAGTCTACAATAAGTTTCTTACATGTTGCAATTCATTCCAAGGTGTTAAAAGTTCCCAGAAATTAAAAAATGTGTTGGTCAAGACCTAAACAAGTAAAAAATTTATTCCAATTTCATGTTAAATGTTTTCATTTTTAATGTTATTATGAGGATCTATTTAAAAAATATGATTGGAATATTTATTGCTTTTGGCTTTATTTTGCTGGAGATTATTCCTAAAAAATAAACATAAATAAATAAAAAGTTTGTTCCATTTAAATTTTCTAAACACTGACTGCATGTTTAAAGTAAACATAAGTAGAAATAGAAATATATTCAATATATATTAAATATCTATTACATGTATAATAAGTATATAATAAATATTACAGATATAAAGTATATATACTTTTTTAAATGTAAAAAACCACAGAAAATCTTATTTCTACACACATTCATTACATATTCAATATTTTTGTGACTCAAATAATGCCTTTCTTGAGCAATACCTATTCCTTTAAATGTTGATTGTGCTTAAGTATAGGACCTGCCTTTAAAATGAGTTCTACGTTTATTTACACTGACCATTCACTTTCTAATCAGTGCTTGCACAGAATCCTTAGGAATGCATTTAATCTAGCACATTTAGTTTCCATGAAAGCAATGCAGCAGATGAATAAAGAAAGGTAGCAGTAGCATCATACTGCCTACAGCACACTGCATATAATCACAAAGTGTCTGACAGACTGCAGTTTGAGAACTACTGCTCTATTCAACTATAAACATAAGTATTTATAGACTAACAGATATATTTAGTGTTATAAACATACCCTTTGGTTGGAAAAAATAAATTGCATACATTGTTTAATATTAGGTGGCTGGTTTGTTTTCTTTTTATTTTGTTCTATCCTAAATTATAAGGTAATGAGGGACACAAAATGATTCTAAATTAACTTAGGAAAGGATGTAAGGTTTGCTTTATGGGGAAGTTATTGATTTTCAACAGGAATCTAACTATATCACACATTAATAAGGGCATTAAATGTTTTGTATTAGGGCAAGAAGGCTAGCAACTTGCAGACTTGTATGATTTACAGATATAGAAAATATATATACATTCAAATGTGGTATCTAAAGCTTGAAATATGCTAAAGTCACTCCCAGTTTTCCCAGCAAGAAGATATCCTTGTACATACACAAGCTCCTCTTACAGTTCTCCTTTACCTACATTGACACTAGGGACAGGGTCATCTCAAAAACTCAACATTGCTCTAACCCCAAACTGGTTGAATCAAGTGGTATTAGGACCAAGACACAGAGCAAGAGGCAAGGATGAGGATGTTTCTGTTCTTTGGCACACAAAATCCAAACTGTATATGGAAAGCATCTCAACTGAAAGAAAGGGATTCTGGCAAACTGGAACATCTTGACTTATCAAGAGTTAAAGGACATGTTGAATTCTTTACCTAGCTAAAAGCAATGGAGCATCTTTAATATTCCAGGGTCACAAACTGCTCTTGTGGTAGGCAGATGCATCCTTTGCGGAGAAGTGCATCACACAATCTATTTTTAAGGTCTCTAAACCCTTTGTGGGTTGATGCCAGGGCTGCACAAAGTTTCCTTTTCTAGATGTACTAGTTCAAGGCTAAACAGAGGTCTGAAACTGAAAACTAGAAACCTATTACTTTGACCACTTAAAAATACCAGACAAGGCAAAGAAACTGTTTTCATAGTGACTTCCTAGAGCATGTTGTTCTAAACAACACCTTCCCTATAACTAACCTACATTACTTTGTCCAACTAATGAAATATTTCTGTACCAGGAACATTTTTCCTTCATTACCTACCCTATACAGCTGAAGTTTAAAAAGCACTTTGTTGGCTTGAACTGCTCTACAATGCTAGCTTTCGTCCTCTTATGGAAAGCAAGAACTTTGCCTTCCAAATTCAAGGTTGATAGATGCAAAAGGAGACCATAAAGGGTTAAAAGAAAACCAATAAATGCTGCATTCTCATAGATATGTTCTTCAGGCCATTTGAAGCTCTACTCATTTTCTACCTGCAAAGGTTTTTTGTATTCATACAAGTATCTTAATTTCAGAATGCTCAGTATGCTCTCTGGTACCATAGAAACTTGGGAATGAACATTGGGTGTTTTTCATTTCCTACCCTCTTTCAGCTTCAAATATATCTTGGGAAATAAATTACTTGCCCTATTGGATTAAAATAAAATAAAAAATCCACTATTAGGTTCTGTACTAACAAAATTCATGGTAAAATTTCTGTTAAAATTGGAATCACTTTCTCAGCCAGAGCCTGAAAACTGTTTAACATTTCCTTGTCCCTGAAATGTAAGCCTGTTAACTGAAAGTTCCACAGTTTTGTTTCATTATTAAAAAGGTTTTTACATGCTTACTATTGGACAGATTACTACAGTGAGGTTGCTTGTTCCCCTATTTACCACTAATCACTGTGATGGTAAAAATAAGAAATGAGTTGCCCTGATTTCATTTTGAGCAGGCAAATATCCCTACCATTAAATCTGTCCACCAGACAGCTTACTCTTTTTGGCAAGAAAGGACTGGTTTTGCTCACAGAACAATCTGCTGAGGTCTAGCTCTTCTCAGAGGTGAACACTGCTTTCAACAGGGACAGCAGAGGTGGGAACGCACCTGGGGCTCAGTCATGGAAGTTCAACATTCACTAGATCATCCCTGTATTTGTCAATTTTGGTAATTATGTTGCCTTTGGACAAGGATACATATTAATCCCAGCATGTTTTTTTATGGGGCTATTGACCTTCAGGAGAGGTGGAAGATGAAGTGGACGAGCAAGTGGTGCCAATGTCTTAAACTGTGCCGGTGCCTTAAGCTGCCTCGGTTGTTTTCGCTGAGCCAGAAAATGGAAGTGAAATGCATCAGCCTGCATTAGGAAACTTGTACTCTTTCTTCTCGGCTCTCACTTAACTGAAAACAAGGGCATCTGAACAAAGCCTAAAGAAATTGGCTGAGGAGGTGGATCCCAAATTAACCCAAAAGTTGAAATCAGCTTGTCTTCTGTGAAGTACAGAATGCACCTTCATTTTTAAATGCAGTACGCGATTGTAAATTCCTGGGAGCTGAGGCTCCGGTTCATCCCATTTACGTTCTACTCTCCATAAATAACAGTAGTTAAGGAGATACAGGCTCTGTAAAGTACTTTGTATTTGAGATAAGTTCTTTTCATCTTGACTCACTTTAAAGAAACAACAACAACAAAATAGCTGTAATGAACAAACAAACAAACAAAAACCACTCATAAAGTTAGCTGAATACACCTGCAATTAGCTTAATGCATTTTACATTTTTACAACTAGAACTTCTTCCCCCTGACCCTAAGTCTACTTTTTGTTCTTTGGGAAAATTCCAGTGGTGGCTACCGTAATTTTTTTATGGGGTTTTTAAAAAAATTATTTTTGTGGATAGCGTTTTTCCTTTGATGTAAAGATCTGTTTTTCCATGCAAGCTTGAGTTTCAGCATGAAACTCTGAAAGGGACTACTTTGTGTCCCTGTAATTTATCTGGAAGATTTTGAAATAAAACACAGCAAGACAAATCTCATTAAAAGTGAGCACATTCCTTTGCGTTTTTTTTTTTCCCCTTCTTACTATCATGGCCAAAGATATTGATACTACTATGATCAAATCTAAAGTTCCATCTTAAACTTATGTCAGAACAAGTTCTGACACTTCAAAATTGAAGTAAATGAAAAAGCATTGCCTCCAAGTGTCCCTAATCCACTTGTTAAAATTACATGCTTAATATAAAAAGTTACTGAAACTCAGTGAGACAGATAAAAAGGCAAAAAAGAAAGTTAAATGAAATAATATAAGGTAAGGCAGTGTGAAACGTGAACTGAGACAAGAGGCTCAGAAGACATTAAAGTCTCTTTAAAAGTGTAAAACTTTCTGAAATGTTTTGCATTTGGACATCAAAGCCAGGAATAACACCGTTCCCCCAAAAGGACAGAAGAATATTAAATAAGGGTAATACACACCTATTATGTAGACAGCATCTACCACCATGATCAGAACTGGCAATACAAGCTGTGCATTGTTTTCAACATTCATAAGTGAAAAGCCTACTTCCATATTTGTGAGGACAAAATAAATGTGGATCAAAGAGTACGTTCCCAGAAACCATACGCATGGCCATCAATGTAAAAGATTTCTATCCTGCCTAACAGAGTCACTGCATGGCTACCAGAACATTCAGCAGAAAAGACTGTTTTCAACCTGATTAGCAGTTGGGAGCAGCAGAGTAATACGCTGGTGAAATATTTTAGCAATTTGGTGAACCAAATCCTATCCATTTCCAAAATCATAATTTTATGCTTAGAACTGCAACAATAGGTACAAGCCAATGTATGATTACATCTAGGGAGAGCACAGTGAGCGTGTATTAACGTGCAATCACAGCATGATCACCATCTCACTTCTCTGAGTAGCATCTAGACATCTATTGAGAGAATTTCACCTGCTAAGGCAATATGTCTGACATTTCCCTGCAAAACGAATAAAGATAATTATCCTGAATTATAAATATTATACTATAAATATAATTATCCTGAAATGAAGGGCACAGCAAAAGACACTGTCTGCAAGACACTATGGGGTGTGATTCTTAAACAGGTGGGAGCAACATGAATCATCTCTCTCATCACGGTTCTCAATTGAAAAAGAAAAAGAAAAAGAAAAAGAAAAAGAAAAAGAAAAAGAAAAAGAAAAAGAAAAAGAAAAAGAAAAAGAAAAAGAAAAAGAAAAAGAAAAAGAAAAAGAAAAAGAAAAAGAAAAAGAAAAAGAAGAAAAAAGATATTGTGTCGCTGAAGAAAAAACAAAGTGTCTGAGATATATGAGGCAGTACCATTATTACATTGAGAATCTGGACCACTTCTGAGGATATGAACTTGTCCCACTCAGTGCCCAGTGTTTTACATGTAAGCACTTAAAGTGTTTTATTTAACAAAGAAAAGGGGAAATTTCATCTGCAGAATCTTCTGTTTTGGTTAGCAAGTAGCTGGTTACTGATGGACATTACTACTGTTCCAAACAAGTACAAACTAGGCTGGTGCAGCCTAGCAACCTCATACAAGAATGAGTCTTAAAAAGGGGATTCTTATTGCAACATTGCCATAAATGCAGTAGCAACTGCAAGCTGAGTCATATTTGTCACTTCACAGAGATTCAACCTTCCTCTCACACCTAAGCTCAATCCCTATGTTTGGGCGGATACTGTCACACAAATACATCAAAAAATCCTCTTCCATCAGAGAATGACATACAAATAAAAAACACAGAATTTGAAAGTCATGTAGACTTTACCAAGATAGGAATAGATAGTGGAAACAGCACTAATTGTATAGGTCTATGCAGTTGGATTCCCAGGTAACAGAAGGCAACAAAAATTCACACAGCACCTTGTATACTGATGATTGTAATGTATGTCCTTGTTGCCTGGATACCTCTAGTGAATAACCAAGCAAGAGTGTGAGTCCTTTTTCCTAGTCTGTATTAAATAAAAAATCCCAGCCTCGTAGTCCATAAGAGGCCGAAGATGCACATGGAGGCTTTCTGCGCCTGTGACAGGTGAGTGCCAGAAGAAGACAGATTAAGCCTTGAGAATTTTAAATCTTGTGGGTTGCCATGCCATGTTATGAACTAGATCGCACACAATTCATCACCTAAGTTGCAGAAAAACAGTTCAAGAACTCAAAATAATGAATTCTGTCATTTCCAATCGAAGTGTGAAGGGAGAATTATGAATGAACCTTTTAAAAACATGTATGTGGAGGGAGATTGCCCTTCTACAAAATGAAAGCAGCAGGGCTTCTATTTAAATGACCCAATCCTGAAAGCGAGACCTTTCATTTTCAATTAACTTAAATTGACAATTGAGAAAGGTTTGAAAATGTTGTTGGAGCCTTTCAGTTTGATAGATCTCAGCTCTGACATTAGACACAGCATTCTGACCTCATTTTTGAAGTGTGCTGTTTTAAAATTGAAAATTTGAAATGAAAAATATTTGATTCAATCAAAGTTGTTGCCAGACATTCAAACATCTTAATCTGTTAGAAATGCATTTTCCATATTTTCTCATCATGATAGGTTATGTAATGCATCATTCATTACGATACATTAAAACTTAAGAGCTATGCCTTCCCACAACCTTCTGTAATTTTCGGTTGCAGTGAAACTTTTGTTGAAAAATTAAATTCTATCACAATACGTATTACTATGTACAACAGGTAACTATTTACCACCGAAACAGACTCTTTCTTTGTATTCTAAAGCAGTCTACGTTACCAGTCTACATTACCTGAATAATACAACTATCTGATATTACATGCGTCATATCAACACGACACAACATGGGAAAACTGATTTGGGGGCTTAATATCATTTTTAAACACAAAATATTGGAAGACTTCTGAACAGCTGGACCACTTCATTAAATAAAAAAAAAAAAAATAAATCAAGCAAGAGACAGAACTTTGAAACCACTGAGAAGTGAGGCAGAGAGATCTCCACCTTGAAAGAGTCCATTTATCAATTATCAGTAAATGGGAGTATATTACCCCTGCTATGTGACAGATGTAAAAGCACAATCTGCTTGGCTCAGAACCCCATTATAGCAACAAGCCATCTTAAATCAGTTGTGAACTATTATTGTTTGTTGTAACAGACTCAGTTCCCAAATAAAAACAAACTGAAAGTTGATGAGTATTTTTCCATCATGTGGGTTACCACATTACTACTTTTGAATTTTTTTTCAGGAAGTCTCTTTCAATTATTGACCTGCTAAGTAGTATAAATACTGTTTAAAGCAATGTTTTGTTTCTTGTAGCCAGTGGAAAATGATGTAAGTGATGCAGATTTGCAGGTAACACTGATGCTGGACCCCATTTTTCTACCCAATCGTAAAAAGCCTGAAGAGACAACATGGAACAACCTCCTGTAACATTGCGTTCATATAGACACAATGCAAATTCTGCCACAAAATTTGAAACAGAAGTCATGTCGAGCACAATGTTCTTGTACTACTATAGTTGTTTGGTCAACTCAGCAGGACTGGACTATTAGATTCAGAGATTAGTCAAGATGTGGTTATACTAGAATGCTTTTGTTTAGGGAGATGGCCTGGAGATGATTTCATGATGCACACAAATTAGCAGTGAACATTACTTGTCTATCCAGCAAACTGGTTATTATAACCAGGCCACAGGAATCCCATTTTCCTCACTGTGCTTCCTATGTTCAGCTATGGTGGGAGGCAGGGTAGAAGGCAGTGGTAGCTCAATGCTGCCTGAAGCTTTTCCCAGTACACTGCCTAAGATGTATTACTAAGTATAACAGCTGTCTTGGAAATGCAAACCAAACCTCTGTGTAGCTTTAGTTTTACACTACTGGTACTAAAGTATAAAGTTTTGGAGTAGACCTATTTCTCTAGTTATGTGAGATAAACTGCAGAGCGACTTATGCTTTGGGCTAAGGAAGTACAAAGCTTATGTTCCGGGAAATGAGTCCAACTGCTTCAGTGAGCTGCTAAAATCAAAGACAAGGCCATGTGCAAGATTTTCTTTTTTTAAATAAATGTGTAAAGTGAGCATTAGGCAGCCTGGTGTGCTTCAGTAAGAGAGAGAGGGGTAGGGAGAAAAGTACTGGGCAATGGAAACATCACTTTTAACATTCCTTTTTCCTCCTCACTCAGAGAATGAAGAATAACGGGAAATGCGAACTTAGTTACGCCTGAGCATTTTGCTCCTTTTTCTCTCATAACTGTAAAAAGGAAAGACGAAGAGAATGAAATGACCAAAATAGTGTTCGTAATATTTGAAAATCACCTGCATGTGCATCAATGTTTCATACTACTCCTATGTAAGTTATAACAACTCTGTTCTTAAGGAATATAAGGACTTCACCCTTTTCTTCAACACGCAAGAGACTGAGGGACTTAGAAAGCTGAGTAGCATAGTAAGTCTTACTAACTCAGTTCTAACAAACTCAGCACCAATTAGCAAAGATGTTAATTTAAACCACCGTACTGCCGTTGTAATATGGATGAGAAATCACAGTAAATCAAAGAGTGTGCAGCACTGTACAAGAAAAGGAATGACCAATTTAACAAAGGTCCAATTTATCATAGCCATAGTTTACTACAGAATTGTATTCATGGTTGTAAATGTGAAAAGTTGCCTTAAAATACTGTTGCCAGTGCAACCTACTGTCTACTTCACAAAATGCTTGACTGTATCTCCCATTTCAGTATGGGAATAGATGCTTGGCTCACAGGTGTGACATTTGAAAACTGGCTTCCATCAAAGATACCCTGTAAACAATGCACCTGCAACACTGAAATTGTAGTAGAAACTGCAAGATTTGCCTGCAAAACTCATCTTTGGCTTGCTTTGTCCGTTTCACGTTTCAATTTTTCTTTTATAATTATTTTTCCCCTAAAGGAAATATTTCTGGGTTCTCTCGCAAGGCACCCGACATTGGGCAAATTACTAGGTGCAGCCCTACAATAAAAAATGCATCTGCTGCACAGGTGACCATGGGGTTGGGGGGTGGAGAAATAAATAAGGCAGGCAAAACCAAAAAGCCTTGGGAAATGTTCCTGAACCCCGTGCAAAGCCCTGAGTTCGGCCGCTCGGGAGTCACAGATGCCAGCACGGCCCCGACCACCACCGCGCCGGGGGCTGGAGGGCGCAGCGGAGCTCGGGCTGCCCCGGGCGGCTGCGGTCTCGTCGCGGGGCCGGGACGGACGTACACCCCGCCCCGGGGGCCCGGGGCGGCTGAGCCCGGCGCAGCACGTTTCTTCGGAGCGCCCCGGGCGCCGTCCACAGGAACACGTGACCAGGCGGATTAAAAATATATATATAAAATTAAAAACACAGCAAAAAAACCCCAAATGTACGGAGCGAAACACCTCACCAAAACGGCTGCTGTCTGTTGCGCCACGAGCCGGGACAACTTCCCGCACCGTGCGTGTTTGCCGACCCCGGTGTGGCCGGCGGCGGCGCGCGGGACGGTGTCACGCAGCGGTCACCGGCGCCGCCAGCCCCCGGGAACTTACCAGCGGGGCCGCCCCGTCCCTCGGCCTCCGGCGGCGCGGTGCGGCTCAGGGCGGCGGCTCCCCGCGGGCCTCTTGCCTCCCCCGCACCCCCCGGCTCCCCGCGAGCGTCCCGGCGCTGGGTTGTGTGACCTGTTTGGTGTGGCTGGCACCGTCTTTACCATATGCTGTAGAGGGAAGGAGGAGGAGAGAGTGTATGTGTCGGGGCGGGGGGGGGGGGGAATTAACTTTGCTCAATGGCGACAGGGCAGCAGCCTCAACCCAAGCATCAGATCGATTTACTAAACAAACTAAAACGTGGGTGGGGATGTTAAACAGTAACCAGCAGCCTCAATGAAAACTGAAAGCCGCGGCTGCCCACAGCGACTAGCCCTGCGCGCAACCCGCGCCCCGCCGGCAGGAGGGCAGGAACTGGCGGCCCGGCCCCCCTCGGCTCGGCCCGGCACCGCCGGGATAAGGCTGGCGGCAGCCGCGGTGCCCTAGCGCGGCTTTGGCTCCGGCCCCGGCGCCCCCCTGCGCTCCCTAAGCCAGCTCCGCGGCAGCGCCCCCGGCCGCTGGGACAGGGAGCGGCTGGTGCCCTGGCTTCCTCGGCCGCCCCACGCCGGCCTGACACTGCTCCTGTGCTACGGGCGGGGAAATTATCGCTCTCCCACTCGCTGGGCCGCCCCGCTCTATCATCTAGAGGGGACCCAGGCTGCACCGCAGGGCTCCAGCGAACCCCATCCGCGCTGCCCCTGGACCTGCCACCCTTCAGCTCGCCGCGGTGTTTGGTTTGAGGGCGCCCAAGCCTTAAGGTTTCGGTGCTAGGTGTCCCTCCCTTTGCTCCACTGAAGGTCTCACGGAGGGGGTGGGCGGGAAACCTCCCTCTTTTTAGTTAGACGCTTGGTGTTATGTAAAGAAACGGGACCACATACGGGTATCCACTGCAAACTCTGGGTTCTCTGCACCAGCCTCTTACCATCGGGAAGGTCGTGACATAAGGAAGTATTTATAAAATAATAATTGTCATTGTCCTTTGACATTGAACATTCACAGACTCGAAACAATAATTAACGCCTTGCCTATAGTATCACCAGCTCACACCCACAGAAACATCAGGAAGAAAGGAAATAATTCAAGGCAGTGAAGGTGTTCTCTTGTTACTCCAAATATCACCCGGGGAGGGGCCTTCTTGGTGTCGTGAGAGAAGGATATTTGGCAGGAGATCCCGTGTAAGAATGACGAAAGTCCCCGTGGAAAGGGACTGCCTGGCCGTGGATGTGTGAACATGCCAGACTCATAACTACACACCCGTGTCAGTGATTTAACGACACTCTCGCAAGAGAGGGACTACGCAGGCTCTACACAGGAAAGAGATTGAAGAAAGAAAGAAAAAAAAGATATGAAAAATGTTCTCTTCCTCCAGCCTCTAGAAGCGGTCGGTGATTGATGGGTTTCCCCAGTGAGGAGACCAGCGAGTTTCCTCTGCTTTCTTAGCGATGGTACCTTGCCATGCTGCGGTATCTCGTTAAGATGGTCAATTCCTCATTTCCAGAGCTTGCCCGTGGAAACTCTGGATCCACTTTCTAGGGGCTTTCGATTGTACCTTGGAGGGAACAAAGGGAATTTTGCTTGAGCATTCCCTCCCATTACGAAACATGAATAATCACTGGAAATAACTACCCAGATAGCCACAAGGAAAGTGTAAATACATCCGAAGCCTTCTGGTATTATTACAAAGGCAGTTTTTAAAAGGCCAATAAAAGTCGCCGAGGAAGATCTGTTCCCGAGGAGTTCTTACCTATCTCCTGCTGCAGATAAAATACTGCAGGCAAGGACAGCGCTAACAATGAAGTAAACGTTACAGCTGCTGGCTCCAGCGCGCCTCGGCGCAATCCGCAGGCGCAAATAGCCGTTTTAAAAAAGTGACTGTCACTTGCATGAGGCTTGTTTTTTACCTCATTTCTGAGCATCTCAGCCATGTGCCGTAGGCTAATAACTGGTTTTCTTAGACAAATATAGAGGACTGGTCGAGGTTTCTTTGCTGTCTCTTAATTAGAATAAAGCTAACATGCTAAAGTCTTGTGGTCATCTGTAACTGTGTTTCTACACTCGCCTCTGGATGCGGGCATATTTGATGGAGGAGAGGGGAGGCTCAGGGCATTTTGATTCCAGTCACTTGAGCGTATACAAAAGTTGGTTTTATTCTTTCTGAGGGAAAGGTACTGTTTCGTGCAAATAGCTTTCAGAATAGTAAATGGAATATCTTTCCTGTGCGGGAAATATTTGCGCGTATTTTTCATCACATAAGGCCACGATTGATTTAACCTTAATGTAACTAGTGGTTTTCATTTCTACTTTAGCGTGTCCTTAAATGTTTTTTTATGAAGTGGTTGCCTCTTTTAGTTACCAGCAATGTTTTTGAGGAAGAGTAGCGGGGTGCATAGCCGCATAGAGTCCCTTGACGGTCACCTCGCCCACAGTGCTACCTCTGAAACAGTATTTTCACGTGTCACCACCACGAAGAAATCAGGCGACTGCCCGAAGAGCCGCAGCAGCTGCGAACTGCCCTGGCTCACGTGGTCGGGAGCCCTTCTTGCTTCCCCCAGGGGTGAGGGACCTCCAGTCCCGCTTCCCTCCCTTCCCCTCCTGTTGAGGATGGAGCATTAAGGCACTAGGGCAGCTCTGGGGATCCTCCGGCCGGGGCCCCTGAAAACACCATCTGAGCCATCAAAGGCAGGAGACGTACTTTTTGCTCACCACACCTCTCCCTAGCTACATCCCAGGAGGCAGGACTGGGAGATGGTACTGAGGTTCGGGAGGGTAGGAAATCCACGCAGCCCTTTGCAGCGGAGATAACGAATATTTCCAGGCGTTAACGTTGATGGAGAAGTCCCAGACGGTATAGTTTCCGTGCCAATTTGAAGAAGCCCCTCTAAGCACCGGGCTGTCTCTGGCTATACTCGCGGACACCTACCAGGCGGTGGCCCGCAGGGCTGCGACCGCCGCCTCAGCCCCCTCGGTACGAGCGACCCGCGCCCCGGGCGCTCAGCGCGGCACGATCTCGCAGGGCAACTCTGCGGGGCTCTGCCTTTCCCCGGCCTGCCCCGAGCAGCGTTTGCCTACCCCTTTCCAAGGCAGACGCCCGTCAGTTAAGATGGGAAAAAACCAAGAGGAGGTGCCAGACCTGCCCCCGCAGGTGGCGGAGCAGAGTCTGGGGTTCGGGGCTAGGGGGCTAGCGGTCGCCCAACGCGGACGCCACTCGCTTCATTCTGGTATCATTAACCTGCGGGTGAAGCAACTGTTTGTGTTCCCTCTCTCTCCCCTGCGCTGCGTTTTCCCTGTTACTGATCCATCCCTTGTAAATCATTTATGGGGAACTGGGCACTTTTCTCCTCACAGGAGCGTCCCTTGAAAAACTTTCCAATCTTCAGGCAAGCGTCTTTTTTTTTGTTAACGCGAATAATTGATAAAGGACCCCAACGCGCCTTCAAAAATCATCTAAACTGCTGCCGGGAACTACAGTCACTTAGGGTCACGAGGTGCTTTAAAAGAGTAATACAGGAAACGATCAGGATCAAACCAGTTTAAAGAAACAGATAGTTTTATGTGGTTACCTGAAACCGTAAATGGGAAATGCGGTCTAATTTTACAGGTACTGGTATCGAGCGTTCAAACCGACTTCTGCAAGAGCCCTTTCCCCCTGGTCCTGGCCACACAGCACTTGGCATGTTGGTCCTAACCAATGTTTCTGTGTTGTCTTGACTTGAAAAACAGAGCGACAAGAAAAAAATTTACTCCGAATTGTGCGATTACGCCGGCACCACGCGCTTATGAACCGATTTCAAGGGCTGCCTTAGAGACTCTATTTTCTTTACAGGTTCCCTGGCTAAACTATTAATTGCCAGGGTTTCATGAAAGATTTGCAGACTTTACAATCATTTATGATCTGTGCAATAAAAACTCGGGAGATATGGGCAAACTGGTTCAAGGTGTAATGCAAAGATGTATTAGGTGCCCTTGGCAACTATCTATGGGTGCTGTTTGTATTCTCTGAACACGCCCTTCGCTGCAATGAACATTTCTGCAAACCGCGGGTTGGGTTGTTCATTTCCAGAGCTCTGAAGGTTCACACAAAAGAGCTATAGATTTCAGGCAGGGGAATCAAATGATTGAAAACTCATTCTAGTCCCCCGAAGAGTTCAAATGCGAGTGAGATAATTATCCTTGACGAAAAGTAAACTTCGAGAGAAAATATACGCCTTTTCCCCTCGTAAATTAAAAGCCCGCCAGAGAGCAGATTTGAGTGTTCGGAGCTGCAATGCTCTCCTGACCCCCATCAAGGCGGAGATTACATTCTTGTCCGCCACAGCAGAAGGCGGAGAGGAACCCCTCAAATCCGATGAAAGACACCTCAAAAGGTATTGACGGCCCTCCGCTGATATCCTATTTAGAAGCCTCGCAAGCGAGCACCCTAGGCATTTTAAAGATTATCCCCCCAAAGATCTTTGAAGATTATGCTAACGACTGCAGATTACAAGAGCTGACTGCGAGAGCGGAGAAACAAAACCAAGCCTCGTGGGGGTTGCCCGTGGTAATTTTCTGTCTTTCTTTTAAGACGATTTGCGTCGTCCCTTCCCCCTCCCCCCGGCCCTTCCCTTCGTTAGCAGACGAGTAAGGTGGGACGCGAGCCCGGAGCGTGAGTCTTGCTGCCCGTCTCTGTCTCAGTGGGGCGGGAGGTGTGTGGGGGGNCCGCCCCCGGCGCCGCCGCCGCCCCGCGGCACTGCCCGCCGCACCCCGGCGGAACCACAAGCTACGCGCAGCTGGAGCGAGGCAGGAGATCTCGCCCTCCTGCGTTTTAAGTGAGAAACTGAGCAAAATCCGGTCAGCCTGCCGAAGCGTCACGCACCGGGAGGCGCCCCGCGCGTGGCGGGGGAAAAGGAAACATCGGCAGCCGAAAGGTTTCACGCTGCCCGAATGTTTCGTTCTTCACTCCCCTCGCCGCCCACCGCCATCCTGACCCTTTCACCCTACAAATACGCGTCTTGGAGATGGATTGCTAAATAGAGTGTAAGAGCCAGGGTTTACATCCTGTTTGTTTCACCTGACCCATGTCAGTGATCCTGTCAATTCCTTCCCCGGGAAAAAGCGCATCCACTGATCATGCAAATAGAGGATGGGGAGCACATCATCGGCTAGGACCCTGCTATTAACATAACAGTAGTAGATATGTGGAAGTACAAATTATGTCCACTGGGTTTGTTTTTCTGATTAAAAATCGTGCCAGGCAAAAGCAGCAACAAGGGCTCAGAAGCACAAATGCAGGTGCTGGTGTAATGAGAACAAATAGTATGAAAACGATTTCCCAGTTGAACACAGTTAACTGACTTTTTGGAGGTACTGTTTTAATCTTGTTACTTAATCCAGGCCATGTTCACTGTATGCTGTATGTAAATTGCGATTAATTTATTTTGGTCCCAAAATATGTTCAAGAGATGCATGCAAGAGCAAAAGAACTGAACAATATTTCTTAGTTATTTTAAGTACTTCAACACACCATATCATAGAATCATAGAATCATAGAATGATAGGGGTTGGAAGGGACCTTTAGAGATCATCTAGTCCAATCCCCCTGTAGAAGCGGGTACACCTAGATCAGGTCACGTAGGAATTCCTCCAGGTGGGTTTTGAATGTCTTCAGAGAAGGAGACTTCACAATCCCTCTGGGCAGCCTGTTCCAGTGTTCTGTCACCCTCACAGTAAAATAGTTTTTTCTTATGTTTAAATGGAACTTTTTGTTTTCCAGCTTCATCCCATTATCGTGTCCTGTCACTAGTTACAAGAGGAAAAAGGGATGCCTCAACCTCCTGACATCTACCATTTAGATATTTGTAAATATTAAGGAATTCCCCCCTCAGTCTTCTCTTTTCTAGACTAAACGGCCCCAGTTCACACAGCCTTTCCTCATAAGGAAGATGCTCCAGTCCCTTGATTATCTTGGTGGCCCTGCAGTGGACTATCTCCAGAAGTTCCATGTCCCTCTTGAGCTGGGGACCCCAGAACTGGACTCCAGGTGAGGGCAGAGTAGACCAGGAGCAGAACCTTCAGCGACCTGCTGGCCACACTCTTCTTGATGCATCCCAGGATGTCATTGGCCACGAGGGCACATTGCTGGCTCATGATTAGTTTATTATCAATCAGGACTCTCAAGTCTCTCTCTGCAGAGCTGCTCTCCAGCAGGTCAATCCTCAGCCTGTACTGGTGCATGAGGTTGTTACTTCCCAGGTGCAGGACTCTGCACTTGTTCTTGTTGAACCTCATGAGGTTCTTCTCTGCCCAACTCTCAAACTGGTCAAGATCCCGCTGAATGGCAGCACAGCCTTCTGGGGAATCAGCCAGTCCTCCCAGTTTGATGTCATCAGAGAACTTGCTGAGGGTACACTCTGTCCCCTCATCCAGATCGTTGATGAAGATGTTGAACAAGTCTAGCCCCAGAACCAACCCCTGTGGAACTCCACTGGCCACAGGCCTCCAACTCGATTCTCTGCCATTTATCACTAAACAATATCTAAAAGCATTAGTCATAGCAGATCATCTTCCTAAGGATTTGTTGCATGGTATATGCTTGTGCAGTGTAGTGTTCTATCACTATTTGATGCCTTTAACATGGTTTAGAATATATCTCATACTTATCTATAAAAACAATGAAAAGGATATATATGTATGGCAATTTCAACATGGATACATAACTGCTAGTCTACTCTCCCTGTCCAATATGGGCTATTCTGAAACTATCTTTACTGAAGTGGAAACCTCTTTCTTAGAGTTTGCAGTGATCACCTCTGACTGTCTCCCAGGAGACAGAGGTCTTGGGAGATACATTGGAAACTGTAGGATAGGTAAGCAGAGGACTTTACTGTTGAAAGAGATTTTAACAGTGCCAATATAAGAACACAGCAAAACTGAAACAGGCTAGAACAGAGATTAATGGGATGAGAGCACATCTAATATATAATTTGTACACAAAGTAGTTCCACCTCATTGGTCAGTTAAGGATGACTAAATTCAAAATGTAGGCAGGGCAAAAGAAAATGATCTTTACTGATAAGTGAGTGTAAGTCATGCTGTGTGTACTGAGAAAGTGTGTATACATTGATATTGACAGTGTAGACACGACACATGAAAATGATCTTTTGCTGAGAGCTGGGAATAATTCAATCTCCATCACATCAACTGATGAAAACTTTTGCAATGTTTTTGGTTGGTCTCTGCAGGTAAAAAACATCCTAGAAATCTAATGAACCATTTAATCAAATTCCAGTTGTATGGGTTAACAATGATGGTTAAAATAAGTGGCCTGTCTGGGCTAATTTTCCACTTATGTAGATTCATAGAAATGAGACAATTCAGCTTTGTATATATCTTAATCAGCTGTTTTGATAGCATCCCAGAATGCATTGTGCTTGGCTCTGGATTTAAAGAATAATAGAATATATTTGGAGCTCATTTTGGGTGTTACACTGTTTAAAGTAATATTTTTTAACTTGTTCCATTTGCTGATCAGCACCTTTTCTTTTCTGTGGAGATAGACTCATACACTTGTGTTTTTATTTACTTTTCCTAGTTACCTCTGTTCCCCTTAATCCATGCATACAAAGTGACTCACAAATCACCATCTGAAATGCAAGGCTTTAGGAAGACCCAAGCCACCTCCTCCAAGCTGTTTTCAGTTGAACTGGCTGCATTTTAACCGTTTGTTGGCTCAGACACACATGGCTTGGGTCTTCAGTGCAGAAGGCCTGAGAGTTGGTCACAGCAGCTAAGGCTGAAGGAGGTGACCCAAATGAGTGCTGAAGATTCCTGTGGAGACCCATCCAAACTCCAAACAGTTCTTCCAAAGTTGCTGACCCTTGAGGTGAAAGCTGTCAGTACCTGAGATCTGCCACCAACCACATCAAAATGATCCAGCTTAATTTAGAAAAAATGTGTCAGCTTGTTTGCTTTTTAGTCATGTGATTCTAACATTACTGGACATGCATGAAGTTTTGATTGGAGATCTGAAGAGGGGCCTATAAATACACATCCAAAGAGGACTGGCAGCTTGTAGCTGAAGGTGAATGGCTGTATTCTGGGTTAACTACAGTCCTGGAGATTTTGAAGGTATAACTTTAATCATCCACGAGCAGGGGAACCTTGATCTGTCTTCAAGTTCTGAAGTCACCAAATCCAGAACAGGTAGGTTGTTTCATATGTACCTCAGCCTTGTATGTGCTCATGTAATTACCAAAGTTAGTAAGAACCCAGCTACATCTGTGATTCTTGTATATTTCTCATACTCTGTATAGAATACAGCAACATTCAGAACACATGATCAAACCCTGCTATGTTCATATTTGTGTTAATAATATAAGCCGTTTTTTTTTTTCTAAGGTAATAAAAAAATGGCATTTTAAAAAGTTTGTCTTAACACTGCTATCTGACATAACTACAGATCTAAAACTCCGCATTTAAATTTTCAGTAAGAGCTGTGTGATACAACACAGTCTCCCTTAAGCCAAACCTAAGGTTTGATTACAACATGGGCATTACTATATTCTAGATGATGAACCTAAAGTTGTGATTTATGTAAACTTTTTACATAAAAAGTGTAAAAGCAAACATACTTAAGATTGCCAAGAGACAATATATTTAGCTATTAAATAATTTGTAAAATTCCCTAAGCCCAGAAAATATATCAAAGTTACCATAAAATTAACCACACTCAATAAATCATATCACACTATATAAATTAATACTTGTTAACTTTCAGTTTATTTTCTCATACTGATTTGCACAAACAAGCATTTTCTTTCAAGGAAAGGAAGAGATGGATGCCAGCCTGAAAGGATGATGTTTTAGTGAAATACTCAGATCATTTTTTCCTAGACATTTTGTTTGTGTACTTTGATAACATGCTAACATGAGTGAATTTTACAATGTTGTCTACCTTTCCTCGAGAAAAGGAAACAAAAAGACCATTCAAGTCAGGATGATGTGTTGGTTAGAAGAAACAGAATGTATCACTACAAAATAAGTTTTTTAAGAGTTATTGGTTTACCTCTGCAGTACAAAAGATGTAAACCAGAAGAGGCATGCTGTGAGAAAGTAGGTTGAAAGAGAATTCTCTCTGCAGGTCGGAAAATATAGGACCCCCTGAGAAAGATGTCATTGGGGAACAGCTTCTTATCTATTGTCTATGCTACCATTATCACCAAACAGCTGATTTGTCTTTGAGGAATGATCTTTCTATGTATTTATGCATTTGTATAGATGTACTGCATTCTCAGTAGACTTTGTTGATGTTTTGCCATGTACTTAGGCTCTCTGTGTTCTGTTTACTGATCCACATGTCTGGTATAATGGGACCTTCCTCATATTGGGAAAAATAGAAGTTCTGGGGAGAAGGCCAGACTTATGCAATAAAGCACAGAAGCTACAGACTCCCTAAAGATGAAGCTACATGCTCCACAGGTCTAGGACAAGAATTCAGTCAAGTATACAGAACATGTACATAAGTAGACCTAAAATATATTTTTCAGGTACTTTCAATTCCATGTGCATTGGAACCTACTTTTCCATGACCTGTGTTGCATCTGAACTATCATTGTGCCTGAATTCATCTTGTGTTATTGTGTTTGAAACTTCTTGAGAAAGCTTGCTTTCCAAAAGTCTCTTATCCTTACTTGTGAACACACAAAAGTGACCAAAGTGAGTTACCAGACTGAATAGGTTGGAAAAGGGAAGTTAGTTACATGCTTTAGAGTTACTGTCAGAGTTTAAACAGGTTACATCAATTCAGTTATATTCAGGTTTTGTCTTGTTTTTGATACTTGAATATATGTAAAGTAAAATGTATGTCTGAAATACATTTATGCAGACCTCTTGTGGGTCTGAATTAAAACAGTTGTGCTAGTCAGAAAGGCAGAACTTTTCTATATGCACATAGCTATTGGGAGAGTAAACTCTTTCTGTAGATGAATTGCCTTTCCCTACTGTCATTCAGAATCCATAATTATAGTTTTAATGTTTCATGGAAGGTAGCTTAGAGGAGAAATTACACCTTTTCTTAATTTCATTCTTTTGCATATAGCAGTTTTAACAATTTAAAGTCCAACTCTCTACAGTAGTTTCTGTGGCTTATATTTTGTGAGTGTGAAAAATGTAAACTCTATTTTATTTCTCTGTAAATGTCAGGAGAGTATAAATCAATAATGGACTGGTAACTGTGCAATTAACTCTTGTCACCCCTGTACCTTCACATTAGCATCACTGAGAATGGTATTACCCTATCAGTGACCTCAGTAAAAGCAATAACATCCTTTTCTGCTAAAGTTATTTTTTTTAAGTGAACTTAAAGCTCCTGAAAGGTGATAGTTTGACAATCCTGTAAAGTGAAGTCCTTATTTGGTCATTGACTAGGTACTAAATGGTTAGAACATAATTCCACAAATTATCTAGTGATCCAACCCTGTCCCAGAAGGATAAGAATGGAGTCTGGTACGAGAAGTACTCATTTCGTTGAAGTGTCACAACTTACTTGTCAGTTGTCAGGGTAGTTTCTGATGCAGTTACTGTCAATTAGCAAGCAGAGTTGGAATTCCAATTAATTTTTGGCAAGCAATCACACAATACTGTAATCAGTATTGAATAAATATATGTGGCCACTACAGACCTGCAAGTGAAAGCCATGTGTCCTGTCACCAATCCCCTAAGCTGTTTCATTTGCAAAATGGCATCAAATAGCAGTTCAAAAGGTATCAGGAAATCCTCAAAATAACTAAGGAAGTTAAATGCAATGTAGTAAGCTTCTGTCAAACTGGTAGTAAGATTTTGAGACCTTTATACTTACTGGGAAAAACGGAGAAAATTCAGTAAATGAGCAGGTCCCAAAGGTAATGGCACTGTGGGTCTCAAGACTGCTAAGATTTTCATTCACTTGTCTTCTCTGCTGTGGATCTCAACCAAAGAGAGGAATGTCTCTGTGCTTGTCTCTTGTCTTAAGGAAAATCTTCAAATACTTCCCTATCTCAGAGTATTATAGTTTACAGACAAATGGATTAGGAACTATTCTGATACAATAGCAATAAGGGAATCAGATATGAAGCAGAGGTAAGACTGTGACAGGATTCTCTCTTTAATTGTTTAAGGGTCTTTTTTTTCCTCAGATGTGTCTGCAGGGAAATGTTTGAAGAGTAATTACTGAAAATGGCACACAATCTCTTTATCAGGTATACTTCCGTATTTCTGTGTGAATCATAGAATCATAGAATGGTAGGGATTGGAAGGGACAAGGAGCTATTCTCATGAAAGTCAAGAGCAGGAGACTAGAACCAGAGCTGTGTCTACAATAGTGATCTGGTGTGTCAGAGAGCTCCTCATTCTCCTCTCAGTGTTTGCGTTGATGTATACACTCTAGCCCAGCAAAGATAACTTCAAAGTAGGTCATTTCTCAGTGAAGATGTCCTGACAGGCTATGATTTGCTGTTGCCCCAGTTGCAGCACAGATATGAGGATCCCCAGGAGTTTGCATCTGCTCCATGCAGGGAATTTTGTCAGCAGCAGTCAGATGATTTGGGGTGTTGGTACAGGGATCTACATTGCACTTCTTTTCAGTTTAGATGTACACATCCATGTAGGAGTGGCTACTGGCACATTTTCAATGGCCAGTACACACACAATATGGTGAGACAGAGTCCTAAACCCATAGCAGATTGTACCAAATTCCTCTGTTGTCCTCCATTAGTCAGCAATGTAGTTGCAACCAGCAAAGGGTTACAGCCTTTCAACCTCGTCTTTCTCCCTCAAGTGAAGAATTTTTCCATAAACATTGTCCTCTGTTTTTCAGGGAAGGTGAGAATTTTGTCCCTCATTTCAATCTTTTCTGAAGAAGAGGTACAACCAATACAATTTTTAGCAGGAGCAAGTTTAGGGTCTTCAACTGTATCTATGCTAAGGGTTCTAGGTAAGACAGGGGTCAACAGTCACACCTCCTTTCCTGTGGCTTTATAGAAAGGAAACCTGAGAGGTTAGACTGCAAATGAGCTACAGTGTTATCTATATTTTCTATACCATTCCTTATTTAGACACTGAAGACAGCTAGAGCATATGTTGGACATATTGCACATAGAAGTAGTAGTCCCATCATAGTCAAGTCCTACTATTTTCTTTACAGCAGACTGTTCTTTGCAGCTCTCTTAGGACTGAATCTGGTCTTAAAGTGGGACAGGAGTCAATATTTGGATGCTAGGATGATTAGATTTTTTAAATGATGCAGGGACATAGGCATATCTTTCAGTAGATGTATTGGAGGATGTGTTTTTAATCCTTGAGACAGTTTTTAAAAGATTTACCCTTTGGCTTAGTGTAATGTTCCCTTACCTGGGGAAAATCCAGTTACCTAGATTGCAGAATGGTGTTGTACCAGGTTAGACTTATGTTTTTCCTGTGCAATGCCCATCTGGGCTTTCTTCAAGACATTTGCATATGTGGCATCTCTTCTTACATTTAAATTCAACCACTCCTCAGTGTGCCATCTCATTAATTGTGCACCAGAAAAAAAAGAAAAGGAGGACACTGTGACCTATGTGTATGTAGTACTTTGTGAGAACCTAGGGAGTTATTTAATGATTTAAATCACCTCAGATATTTCTTCTACATTCTTGAATAGCCCACCAGATCCCACAAGCCTGTAGAAATTGCTATAGGGCTCAGGTGGTCTCTCATTAGCTATAATGTCATTTAATTTCTTCCATCTTTATGCTGGAAGTACCTTCAAATAAAGCTTGATAGCATAATTCTCAGTGGCCGTAATTAACAAACGAGGCAGAGGTAGGACAAGAACACACATTTATGAGTGCAGAAGAGATCCGTGTTGGTGGCAGACATCGTGGTGTTTACCCAGTGGCAGCAAGCAAGTGAACTCAGCTGTCATTTGCAGTACCTCCTGCAGGGACAAAGGTAGTGCTAATTAAAACTTACTATGCACAAAAGGGCCATTCCTAAAGAACATGTACTGATGAGACATTTAGCTGCATCTCTTTAATCTTCAGATGCATTAAAACTAGCTTTCATGAGAGATATTTCTTCTCAGGAAGGGCTGTCAATTTTCCTGAAAGATTTTGGTCAGTACCATTGCTTCCTATGTGGAACCATACTGTGACAGGCTGAGCACGTGCAAGTTATTTTGCAAAGAAGATTTGTCTCGAGTTTCTGAGTGATATCAGAAAGTACTCTGGCAGCAGCAGAAGAGCTTCTCCCTTCTTTCTGCATGGTTGTGAGGGTTGGAACAGATTACCTCTGTAGGTTTATTCTAACCTAATATGCTGTATGAGTCTATGATAATTTTTGTGAAGTATAACCAGTACCGTAAATCTATATGAGCACAAACAAGTTGATTTCATAAGAAATGCAATGTTGTCAAAGTCTGTGGTGAGATCCCTCTTGCCTTCAAGGAAATTAATCAACTTTTGTTTGTGATGGAAGGGGACTTTTTTTTTGCACTGAATACATTGTTGAATGTACAGGCAAACATTACTGTACAATTGCAACAATTGTTTATCATAGCTCCACCCTGACATGTACTGACAGCTATAAGCATGCTTTGACTTATGGATTTTCTGTAAATATTTGCTCTGGTTCAGCACCAGGTCATATTGGACCCAAAGGAAGAATCTAATTGCATCTGTCTATTGTCGTTTTTAGCTATGAGTTTGAATGTCTCCTCAGAGCAAGACCAGACCTGAGACTTGCAGCACTTACTTAGACCTCACATGCCAGGGTGTGCCTGGTGTGTTTCCATGGCAGAGGGCTGCTTGGCATAATCTCTTTCAGAGTAGTCTGGATATATTAGTGGGCTTCATAGACTCTGTGCGCTTTAGAAGGCAAGAAATCTTTATTTGTCTTTGAATTGTAATTTGAGGTATCAGCATATCAGCTAGTAGTATTTACATAAACAAATTGAGCTAGGCACTTGACTGCTTCCAGAATTCAATGTGTTTACTCAACTCCTGAGAAAGCCTTTGCAAATCTTAGCTGCATGCTCCAGTATCTCTGCTCCATACAGATGAGTGTGTTACGAGTCTAGACAAACGAGTACAGATAACAAGAATAACTGAAGCTGAGAAGTGAGCCTGTTGACTACAGTTTTTAGTACTACAGTCAGAATTTCAGGTATTAGCTTTGCAGAAGTAGTGTACACCCTGAAAACACCTTCCGTTTTTTAAAGAGATCTGCAAAGTCATTGTCAAATGAGTAGTTTTGAAGTTGATCACTTGCATTTCTCACAGTAAACAGTAGATGGCCATGTGGCCTTTTCTTCTTGCCGTGTTAAAACTTAATTACAAAAAATCCCCTGTGGTGTTCTTGATGACTATAAATAGTATCACATTTGGACATTTCTCTAAAAAATTTAGTCCATGTCAGACTGATTGCATCAGGGTTTGTGTACAGTACCCGATAACTACACACTATGTTCTATATGAGGTATAATAAAATCATTTAAAAAAAAATCTTTTTTTATGAAGAAAATCTCTGATAATATTTTCAGAGTAACCCTTCAAAGTACATTCTGGTGTTGCAACATAGCTTTTTTCATGAAGGAAGATTGCTTCATGGTATGGGTGAATGTTCACATATCTATATATTGCTAATCCCTAAATGAAGAGGCATTTCATAGCTATCAATCTGTAAGAAGATCTGAACACTGTAGGTATTTTTTATTCTCAAAGCATAAGCATCTTTGAGAATAAAAGTTGCATTACACAAAAGAGTTAGTTCATCGTCCTCACACATTTTGCTCTAAGATGATATTTGTTTTATCCTTTCTGTAATGCATAACTTTTTTTTTTTCTGCAACTGTAACTTCTCAAGATTTGTTTGTAAAACTTGAATCATTAAAAAGGATTTGATTGAAATTATTATCCTCCTCACATTTCTGTAGAAGTATTGAAAAGACAATACTGTTCCAAAATTCCCAGTAAAAAAAGTTGAATACCAGTCCTTCTGGATTTAACTTTTTAACAGGACCTATGATTTCCATAGGTTGAATATAGATTTTAGAGATTATTTTTTCATCTCTTATAGAAATGAAATAACTTTTCTGTCATCTGTTTTTGATTCATTTTAGAGTAAGAGGAGCCTTCATGAAAACAGTAGATCTGTTGCCCACAGAACTTTAAAATTTAATTTCTGCTTTTAAATGCAGAAATGATAAAAAAGCCTTATATATAAATTGAGAATATCCCATAAGTTATAAAATAATGATTATCTATAGAATTATGTATCAATATTCTCTTCCTATCTCTTATAACAGACATAGTAAAAAGCAATATCACACTATTTATTCACAGAAAATTTACTGTAGATTCTGGCATGGTCTGATGAATTACTTTGATGTTCCCTACATCACTGCACATTCCAGAGTTGTTTAATAATGTAAATGAGTAAGTTCTCTGAAATTCTCTTCAAAAAATTATCCCTGCTGAAGCAGAAGATGTGTACACCTTCCATGGCTCCAAATTAATTTAGATAGACCTTTATTGCTAAATTGAGGTAAATCCTGGCATTACTATGTAAGACAAAAAAAAATATTTCTTGCTTAAGATACTACTGGATACCCATACAAAATGCCATTAAAATGTGAGATCTTTATGTTCTGCCCAAAGATTTGAGACACATATTTAAAGCAGTTTTCTGGATTTTAGGCAGATGGTTTGTTCTTCATTTATGTTAGCCTCGAGTGGCAGATCTTTATTGACCATAAATTTCTGGCACTCTTATAGTGCAGCTGCTTCACGTTTAATATTTGGATGGCAGAATGCTCAATAGTATTGAAAGCCAAGGAATTGGATTTGAGTTTAATGCACTACTTATTACTCTCAAAGAGCTATTTATTTCAAGGGGGATCAACTGTATATGAAGGCTGCTATATCAAGCAGATGAGTAGTTCTCTGCTGTAGATAGGACAAATCCTTATTTTAAAATCTTCAAGGCACATACAGTGCTATCCCAGGTAGTTCCTGTTACCTTCTAATGGGTAGGTCT
This sequence comes from Urocolius indicus, assembly GCA_013401255.1. NCBI lineage: Eukaryota > Metazoa > Chordata > Aves > Coliiformes > Coliidae > Urocolius > Urocolius indicus. The sequence continues at coordinate 2,476 of WBNH01002717.1, read as the reverse complement.
GGGTTCTTGTATTTTGCTTGTTCTCAAAATTCATTTGCCAGCTGTGAACAGCTTTCAGTCAGATTCCAATGCCTTTCAGAAGGCCACCCTAACCTGGCTCTTGTTCAGTGCTGACCCTGCTTACAGCAAGAGGCTGGCCTAAATGGCCTCCGAAAGACTCTTCCAATCTGAATTATTCTCTGATACAAGAATTTAATTTCTGTTCCTGAAAACCATTTTGAAACTTTTTATGACTTCCTAACTTTTTAAAATGTCTATGATTTTTTCTGCTTGTTCTGGAAGAAAGCAGAAGTTATGGTGATTTTAGTTTCCACACTAGGTCTCTAAGCCTACATTTATGCTGTGAAACAAGGTTGGAGCATGGAGTTTATCACTGGATCACAACTGTCCTTGCTACTTAAATTTCAGTAAATTCATTGATACAATTCAGCACATCCCAGTTAGAGCTTTGTCTGCCAGCTAAAAGAAAAATAATAGAATCATAGAATGATTCTAGGGTTCTAGGGTTTGAAGGGACCGTTAGAGTTCATCTAGTCCAACCCCCCCTGCAGAAGCAGGTTCACCTAGATCAGGTCACATAGCAACATGTCCAGGTGGGTCTTGAAGACCTCCAAAGAAGGAGACTCTACAACCTCCCTGGGAAGCCTGTGCCAGGGCTCCATCTCCCTCACAGTAAAATAGTTTTTTCTTATATTCAAGTGGAACTTTTTGTGTTCCAGCTTCATCGCATTACCCCTTGTCATGTTGCTAGATACCATAGAAAAAAGGGATGCCCCAACCTCCTGACATCCACCATTTAGATATTGTAAATATTAATGAGATCCTCCCCTCAGTCTTCTCTAAACAGCCCCAGTTCCCGCAGCCTTTCCTTGTATGAAGGATGTTCCAGTCCCTTGATCATCTTGGTGGCCCTGTGCTGGACTCTCTCCAGAAGTTCTCTGTCCTTCTTGAACTGAGGAGCCCAGAACTGGACACAGGACTCCAGATGAGGCCTCACTAGGGCAGAGCAGAGGAGGAGAACCTCCCTTGAATTGCTGGCCACACTCTTCTTGATGCATCCCAGGATGCCTTGGCCACGAGGGCACATTGCTGGCTCATGATTAGTTTATTACCAATCAGGACTCCCAGGTCTCTCTCTGCAGAGCTGCTCTCCAGCAGGTCAACTCCCAACCTGTACTGGTGCATGGGGTTGTTCCTTCCCAGATGCAAGACTCTGCACTTGTTCTTGTTGAACCTCATGAGGTTCCCCTCTGCCCAACTCTTAAACTGGTCAAGATCCCACTGAATGGCAGCACAGCCTTCTGGGGAATCAGCCAGCCCTCCCAATTTGGTGTCATCAGCAAAACTTCTGAGGGTGTACTCTGTCCCCTCATCCAGATCGTTGATGAAGATGTTGAACAAGACTGGCCCCAGAACCAACCCCTGTGGAACTCCACTGGCCACAGGCCTTCAACTCGATTCTATGCCATTGATCACCACCTTCTGGGCTCTGTCATTCATCCAGCTCTTGATCCATCTCATTGTCCAGTCATCCAAGCCACAGTGTCTGAGCTTTCTGATGAGTATGTCATGGGAGACAGTGTCAAAAGCCTTGCTGAAGTCAAGGTAGATGACATCTGCTGCTCTCCCCTCATCTAGCCAGCCAGTTATGCCCTTACAGAAGGCTATCAGGTTTCCCCTTGGTGAATCCATGTTGACTCCCCCTGATAACCACCTTTTCCTTCATATGTTTAGTGATAACATTCAGGATGAGTTGTTCCATCACCTTTCCAGGGATGGAGGTGAGGCTGACTGGCCTGTAGTTTCCTGGGTCATCCTACCTGCCCTTTTTGAAGACTGGAGTGAAATTGGCCTTTCTGCAGTCCTTAGGTATCTCACCTGTCCTCCATGATTGTTCAAAAATGATGGAGAGTGGCTTAGCAATGACATCATTGAGCTCCCTCAGCACACTGGTGTAGACACAAATATGACTTGGAACAGCCAGCTTGAATAAAGATAGTAGGGACAAGTTAATGCAGCTGGCAAGCTACTTCCAATTATCAGGAACAGGTGCTGCAAGTTAATCAATTGGGCCCTGGGTGATTGATCACATGGATGGAAGCAGCATATAAGGAAGTAGCTAGCAAAGGAAGGATGGTTTTGAGTCAACTCTGGTGGTTGTACTATGTTGCTTCCGTATGTCTCTGCATGTGCATTACCCCACTTCTCTACATCTTTGAATGAATGTAGCTTGCTCTGCTACAACACTCTAGGATGAGTGCCATCAGGTCCCATTAACTTATGAGTGTTAAGCTTGCTCAGCAAGTCTTTAACCTCATCCCTAGCCACTCAACACAAGTCCTCTGCTGTCTTGGTCATCCTATTATCCTTGCTGGACTGGGCTTCCCAAGGGCCAGCCTTGGCCGTAAAGACTGAAGCAAAGAAGGCATTCAGTACTTTGGCATTCGCGGCATCCTCTGTTTTCAGCAGCAGGCCC
>WBNH01002716.1:79823-97128 GCA_013401255.1 Urocolius indicus | reverse complement strand
CACAAGCAGCCTCGTGCAGCTGCCGGCAGGTTTTGAAGGCTGTGTTGGTAATTTCTGTCGCTGTTCTCAGAAGATGAGTTCCAAAGGCAGTTTGCACCACAGACAACGCTGAGCCTTCAGGGGCTGTGCAGGATGGGAGGAGCACTACAGAATGCAGTGACAGTCGAGAACGTTTTTGGGGAGAAAACAAGCGCCCAGCAGGTGGGTTTATTTGCAGTGCGCAGAAGCATCTTCCGAGGGGCTTGTGATGCGTTGGGAGGCCGAGGCCTCGTGCATCTGCAGAACATGTTTGGCTTTGGATTTCGCAGCCTGGCGAGGGCAGGCAGAGGGAGAAGCTGGCTGTGTTGTCATCTGCCTGCTTTGTCTCACACCATTTTGTGAGCCTTCAGTCTGTGCAGTTCTCCTGAGCCTCTGCCTCTGTCTCTGGTGTCACAGAGATTCTCCTCAAAGAAATCCTGTCTAACAGTGAATGAAGCTGATTTTTTTCCCCCCCTCTTTTCATCCTCAGCCCACCCCTCTGTGCTGGCCTTGCAGTGTAGGTGCAGGCAGGAACATGGGCCAGCAATGCTGCCTGGGGCTGGCCTGGCCAGAGGAGCCACGTGGCACGGGGCAGACCTGCCAAGGCACCACCCCGAGCCCCCTCACAGGGTCTGTGAGCCAGAGCCACTGACAGCAGCGAGGGTTGCTCAACCCACAGCGCTCGGAAGCGAAGCAAGCAGCTGGTTCCCATTGCACCTTCCCAGGCGAGTGAGCCCGAACCCAGAGCAGGGAATCCACAAGGAGCTGAGATGACCTCTGGCACAGCAGAGCTGCTGCCATCCCCAGGCTGCTGCAGCGAGGCAGGGGGGGAAGCAGCTGAGGTTCCCGTTCGGTTCCTGTTCCTGCTTGGTGCATGAGCGACCGTTTCTTGCAGCAGCTGTGCCCTGACACGCTGCAAGGGGGTGGGAGAGCAGCCGTCCCCTGCTCCCTGGGCAGCTGTGCTCACAGATGGCTGCGGGCCAGGGGCAGGGCAGCACGTTTGCACGTGTAAATGGCAACAGAGGACTCAGGGAGCTGTGCTGCTGAGGACAGGAGCCGAGGGTGTGCTGTTGGGGGTGACCTGTCGCGGGTCAGGCGCAGCACGTGCGGAGCGGCTCAGAAGGACCCGTTGCCTTTTCTTCCATCTGTGGTTGCACAAGAAGAGCTGCTCCTGTGCCTGGGCTTGTGGGAAGCTCGTTGCACGTCCTCGCTGAGGGTGGGGGCTGTGCAGGCTTTTTGTGCTGTGCTGAGTGGGAGCCCACGTATCCCACACGTGGTTGCAGCGGGTGCTGGGCAGCACTCTGTGCCTGGCCCCGCGTTACTGGCCGAGCCCGGCTGGGCCACAGTGAAGCTCCCAGGGCTGGGCTGTGCTCAGGACTGTGCACACACAGGAGCTGCAGGGTGGGCAGAGAGGGGCTGCGGGCAGAGCCAGCCCACAGCAGCGTTCCTCCCTCGCCTCGCTGCGCTGGGGCTGTGCAGCCCTGCTGGCCACGTCACCCTGTGCCCAGGCAGTGCCTCAGCTCTGGGGATGCCTGGTGTTCCTGCCTGGGGAAACAAAATATTTTGATTTTTGTTTCTTAAGCAAATTTGAGGTTTTTGGGGTTTCTCTTGCAGAAACAACCTTTCGTTTGCGAGTGCTGGTGGCTGTGCTGCAGGAGCGGAGCTTTGTTGGGACTTCGGGTTTGGCACGTGGACTTGGAAAAGATTGTTTTTGAAGACACTGAGTATCTTCTGTGGCAGTTCCTCTGCTGCCTTGCCCTCCCTGTTGTATGGCACGCTCTGACCACCCACATTCACGCGGGGAATCTTTGCTCAGTTTTTGGATAAAAGAGTTGTGTTGGCACCAAGCGTGTGAGTTAAACGTGGGGGTGTTGAGCCTGGAGAAGGGGAGACTGAGGGGAGACAGCAGCACTCTCTGCAGCTCCCTCACAGGAGGGTGTGAGCTCGGGGTCGGGCTCTGCTCCCAAGTAATGAATGATAGGACAGATGGAAACGGGCTGCAGCTGCCCCAGGGGAGGTTGAGGCTGGAGCTGAGGCAAAACTGTTTCCCTGAGAGGGGTGTCAGCCCCTGTGCCAGGCTGCCCAGGGAGCTGGGGCAGTGCCCAGCCCTGGAGGGATCCCAAAGCCGTGGGGCTGAGGTGCTGAGGGCTGTGGGTCAGTGCTGGGCTGGGCAGGGTGAGGGCAGGGCTGGGACTGCAGCAGCTTCAAGGGCTTTTCCATCATAACCGATCCTGTGATTCATTCAGAGGGATGGGGGAGCAGCTCTGTGCTTCCTGAGAGCCCCCTCGTGCCACTCTGCAGATGGAGCAGGGTGCCAGGGGCACTGTTCAGTGCAGGAGGGGAGTGAACGTGGAGTATCTGTCCCCCCTGGGGCAGTGACACCCACACTGGCTTTGCCTTTGTGTCCCTGAGGCAGCGACTGCAGAGTAATTAAAAGGTAAAGCTCTGTGAATTGGGGCTACAGGGTGATTAAAAGCCAGAAGGATCCCTCTGCAGCACACGGCTCCTGTCCTATTTCGGCACAAGCACTTCCCAAGTGGAGACCGAGCTGATCTGCCGAGTAGCTTATCTGTCATGGGGGGGGAGTCACAGACACCCCTCCTGCTCCATGCCCCTCCTCAGCACAGGGCAGCAGGTGAGTCCCTCTTCCCGGTCTCCATCCCCTCTCTTGCTGTGCTTGGAGTGAGAGTGGGTGGGCTGCAGAGGCTGTAAATTGGTGGGAGTTTCATTATTCCAGGGTCATTGTAGCACTGAGCAGGACAATAACATGGGGTTTTTTTCCTAATCATAACAGTCTCGAGGCAATAAACACACACAGTGCATGTGTGCTCTGGAGTGTCTGTTGGTTCTTAGAGCCTGCTACAGCCAGCCCAGGCTCTGCAGGGGTGCTGTGCAGGGTGCTGGGCCAGGAACACGCTGCTTGGCTCAGGGCTTGCACCTCATGGGCTGTCCTGAGTGAGAAAGCTGAGATCTGAAGCTGGTGTTTCCCATCTTAATCCTCAGGGTGTCAGGTTCTGAGAGGTAATTATTCTGTTTGGGAGAGAAACAGTATTTTGTGAGCCCCTCCTCGCCCCTACAGGTCCAAACCTCCGGTAGCTGTGATGCTGCTGGGGAGCAGGATCTGTGCCATGGCACTGGGCTGTGCCACTGAGCTGGCACCCAGACACCAGGATGGCTTCAGCATCTGGGCAGAGCTGCAGAGCCTTGTGCAGGGGCAGGCGAGGGGGGAATGCTGGGGAGCAGGTGTCATTGCAGGGGCTCTGGCTGGTGCAGAGCAGGAGCTGTGGGTGCCCTGTGGCTGTCCTGGAGCTGAGATGAGCTGAGCTGGCTGGGTGCTGCCCTCCGAGCGTCCACAGCCTCCCTGTGGTTTGGGTGCTGAGATGTGCTGTGCCAGTCTCTCATCCTCGCAGTCTTTTGGCTGTTTCGTCCAGTTTCACTTTGCACCGTGTCTGTGGTGCAGATGCAAACCTCGGTGCCCTTTGCTGTGTTTGGGGGGCTTCAGAGGGACGTGTAACCCCAGAGTGAGGTGAGATCCCGGCTTGTTCCCGGGGTGGGCTTCAGGTTCCCACGGACACACACCTGGGTTTGCGTCCTGCGGTGCATCCACAGCTTTGACGAGCACAAGCTGCTCTGCTGGTGCCGTTGATGTTCTCACCACTTGGTGGCCTGAAAATGACTTCTTCATGTTCTGGTTTGGAGGGCTGCAGGTGCCCATTCAACACCTCCGTGCCGTGCCCCAGCCCGTAGCTCAGCTTGTGCAAAGCTCCCATCCCACTGCGGGCTGCTGTGGTGTCGGTGCCAGGGATGACAAACCACGGCGTAGGTTGGCCCCTGCTCCCACGAGCTGCCTGTCCCCACAGGGATGGATCCTGTGTGCGTGCTGGGGGAGGACGAGCAGGAGCTGCAGGTTGTGCAATGCTGCACTTGGGTGAACCTCAAGCCGTCGCCGTGGCTGCCTGCACGGGCACGCAGCAGCAGGCAGAGATCAGAGCACGCTCTGTGCTGCTGCTTTCTGGGGCTGCTCATCCCCCCTCTTGCTGGATGCTGGAAAATTTGTTGATCAGCTTTCACTCAGGGTGCTTTAAGATAGGCAAACACCCCTCCTGCTCATCCCCTCTGTCCCCCACCAGCTCTTCCCAGCTTCCCAGCCTCGCTTGACCTCTCTCCTGCTGCCTCCTCAGTCCCAGAGCATCTCTGTCCCGCTGAGGGAGGTGCCTGGGAGTGTTTGGTGTTTGGAATGCCCGCGATGGGCTGCCAGCAGAAGCACCCTGCCTTCAGTGGGGCCAGTGCTGCTGGCCCTGGGGCGGGCTGTGTTTATGTTCACGTCCCCTGCCGTGTGTGTGTGTGTGAATTAACTGGAGACTATCAATTAAGTCATTAGCTTCTGCTGATTTGTGAAGACGTGAGCTAGATATGTCAGGATGTTTCTTGCTGACCACGGGCTTCCACTGCTCTTCCGCCACAACGACGCCTGCAGTTCCTCATCCTTTTGTCAGGCACCAGCAACTGGAGCTGAAGCTTTCCAGGCCCCACCTCTGCGTTTTGGGGGAGTTGCAGCCCGTGGCAATTGTTTCTGGGAATGGTTTTAAGTGTAAACGCTTTGATGGGGTTGTTGGTTTTTTTTTCTCCTCATCATATGGAGCTGCCTGTAGGAACTGGTTGTGGTGTGTGTTTGCAACACTGTGCTGCTTTAAAAACAAACCAGACTGGAGACGTTGCTTCATGGCTGCAGCTGGTGCCCAGCCCCGGCTGCTCTGACGCCAAGGCTGTGCCGGCACAGGGGGCTTTGGCCCCTCACCGCAGCAGCTGCGGGAGGACGTGGAGCCTGCGGTCGGCTGGTGCTGGAGCTGCTGGTGTCCTCGCGCTTGCAGGGCGTCAGGAAGGAAGTCTGCAAGCGTGTGTGTGTGTGTGTGTGTGTCTGTGCACACAGGCCAGAGCTGGAGCCGATTCCGGAGCTGGGCTGTTCAACCGCCGCCGCTCCCAGCCCGAGCCCCTTCTGGGGATGCAGCTGCTGCTCCGTGGACCTGAAAAACCCTGTGGTGGATGGAAGCCAGGCCAGAAGGGCCTTGCAGGGAAGGAGGGTGATGTGTGCGCTGCAGATAAGCTCTGGCAGAGTTCGTGCTGGGTGGAGTTTCCCACTGGTTTCTCACTAGTGCTGAAGTGACGTTCTGGGCAGGATGGGAGGGAGAGTCTTGGGTGGATGGAATAACAATTAGAGCCTGTGCTTGAAATGTTCTTACAAACATCCTCCGAGGCTGGGATGCCGTTGTGCATCAAGGGGGAGCTGACTGTGGGAAGGGCTCAGCTGCAGCAGCCTCACGCTGGGTCTGTGGTGCCCTGCACGACAGCCCTGAGGATGGTTTTGCTTGCAAAGCTGCAGCCCTGCTGCGAGGGGTCCCCTCTGCTGCTGTCCTCTGGTGCCTGCAGGGACGTGGGCACAGGCAGGACCCTGCACTGATGCACAGTCAGTGGGATGCCCGGTGCAGGCAGGACGGGCATTGCCATGGCAGAGCAGGTCACTGCTGTGTCCCCAGGCTGGTGCCAACCCTGTATGTGCAAGTGGTGTGTCCTCATGGGAAACCTGGTGTTTGGGCTGATGTGGGGGTTTTGGTTCCTTGCCCGGTGGGGTTTGTGTGCTGTGAGGAGTCAGTGCTGCTGCCTCAGAGGGTGAGAGGCTGGAGAGAGGTTTGTTCCTTGGGCTGGAGCTGGGGAAGTGCCAGAGGCCTGGGCAGCTCCAAGTGCAGAGGTTGGCATCGCCGTGACCCTACCTGGAGGCACAAGAGTGACCTGCCAAAGCTGGAGGCTCCTCTGAGCCCCCTCTCCTTTTGCTGTTCCTGGTTTGGGGACTCTGCCTTTTGCCTGCTTTTTCAGCATTTGTACCAAACCCTGTGGCGGGTGGGTCTGGAGCTGCTTCCTCCGGGATGGGCTGCTGTGCCGTTTGCCTGTATGCGATGGAAGCATCCCACCTTGAGAATGTCATCCCCTGAGTTTTAGACATCCCAGACTCCCCCTGAGGCTTCTCCCTTCCAGGAGGCTTCATTTCCTAAAAGAGCAGCTGCCTTCCTGCTTCCCCCTGGTTCCTCCTGGCTCAGCCCGGCCCGTGCTGCCCCGGTGGAGCCTCGGGGTGGGCATCTGCCAGCGCTCACCGTGAGCTGGAACCACGGAACCACCCCTGCCCCGGGCTGGGAGGGAGGCTGTGGGCAGGAGGGGGCAGGTGCTGAGGAGGAGAGCATCACTCACTGCTGCATGCACAGAGCTGGGACATAAGTAAACAAATGACACTGTGGCTTTTCTTCCCCATCAGGTGTTTTCCCATGTGTCGGAGTGAAGCTCGGCTAGCAGCAGAATGAGCGTGCCAGGGGAAGGTAAGCACACAGGGGCAGCACGAGCCCAGGCAGAGGGTTCTCTTGGGATGCTGAGCAGAGGGTTCCCCTGGGATGCTGGGCAAGGGCTGGTGAATGCCTCATACGTGTGCCCACACTGCTGCTGCTGCCGTGTTCATCCTGTGCTGCCTTTGAGAGCCAACAGGAAGCGGTTTAAGCCTCGCTTGTGCTAGCATCCGATCAGCGTGAAAAAGAAGATGTTCTGCCCATAGGACCTCTCGTGTCCTTGTTTGTCACTGCTCTGCTGTCACTTCCTCACCAGCTCCCATCCTCCCTGGGCTCTGCTCTGGGGACCAGCCTTGCCCTGGGCGCAGTGGAGGCTGGAGCTGCCAGCTGTGGGTCACAGCCCGTCCCTGCCCTGCAGTGTCTGAGCTGAGCTCAGGGGCTCAGCAGGGTTGGCAGCTGTGATTTATGCTGCGTGTCACCAGCTGCAGTGGTTCCAGCCCCTGCCATCATGCGCCTGACAAACCCCCTGAGAGCTGCCGCTTGGGTACCTGAAGGGCTGGAAGGTTGCCTGTGATCAGACAGCTGTGCCACATAGATGCCACCAGAAATACCCACTGTGGAGGAAATCATCCGTCCTCTTCTCACACACTAACAAGCCCCACAAGCTCAGGGCAGTTCTTAGTGGAGGGTTTCACAGGCGAGCTGCAAGTGAAGCGGGATCGTTTGCAGCTGCTCAGGGCACGTGGCCCCGCTGCTTGTTCACCCACCTGGGTACAGCGGCTGATCTCACCAGGGGAGGCTGTTCTGCCTCAGCCCTCCCAGTGCCTGTGGCCACCGTGGTGCTGCCAGGAGTCCAGCACACAGAGGAGGGAGAAGCTGTGCTCCTCGACAGCACCCACCTCCCTGCCATCCCTGTGCCAGTGGCGCTGGCTGCGTGTCTGCCCTGGCTGGGCAGGCAGGAGGGAGCATCTGCAGGGACACGGTGCTTGGGCTGGAACCAGCTCTCAGCCAGCCTCCCTTTCCATTCACACTGCTCACAGCCAGCCTTCCCTTCCCTTCCCTTCCCCTTCCCTTCCCCTTCCCTTCCCCTTCCCTTCCCCTTCCCCTCCCCTTCCCTCGCCCTTCCCTCCCCCCTCCCTTCCCCTCCCTTCCCTCCCCTTCCCTTCCCTTCCCTTCCCTTCCCTTCCCTTCCCTTCCCTTCCCTTCCCTTCCCTTCCCACTGCAAAGCGAGTCAGTCCCTTTGTTGCCCTCCTGCCAGCATCTCGGTGGGAAGCCCTCACTGCAAGCTGTTTTTCCCCAGGAACAGAGCACTTCTGTGCTCACAGCCTGCTTTTGAAACTGAGGATCTTTCCTGCTAATTAGCCTGCCCTGGACTGCAAAGCCCTGATTATTCCAGTTGGCCCTAAATCCTGCCTGCCCTGCACTGAAACTGCTCCTGTGCATCTGCAATGATTTGTAGGGCGAACATTTGAATGCATTTGCATGACTGAAGCAGAGGAGATGGCAAGAAGGGGGGAGACCAAGTGCTTGTCTTTTTACTGGGTCTGTCTCTGGGCTTGGTGCTGCAAAAATGCCAGAGCTCTTTGTTATTCCCTCTGGTTTACATCTAAACAAATGGGACAGTGACAAATGTGGCACACTGACTTGCTTGGTGTGTGGGTGTGCATTGGGAACTGCTTGGTGCTGGTGTGTTAACCAGGCACCTGGCCAGGATGTGAACCCAACAGAAATCATTCTGGTGGTGGTGATGAGGCTTTGCTGGGCTGGGCTGAGAAGGGGACTGTGTCTGTGAGCAGGCAGAGGCACTGCCTGGCTGTGTCCTGGCAGCCCCGTTGCCCTGAGCAGCAGTGGGGGAGAGCAGTGTGGGTGCTGAGCAGCTGAGCACTCCACTGCTGCAGGGAGATGGAGCAAGGTGTTGGGGCTGAGCGAGTCCTCCAGACCCAGCTGGGGCAAGGGAGGCTGTGGGGCTGCTCCCCAGGGCCGAGGGGCTTTGCACAGGCCACTGCTGAATGTGCTCCTGCAGGGGAGAGTGGAGAGGAGAAACGTGTGTAGGGAGGGTGTTTCTGGAGCAGTTCTTTGGATTGTCAGCGAAACAAAATGTGTGGACATCCCGTTCCCTCCACTCCATTCAGCTCCCTCCCTTCCCCAGCCACATAACCACAAAGAGCCTGAAATCCCTGGGTGAGCCCAGGGGAGGATTGCAAAACCTGTGCTTGCGAATGGAGCGGCAAGGGGGAGGGTGTGGGGAGCGGTGCCAGCCCTCACAGGAGCCTTTCCCCGGGCAGGCGGCACAGCAGGGCACTTGCAGAAGCTGCAGGCTCGGTGCTGGATGTCCCGCTGAGGCACTTGGAGACACACCAAGCCTTGATGCCAGGGCAGCTCTTCGGGGATTTTGGTGTAAGGTCAGTGTCTGGAGGGAAGGGCATGTTGCACGGGCTCCCGTGTGTGTTGCTGTTGGCCATCCCACAGCTGAGTTTCTCCCGGTGGCAGCTGCTCCTCCTGAGTCAGACCCTGAACGGTTTTGCACGAGGTGCTTTTGGTTTCCTCGCTTCAGCTTTCCCCCCTCCCTCGTGGCAGCGCATCGAAACTGAGCAGGACGTGGGGAGGAAGCAGGTGGCTGAGAGAAGTGAGAACGCAGCGGCGTGCTGAGCTCAGCTTTGGGAGGAGGGAGCGCCGCAGGGAGGGTTTGGGCTGCAGCTGGGATGGAACAGTCTGGCCGTGAAGGTGTTTTTGAGGAGTGAGCGGCTGCTCGTGGCCCTTCCTCCCCAGAGCGCTGCTGGAGCTCTGCTGCAGCTGTAAACCCCGTGTTCCTGGGCACAGAGAAACAACCTTTCTGGGTGTGCTCAGAGACAGGCTTCAATTACCTCGTGGGCAGAAGGCACCTGACCTGCAAGCTGGGATAAGTGGCAGCAGTGACGAACGCCCGGGATGGCACCGGCGTCCCCCAGGAGCCCGGCTGGGCATTGAGGGGCCGTCAGGCACCGCGGCTGCCGCTCCCCTGACCCCGCTGCGCTTCCCTCGCAGGTACCTGCCGGGCTGAGCGCCCGCGAGCCCGCAGCTGAAGCGCGGTCGCCGTCCTGCGTGGAGCGGAGAGCAGCATGCGCGTCACCATGAGGAGGATCTTGCTGGCGGCGGGCTCGACGGTCGCCCTGATGGTGACCCTGCACCTCGGCCGGCAGGTCCTGGAGTGCCAACACGTCCTGAGCGAGAGGAGACGCGGGCTGATGAGACCCGAGAACGAGGAGCTGGTGGTGATGGGCTCCGACCGCGTCGAGTACCGCTACAGCAAGGAGATGCCGCTGATCTTCGTGGGAGGAGTCCCGCGCAGCGGCACCACGCTGATGAGGGCCATGCTGGACGCTCACCCCGAGGTGCGCTGCGGCGAGGAGACGCGCATCATCCCCCGCGTGCTCGCCATGCGCCAAGCCTGGGCCAAATCCGGCCGCGAGAAGATGCGCCTGGACGAGGCCGGGGTGACGGAGCAGGTGCTGGACGCTGCCATGCAAGCCTTCATCCTGGAGGTGATCGCCAAGCACGGCGAGCCCGCGCGCTACCTGTGCAACAAGGACCCCTTCACCCTCAAATCCTCCGTCTACCTATCCAGGCTGTTCCCCAACTCCAAGTTCCTGCTGATGGTCCGCGACGGCCGCGCCTCGGTGCACTCCATGATCACCAGGAAGGTGACGATCGCCGGCTTCGACCTGAGCAGCTACCGGGACTGTCTGAGCAAGTGGAACAAGGCCATCGAGGTGATGTACTCGCAGTGCCTGGAGGTCGGGCGCTCCCGCTGCCTCCCCGTCTACTACGAGCAGCTGGTGCTGCACCCCGAGCAGTCGCTGCAGACCATCATGAAGTTCCTGGGCATCTCCTGGAGCGACACGCTGCTGCACCACGAGGAGCTCATAGGGAAGCCTGGAGGGGTGTCGCTGTCTAAGTGAGTGTCCCGGCTCCTGCCTCGGCTTCTCCAGCAGCGTGTTGGTGCCAGGGGACGGGTCGGGGCTTGGGCTGAGTGGGGAGGGCACGGTGCCGGTGTCTGCGGGTGCTTCTTGGGGGGGGCAGAAGCTGCAGCGCGTCCCGTTTCGCTGTGGTAGGGTGTTTCTGAGCAGAGGGCTGCTGGAACACCAGTGATCCGTTGCAGGCCATGGAGCAGCTTGTCAGGCGAGGGTTTGGGGAGCAGGTGATCGCTTTGTTCGTCCGTCTCCGCGGTGCAGAAAGGATTTTAGCCTCGGTTTTGAGTAGAGACACTTGCTCTGAAGCGTGAGCTCTCTGCTGGCTCCTTTCTCCACCTGTCCTCAGATGCCTCCTTGCCACAGTTAGTTCTGCTGCTCACGAGCAGCTTCCAGCGCTGAGCTGCAGCCCTTGCCAGGCTTGGTGCTGCTGGGGTTGCAGAATCCCACCTGCCCCATGGAGGCACATCCCAGTGCTCCCTCCTTGCTGGCAGCAGCACCCCAGCCCAGCGCAGGATGGATCACAGAACCATGGAGTGGCAGGGTTGGAAGGGACCTTTAGAGATCAACTAGTCCAACCCCCTTGCAGCAGAAGCAGGTCCCCACAGAGCCAAACCCCTGCTCTTCCCCCCTGAGCCCAGCACGTGTGGGACACCCAACCTCAGCGTCTCGTGTTGGTTTTATCTCTGTCCTGTTGTCTTTATTTCCTCCCTCCCTCCCTCCCCCAGGATAGAGAGATCGACAGACCAGGTGATCAAGCCGGTGAACACGGAGGCACTGTCCAGGTGGATCGGGCACATCCCCGGGGACGTGCTGCAGGACATGCCCCGCATCGCGCCCATGCTGGCGCGCCTGGGCTACGACCCCTACGCCAACCCGCCCAACTACGGCCACCCCGACCCCCTGGTCGTCAACAACACGCACAGAGTGAGTGAGGGAGAGAGGGAGGGGAGGCACAGCTGAGCTGTGGCCACGGGGCTCTGCACCCACAGGGCTCCGTGGGGAGAGCAGAGGAGGCTGCTGAGCCCGTTCCCATCCCAGCAGGGGCTTTGGGGCACGTGGCAGCGACGGAGCTGCACCCAGATGGTTTCAGCACAGCTGCCTGGGGCAGGCTGTGCCTGGCCTGGCTCAGGGTGATGCTGCTCCCTGGGACTTTGTGGTGCTGCTCCATCCTTCTGCTGTGGCAGATCCTGAGCTGTCCCTCCCTGGCCAGCCCAGCGAGGGTCTGTGCTGCTGTGAGCCGGGAGCAGGGCTGTGGGACACGCTGGTCTGGCCCCTGTGCTGCGGGGTGGGGAGCCTGGGGCCACTCCCCCCCATCCCACAGGGAGCACGAGTGGAGCCTCCTCATGCATCTGGGCAAACCCAGCAGATGTGTTTCTCACTAGAATGTGACTCATGTTCCTGGGGCAGGGCTGGAAGGAAGAGGCTGCAGAGCCACAGGCAGCAGTTACCAAGCAGAGGGAGTTTCTTATGCTTTGGGGTAGTTCCTCCCCAGCCTGAGGCTGGACTCTGCAGCACCCACAGCTCTGCTCCCTGTGACGCTGTCCCTGGACGAGGTGTCCTTTGTCACACTGGTGGGAGCAGGGAATGGCTGCGGGTGGGCCGAGTCCCCCTGGTTCTGGGCAGGCAGGCAAGCAGCAGCACTGGCCTGGAGGGTCAGAGGAGCTTCCCTAGAGCTGGTCCATGCTCAGAGCACTCTGGTTCCTGCAGCTCCTCCTTTCTCTCTCTGCTTGCTGGGAGCTGTGCTGGGACACAGTGGTGTAGGTGAACATCTTGCCCCAGGCAGCATCAGGGACTCTCTGGATCTCTGATGTGAACCTTTCAGTGCTGCTGGGGGTGAATTCTGAGAACTGACACAACGGTGAAGACAAAAATACCCTCGTGTCCCAGGCTAAGGAGGAAACCGGGGAATCCCTGCCCCACAGGATGCTGCTGCTGGTCTTTGCTTACAGCCACAGAGGAGGAAATCTCCTGCTGTCACCTTCCCTTGATGTAGAACAAAGGCCCGCGGGTGGCATTTGGTGTGGTTCAGGTATCCTGGGACGCAGGATGCAGTGCTTGGGGTGGGTTTGCCAATGTGCATAGAGCCACTGCCCCGAAGGTCACTCCCCTTTTTTTCCCTTCTCCGTAGGTTTTAAAGGGGGATTATAAGACACCAGCCAATTTGAAAGGTCATCTGCAGGTAAGTGATGTCCCCTGGCATATGTAGGCTGCTCTCTTGTCCCTGTCCCTGGGCCCTTCCCACCCTCCCCACTTTGGCTGCTGGTATCCTGTGTCTCCAGTGCCCCTCACACCCTGCTCCTCCATCTCTGCCACGTCCTTCCCAGCCTGCTCCTGCGTGTGGCTTCACACCGTGCACTTCTGTGTTGGCTCATCAGGAGCTTGTGCTCTTTGTTCTCTGGCTTTAAGCCACCTCCCATCTCGCTGTCTGCTCCAGAAGCCTCTGAAGGTTTCGTGGCTGTGGGTGTTGCCTGCTCGTCCCATTTACAGGTTACAGATAGGCCTTGTGGTTCTTGCACTTGGGTGGCTGTGTTCAGGTGTCAAGGATCCACTCTGGGGTTCCCTCCCTCAAGAGCAGGGCTTGATTAAAACCCATCTTTGGTAACACAGAGCAGCAGCACCCCAGCCTTAACAGCAGGGAGAAGCTGCAGGCTGGGTTCTCTGCCCTTGTGCTGCTTTCTGTGTCCTCAGCACTTCCCTTTCTTGCTGCTGGGATGTGGTGAGTTGCTGATGGAAGCTTAAAGCTGACCCTTCTGTTTCTGGGCTGTTGTAGGTGGCTCAGAACACATCATCTTNGTTTCAGCACAGCTGCCTGGGGCAGGCTGTGCCTGGCCTGGCTCAGGGTGATGCTGCTCCCTGGGACTTTGTGGTGCTGCTCCATCCTTCTGCTGTGGCAGATCCTGAGCTGTCCCTCCCTGGCCAGCCCAGCGAGGGTCTGTGCTGCTGTGAGCCGGGAGCAGGGCTGTGGGACACGCTGGTCTGGCCCCTGTGCTGCGGGGTGGGGAGCCTGGGGCCACTCCCCCCCATCCCACAGGGAGCACGAGTGGAGCCTCCTCATGCGTCTGGGCAAACCCAGCAGATGTGTTTCTCACTAGAATGTGACTCATGTTCCTGGGGCAGGGCTGGAAGGAAGAGGCTGCAGAGCCACAGGCAGCAGTTACCAAGCAGAGGGAGTTTCTTATGCTTTGGGGTAGTTCCTCCCCAGCCTGAGGCTGGACTCTGCAGCACCCACAGCTCTGCTCCCTGTGACGCTGTCCCTGGACGAGGTGTCCTTTGTCACACTGGTGGGAGCAGGGAATGGCTGCGGGTGGGCCAAGTCCCCCTGGTACTGGGCAGGCAGGCAAGCAGCAGCACTGGCCTGGAGGGTCAGAGGAGCTTCCCTAGAGCTGGTCCATGCTCAGAGCACTCTGGTTCCTGCAGCTCCTCCTTTCTCTCTCTGCTTGCTGGGAGCTGTGCTGGGACACAGTGGTGTAGGTGAACATCTTGCCCCAGGCAGCATCAGGGACTCTCTGGATCTCTGATGTGAACCTTTCAGTGCTGCTGGGGGTGAATTCTGAGAACTGACACAACGGTGAAGACAAAAATACCCTCGTGTCCCAGGCTAAGGAGGAAACCGGGGAATCCCTGCCCCACAGGATGCTGCTGCTGGTCTTTGCTTACAGCCACAGAGGAGGAAATCTCCTGCTGTCACCTTCCCTTGATGTAGAACAAAGGCCCGCGGGTGGCATTTGGTGTGGTTCAGGTATCCTGGGACGCAGGATGCAGTGCTTGGGGTGGGTTTGCCAATGTGCATAGAGCCACTGCCCCGAAGGTCACTCCCCTTTTTTTCCCTTCTCCGTAGGTTTTAAAGGGGGATTATAAGACACCAGCCAATTTGAAAGGTCATCTGCAGGTAAGTGATGTCCCCTGGCATATGTAGGCTGCTCTCTTGTCCCTGTCCCTGGGCCCTTCCCACCCTCCCCACTTTGGCTGCTGGTATCCTGTGTCTCCAGTGCCCCTCACACCCTGCTCCTCCATCTCTGCCACGTCCTTCCCAGCCTGCTCCTGCGTGTGGCTTCACACCGTGCACTTCTGTGTTGGCTCATCAGGAGCTTGTGCTCTTTGTTCTCTGGCTTTAAGCCACCTCCCATCTCGCTGTCTGCTCCAGAAGCCTCTGAAGGTTTCGTGGCTGTGGGTGTTGCCTGCTCTAGGGAAGAGGGGCTCATCCCATTTACAGGTTACAGATAGGCCTTGTGGTTCTTGCACTTGGGTGGCTGTGTTCAGGTGTCAAGGATCCACTCTGGGGTTCCCTCCCTCAAGAGCAGGGCTTGATTAAAACCCATCTTTGGTAACACAGAGCAGCAGCACCCCAGCCTTAACAGCAGGGAGAAGCTGCAGGCTGGGTTCTCTGCCCTTGTGCTGCTTTCTGTGTCCTCAGCACTTCCCTTTCTTGCTGCTGGGATGTGGTGAGTTGCTGATGGAAGCTTAAAGCTGACCCTTCTGTTTCTGGGCTGTTGTAGGTGGCTCAGAACACATCATCTTCTCACTAAGAAAGTTAATGATTTCCAGGTAAGACCCTTGTACCTCATGTTGGGCCCTGGGTGACTCTGCCTGTGTTGTTCCAAAGGGCTCGTGCCGTTCCCTGTGCCTGGGGGTTGCCCAGGCTGCTCCAGACACCAGCATCGTGCCAGTGATCCCTTTCAGCCGAGCCCATTCCTCACAAGTCCTCAGTTCTGAGCTCTGGGAGCAGATTTACTTCAGCAGCATCAGTCAGCCACCCTGGGAGAGCTGTGGCTGACGGTCCCCACGGCAGCATTGCAGCAGGGGGTGTGTGGATGAGCTGAGCTGCTCCTCAGCTGTGTCCCAGCTGTGGGTCTGTGGAAGGGGACAGAGAGCAGCCACATCTGCTGGCCCTTGGGAAGAGCAGAGCTGCAGCGCTGTGTTCCTGCTGCAGAACCAGCTCCTGCTGCCACACGTCCCTGACGTGAACACAGAGTCCCTCACGGAAACAACCCCTTAGAAAACACTTTCTATGGGAAAGCAGAGTGTTGTGCTAAAGAGTCAGAGGCTGGGAGTGTGGGAGCTGTGTGCCCTCCCTCCCAGGGCTGTGTGCCCACTCACTCAGCGTCTGTGTGCCCACCTTCCCAGGGGCTGTGTGCCCTCTCCCCCAGGGGCTGTGTGCCCACCTTCCCAGGGTCTGTGTTCCCACCCTCCCAGGGGCTGTGTGCCCACTTTCCCAGGGGCTGTGTGCCCACCTTCCCAGGGTCTGTGTTCCCACCCTCCCAGGGGCTGTGTGCCCACTTTCCCAGGGGCTGTGTGCCCACCTTCCCAGGGTCTGTGTTCCCACCCTCCCAGGGGCTGTGTGCCCACTTTCCCAGGGGCTGTGTGCCCACCTTCCCAGGGTCTGTGTTCCCACCCTCCCAGGGGCTGTGTGCCCACTTTCCCAGGGGCTGTGTGCCCACCTTCCCAGGGTCTGTGTTCCCACCCTCCCAGGGGCTGTGTGCCCAGTTTCCCAGGGTCTATGTGACCACCCTCTCAGAGTCTGTGTTCCCACCCTTCCAGGGTCTGTGTGCCCACCTTCCCAGGAGCTGTGTGCCCACCCTCCCGGGGTCTGTGTACCCTCCCTCCCAGGAGCTGTGTGCCCACTTTCCCAGGGGCTGTGTGCCCACCCTCCCAGGGGCTGTGTACCCACCTTTCCAGAGGCTATGTGCCCTCTCTCCCAGGGCTGTGTGCCCACCCTCCCAGGGTCTGTGTGCCCAGTTTCCCGGGGTCTGTGTGCCCAACTTTCCAGGGCTGTGTACCCTCTCTCCAGGGTCTGTGTTCCCACCCTCCCAGGGTCTATGTACCCTCTCTCCCAGGGTCTGTGTACCCACTTTCCCAGGGCTGTGTCCACTCTCCCAGAGTCTGTGTTCCCACCCTCCCAGGGGCTGTGTACCCACCTTTCCAGAGGCTATGTGCCCTCTCTCCCAGGGCTGTGTGCCCACCCTCCCAGGGGCTGTGTACCCTCTCTCCAGGGGTTTGTGTGCCCACCCTCCCGGGGTCTGCATGCCCACCTCCCAGGGGCTGTGTGCCCAGTTTCCCAGGGTCTATGTGTCCACTCTCCCAGAGTCTGTGTGCCCACCCTCCCAGGGGCTGTGTACCCTCTCTCCAGGGGTCTGTGTGCCCACCCTCCCGGGGTCTGTGAGCCCACCCACCAAGGGGCTGTGTGCCCACTTCCCAGGGTCTGTGTACCCACCTTCCCAGGGCTGTGTGCCCTCTCTCGCAAGGGGCTGTGTGCCCACCCTCCCAGGAGCTGTGTGCCCAGTTTCCCAGGGTCTATGTGTCCACCCTCTCAGGGGCTGTGTTCCCACCTTTCCAGGGCTGTGTGCCTTCTCTCCCGGGGTCTGCGTGCCCACCCTCCCAGGAGCTGTGTGCCCACCCACCAAGGGGCTGTGTGCCCACTTCCCAGGGTNGCTGTGTGCCCACCCACCAAGGGGCTGTGTTTTGCGTGTTGCAGGACGCTGCAGCTCCCGGGCGCTGCCGTGCAGAGAAGGGCTCGGCGGGGGCTGCGTGGGAATCGGATCTCCAAGCATATTGCTTGTTGCTGCNCCACGCCGCCATCCCAGAGCCTCTCTCGGCGTGAACAGATGAGTCCAACGTGAGCCCCCGGGAGCGCGGCCGCTCATTAAACGTGTCGCTCGTTAATTACCGCAGCAGNCTGCTGCTGCTGCCGGAGCCGCCGCTCGACCAGGGACAGATTTATTTGCATTTGTTTGCAAAAGCCAGACCGTGTCACACACGCTGGATCCCCCGCTCCGAGCGCTGCGGGGCGAGGGCGGCTGTGANCCCTCCGCCGCCGCCGCCGCCACCACATGGGGGCGCTGCGGCTCCTCCCCCGCGCCGCTCCGGCCGCGCTCTATGGTTGNCCCGTCCCGTCCCGTCCCGGGGCTTTACGCTGCGACTCATCAAATCGCCCCAAAACGCCCCAAAACGGCGGCGGCGGCGGCGCTGCGCATCCTCTGTCGTGACAACGCTTCCCCCCCGCCCCAATCT
>WBNH01002716.1:68836-79808 GCA_013401255.1 Urocolius indicus | reverse complement strand
CCGCCACCGCCGCACCGGCAGCGCGCCCCCGGAAGCGCGGCACCGGAAGCGCGGCACCGGAAGCGCGGCACCGGAAGCGCGGCACCGGAAGCGCGGCACCGGAAGCGCGGCACCGGAAGCGCTGTGTGAGGGCCGGGGCCGGGGCTGGAGCTGAGTGTGGGGGTTCCCGGGGTTTGTTTGTGTGTGGGGGGGGGGGTGGTTTTTTTTTGGGGGCCGCCATGTCCATGTCGCACCTTTACGACGACGACGGGGACGATGACGGCGTGGAGATGGAGAGCTTCGAGGTGTCGGCGTGGGACGTGCAGAACGAGTTCAACCCGCAGCGGGGGCGGCGGCGGCGGGACAAGGAGGAGGCCACGTACGGCGTGTGGGCAGCGCGCGGCCCCGAGCACGAGCGGCACGGCTGCGACGCCAAGCGGTACGGGATGGAGCCCGGGGCTGCCCCAGCGAGGCTCCCGATGCAGGGGGAGAGCAGGGAACCCCCGCCCCAGCAGCACCAGCCCCGCTACAGCAGCTGCCCCGGGCTCAGGGGGCTCAGGAATGTGTCCAGGGGAGGTTGGGAAGCTCCTGAGAAGGAGCCTCCACACGCTGGGCTGGGGGTGGGGGAAGGCTGCTGTGTGCACGAGGAGCTGGGAAGCAATTTCCCCTCCAGGGCTGTGTTTGGGGTTTATGCTGAAGGGATAACAGAGGGGTGTTTGGTTCTTGCTGAGCGGAGCTGCAGCATCAAGGGTTTCTGCTTCTCGGTCTGTCCCAGCCCCAGCAGTGAGTGGGCAGGGGGCGAGGGAAGGCTGGTGTGTGCGTGAGGAGCTGGGAAGAAACACATCCAGGAGAAGTGAGCCCAGCCAGCCCCAGGGCTCCTCCATCCCATAGGCGTCATGGCCAGTATAAACTGGGAGTCAGACAATGCTTCTCACCCTGCCCCAGCACTGAGTGGGCTGTGGGCGGGGGAAGGCTGGTGTGTGCACGAGGAGCTGGGAGGGAACACGGCCAGGAGACATGAGCCCAACCAGCCCCAGGGCTCCTCCATCCCATAGGAGTCACAGCCAGTATAAACTGGGGGTGCTGGCTGGGGGTCAGGTCACTGCTGGGCAGCGTGTGGGGAGCAGCTGTGTTGGGCAGCACTTGGCTTTTGCTTGAGTTCTGTTTCCCTTACCTGCTCTCATTTATTATACTTTATTCTCCTCGGTGTCATTGTGTTTCAGTTGTTACTCTTGTTCTTTTCTTAACCCCTGAGGTTTTCTTTCCCAGTCCCCCTCCCCATCCCTCGGGAGCTGTGGAGAGGGGCAGTGACTATGTGGGGCTTCATTGCCCCTTGGAACCCTGACATGGTTGTGCCCAGGCTTCTGTAGGAACATGCCCTGTGCCACCAGTCCAGAGTTCACTGTGGGGTCTCGTTTTTGGGGCAGCTCCAGGGACTACTCAGCCCCCGTGAGCTTCATCAGCGCCGGGATGAAAAAGTCAGCGGCTGAGGAGCTGTCAGAGGATGACTCTGATGAAGATGAGAAGCCCACGAAGCAGGAGGAAATGCCCAAAGAGTTTGTGCCAAAGAAGTTAAAAACTGTGAGTTACCCAAGAGGCTCCAGTGTCTGTGTGGGGCAGCTCTGCAAGCCAGGCTGTGGGCAAAGGTGCTGCAACAGTAACAGCACCAAGGCAAGGGAGGAATATCCCAAACCAGAGAACCACACGTGGCAATATCCCCTTAAAGGAGGTGTTTGTCACTGCTCTGGTGTGTTGTGCTGTGTCCTGGGGAACATCAGCCCTGTCGGGCCCTTTTATCTTCCTGAAGGTTTCCGTGGGTCAGCTGAGCTGAGAATAAGGGAATGGCTGTGCTTTGCAACCTCTCGGGGGCTGTGTTTGCTTTCACATGCCACAGAACAGGGGGTAAATCTACACACGTTCTAGACTGAAAGTCAAACCTGTGTTTTCAGTGACCAAAGCAAGAATGAAGCAGCAGCTTCAGCCAAAGTCACTGATAGAGCCCAGCGACTGTCAGCTTTCACTCTGAGCTTGTCACATCCTTCCTTTCCCACCCAGGCAGTTCCAGGAAGCTCTGTAGGTGTGAGGCAGCCTCCAGGGATGCACAGTCCTGCTGCCACTGCACTGTGCAGCGTGCTGACAGCCAGCTCTCTTGTGGGAAGAGCCCTCAGAGTGCAGTGCTGCAGGGGTGGCTCGTTGCTGTGTGCTCTTCTTCTTTACAAAAGCATTTAACACTTGGGCTTTCCTCTTTTTTTTTTTTTCCCCCTTTCTTTCTTTTATCAGGGTGGTAATTTCAAACCGAGCCAGAAAGGCTTTGTAGGGGGGACAAAGTCTTTCATGGATTTTGGCAGCTGGGAGAGACACACAAAGGGCATCGGGCAGAAGCTGCTGCAGAAGATGGGCTACGTCCCTGGCAGAGGCCTCGGGAAGAATGCTCAAGGTACTGGGCCAGTTATTGGCAATTCATTGGGCTCCTTCCAGAACTGCCACCTCCGGGTGGATTACAGCTTCCTTCTTGTTTTCTTGCACCTCTTGCCAGGGATCTGTGTCCTCACAATGACATTCAGCTGCATTTAATTGAAAAGAGGTTGATTTCACACCCTTGTTACTTTGCAAGAGAAAGAGAGGAAAGGAAGAAGGGAGAGAAGTTCTGAGGGCAGTCAGCTCACAGGAGATGTTGTGTGATGCAGGCGTGAAAAACACTCTGCTTTGGAATTCCTGTGTGTGCTGAAACTGATGTTGTGGCCACTAAGGAAGCAGAGAAGGGGCAGAAGATACACAGTGACAGAGGCACAATCCCAGGCTGGAGCCCTGTGCTCATCCTGTAACTTGGGGGGTGCTGCAGGAAGAGCCTTCTGCTGTTCTTTCTCCCTCTGCAAACAAACTGCTCCTGCTGATCTCTCTGCCCTTCCTCTTAGGCATTATCAACCCCATTGAGGCCAAACAGAGGAAAGGCAAAGGAGCTGTAGGGGCGTATGGCTCTGAAAGAACCACCCAGTCTCTGCAAGACTTCCCTGTTGTGGACTCTGAAGAAGAAGCTGAGGAGGTATTTGACTGATGCTCGTTGTGTCTGTTTCCCTGCTGTAGCTACAAAGCTCAGTTCTGGAATCAGCTTGTGTGTCAGAGAGAGCTCTCATTCAGATAAGAAGCTACAGACATGGCACATGCACTTCATTTAGACGTTTCTGGAATGTTCTTTGTTGTTTCTGGCTCACTTTATTCCAGTAGTCCTGCTAGAACCCGCCTGCAAAGGGTCCCCCAGGTAAACAGCTTTCGTCTTTAACTGAGGAAACCCCGCAAGCCCTTCCAGAAACACACAGTGACCAGGGTGGGGGCTGGAGCACAGCACCCGAGCTGCCTCGTCCCTCTTTCCCTCTACAGCATTTGCCCTTGATCTGACAGTTGTATCCCTGTAGTAAACAGAGATCAGTTTGGGGTGTGATAAAGAGCAGGAACCACAACTCTTACTTGTTTTTGTTGAGGAATTCCAAAAAGAGCTCAGTCAGTGGAGGAAGGATCCTAATGGAGGCAAGAAAAAACCCAAATACAGCTACAAGACAGTGGAAGAACTGAAAGCCAGGGGCAGGATCCACAAGAAGCTTTCAGCTCCTCAGAAGGAGCTGTCTCAAGTCAAGGTAAGGTCGATAACCCAAGAGGTGGCCTCTCTGGGAGGCAGTTTCCCCCCCCTTTGGCACTGTGAGGCCTTTTTAACCATCGTGCACTTGCAATAGAAGCCGATTCTGAGAGCTCAGTGTGTTTGAGACCGGTTGTTATTGTTGTTGCTGGTTGGCAGGTTATTGACATGACGGGCCGGGAGCAGAAGGTTTATTACAGCTACAGTCAGATCAGCCACAAACACAACATCCCCGATGACAGCCCCCAGCAGCCCCTGGGCAAGGACTCCAAGCCCCAGGGCTTTGCCCTACCCGAGCTGGAGCACAACCTGCAGCTTCTGATCGACATCACGGAGCAGGAGATCATCCAGAACGACCGGCAGCTGCAGTACGAGAGGGACATGGTCATCAACCTGAGCCACGAGATCCAGAAGATGTCTGAGGTGCTGTCCCACGAGGAGAAGGCCATCAGCAACCTCAGCAAGGTGCTGGAGATGGTGGAGGAGTGCGAGAGGCGGATGCAGCCCAGCTGTGAAAACCCCTTAACCTTGGATGAGTGTGCAAAGATCTTTGAGACCTTGCAGGACAAGTACTATGAGGAGTACAGGATGTCTGACAGGGTGGACCTGGCAGTAGCCATCGTCTATCCTCTCATGAAAGATTACTTCAAGAACTGGGATCCCCTCAAGGTCTGTATGAGTTTGGTTTGTCTGCAGCTCTTTCTTGCTGCCGTAAGGAGTCTTTGTTATCTCCACTCCTTGTCCCAAGTCCCTGATCAGTCTGGAAAGGAAGAAGAAAACCCAACCAAACACTCTGCACCCTCTGTCAGGTGTGTGCTGTGACTGAGGGCTGCTGTGCTGGAGAGTTGCTAAACACACTTCAGGAGCTTGAAGGTTCAAGGCAATCCCTTTCTTGGGGAGTGGGAAGTAGATGAAAGCTGTTTCTGGTCCTTGGTTTGGTGGGTTTCTTGGCAGAAGCAGGAGGGGGCTGTCCCATTCTTAATGCCCTTTGGGCTGTGATAGTCTGAATTCTCTCTGCACACCTGGAACAGCCCAGACTGTCCCCTTCCCCCCTCTCCAGAGGTATGTTAAATACCTAAAGTGGGATTTGCCTCCTGTGGGGCTTTGCTAATCGTGGCTGTGAGCTCCTGGGGGGGGTGTGAGAGAGCTGCCTGTAGCCGGGCACAGCACCAGCCTGCTCGTTGCAGCTGGAATTAGTGCTGCAGGATCAGGGCTGCTCATGCCTTGTCGTTTCCAGGACTGTACCTATGGCACAGAGATCATAGCCAAGTGGAAGAGCCTTCTGGAAAACGACCAGCTGTTGTCACACGGCGGGCAGGACCTGACAACAGATGCTTTTCACAGGTAAAGGGCAGAGGAGCAGCACTGTGTGCAGCATCTTGCAGCGCTGCTCCCTCAGGGCTGGGAGGAAACACAGACAAGGTGCTTTCCGGATGATTCTCTTGATGTGTCTGTTAGAATCCAGCTGTCAGCTGTGTAGCTTTTAAATGACATTTGCCATTTGGTTTGTTGAGGCCTGGGGCTGTGCTTTGAGCTTCGCTTTGATTGCTTTGTAACTCTTTTCCCAGGCTGATGTGGGAGGTCTGGATGCCGTATGTCAGAAACATAGTGGCCCAGTGGCAACCCAGGAACTGTGGGTCCATGGTAGATTTCTTGGATAGCTGGGTCAGTGTGGTTCCTGTCTGGATCCTGGATAACATTCTGGATCAGCTCATCTTCCCCAAGCTGCAGAAGGAGGTAAGCTGGGAGGAACAAAGCCGGTGCTCTGAGCCAGTGCTTGAGTGTCAGTCAGCTCCAACTTCCACAGCACCGCTTTGCTGCCTCTGCCTTTGGCACTCAGGGGGCTGCATCCTGGCTCTCCCTGCATCTGGCAAGCCTTGCTGCCAGTGGATAGACCTATTTCTCTTTTCTGTTTTCCCTGCAGGTGGAAAACTGGAATCCTTTGACAGACACAGTCCCCATCCACTCGTGGATCCACCCCTGGCTGCCGCTGATGCAGGCGCGGCTGGAGCCGCTCTATTCCCCCATCCGCAACAAGCTGGCCAATGCTCTGCAGAAGTGGCACCCCAGCGACTCCTCTGCCAAGCACATCCTTCAGCCCTGGAAAGATGTGTTCACACCTGGCTCCTGGGAGGCTTTCATGGTCAAAAACATCGTGCCTAAGCTAGGTGAGACAAGCCGGGCCGTGCTGAATTTCTGGGACCTGCTGGTTGTCACCTTCTCCCTCACACTTGGGAAACACGGGCAGCTGCCTGCCAGGGAGTCTTTGAAGAACATCATTTGTCACTTTACCCCCTGGTACTCTGCATCTTTTATTTCACAGGCAGGCATTTTAGAAAGCAGGGGGAAGTGCTCGGATTAGTGTCAGTGTTTTCTGTCCTGTTTTTCTACGTCACCCAGTTCCTCTGTCCTCCAGCTGACAGGAATGTCTGGGAGCTGGGGGAACAGTACCAAGCTGTAAGATGACTCTAACTCCTCTATTCTTTGCTCTAACCCCTCCACTGTGGGGTTTTCTCAGTCTACCAAGCAGACTGGCTAAAAGGCTCTTGTAGTCTAAAGACCAGTCAGATGTTTGAAGCTGCTCGGTTCTGGCAGGAAATCGTTAATTGCTGCACAGGGAGTGGTGTCAGGGACCAGCCAAACAGCTTAAAGACCCTGCATGTCCCTCAGGAGCCCCTGTGTTGCAGGTTACCCTCACATGCAGTGTGTTGCAAGTGACAAAACTGAATCAAGTTCATTCCTGACTCTTCTTCCCCTTTTCCCAGGGATGTGTTTGAACGAGCTCATCATAAACCCTCACCAGCAGCACATGGATGCCTTCTACTGGGTGATAGACTGGGAAGGGATGATTTCTGTCTCCAGTCTTGTTGGGCTGCTGGAGAAACACTTCTTCCCCAAGTGGCTGCAGGTGAGAAACTCGAGGCTGAGTCAACAGGCTTGATACACTGTCAGGTGTTTGGGTGACTCCTTCTAGAAGATGCTGCCCCAGTGCTGAACTGGTTTAACCCCCCACGTGGGGCAGTTTCTTCTCTCAGCTCCATACGCACGAGACCAGGCCGTTTGCTGAGACTGTCACAGTCTGTTCTTTGCCTGAAAGCTCAGCAATGTGGCAACGAGGACTCTCCTCTGTAAGTGTGCCTGTGCTCCTGCGTTCACCCTGTCGTGCTGTTTTGCAGGTGCTCTGCTCTTGGCTTAGTAACAGCCCCAATTACGAAGAGATCACAAAGTGGTACTTGGGCTGGAAGTCCATGTTCTCAGACCAAGTGTTGGCACATCCCTCCATCAAGGACAAATTCAACGAGGCTCTGGACATCATGAACCGAGCCGTCTCCTCCAGCGTCGGTAGGTGCCGGGTGGGGTTGTGTGCTGGGCTTTCTGTGCTGCTGCTGCAGCAGGGTTGGGTTCCTGCCAGCCCGGGCTTAGGCACGGCCCTGGCAGTCAGTGTTCCAGCAGCTCCTGGGAGCAGTGAACTGCTGAGTGTGTTTTGCCTTGCTGTGTCCGTAAATGACCCCCGTGAGGTGCTGCTTAACAACAGTCTGTGCTTCACTTGAAGCAGAGCCTGATTTTTGGCGCCTGGCTGCCTGGGCCACGAAGCAGCTGACGGTGCTTCAGCTTTGCCTGGTGATGTGTCTTTTGTGCCAGTCACTGAGACACCAGCATTGCAACATGTTAACTTTCAAAGCTTTAATAAGTTGGGGTTTCTTCCTTCCCAGTGAGAAACTGGTTCTCCTTAGCTTCAGGGCAGTGCTCTTTCCTTCCACATGACTCTCCTCGTGACCTAACAGAGGTTGTTAGGAATTAACTGTGTAAAAGGGAAAGGCTGTGCCTGAGGGAGCAGCACCTCAGATCTGCCTTTTCTCCCAGGCTGGGATCTCTTTTCCTGCTTTCCTCTTGCCCACTTGCTGTACTCCCACGTGCTGGGGCATCTGTGCTGGGAGCAGGGAGGATTCCTTGGGGCCCGCTCCAAGTGTTGTTTTCTGTGGTGCCAGCACAAAAGCATTCCTGCAAACGGGAGCTCAGCATTCCTGCCATGGCACTCATACAGCCAAACACTGGAAGCGGGAGCTGGTAGTGAAAGTGCTCCTGCTGCTGTGCTGCTTCCCGTGACGCGTGGGCACTGTAAGCCAGTGGTGGCACACGGAGAGCACAGGCCAGGTTTGGGCTCGGAGGAGTGAGTTTTGGTTGCTTATAGTACTACATCCTCCTCTGTACACGCTCAGATCCAGCTTGGGGTCGTAGCAGATCGCACAGCGGTGGGGGTTGGAAGGCAGAGACCCCCACGCCAGAGCAGTTCTGGGATCCCTCAGGCTGGTCTGGAGCACGCCAGCTCTGAGGGCACGAAGCTGGGGGGTGTGAGGGAGGAGGAGGAGGAGGAGCTGTGTCTGGCAGCCCCATCCCCATGGCCACCGTGTGCCCTGCAGGGGGGTACGTGCAGCCGGGCGCGCGGGAGAACATCGCGTACCTCACGCACACGGAGCGCAGGAAGGATTTCCAGTACGAGGCCATGCAGGAGCGGCGCGAGGCTGAGAACATGGCCCAGCGCGGCATCGGAGCCGCCGCCGCCAGCGCCGTGCCCATGAACTTCAAGGACCTGATTCAGACCAAAGCCGAGGAGCACAACATCGTGTTCATGCCGGTGATCGGGAAGCGCCACGAAGGGAAGCAGCTCTACACCTTCGGGCGCATCGTCATCTACATCGACCGCGGCGTCGTGTTCGTGCAGGGGGAGAAGACCTGGGTGCCCACCTCCCTGCAGAGCCTCATCGACATGGCCAAGTGAGGCCTCTGCTCGGCGCTCCAGCACCGGCTCAACGAGGTTTTTAGTGTAACTGCCTTAGAATAAAGACGTTGCAGGTTTGTAAAGAGAGCGCAGCCGTGGCTGCCGGCCGGGACGCTGCCCTTAGAGCTGCTGAGGTGGGACCGACAGACACACTGAGCTGAGGAGCTGCCGCTAAGGGAGGAACAAGCAGTTGCATCCCTTCTGCAGCTTAGAAGGGATATGGGAGGGAGGCTGCCCTCTCAGCCCCATCCGTGCAGAGCTGGGAGGAGGAGGAGGAGGAGGACTTTCTGCAGCAAATCCATGGACTGTGTGCTCCGGGATGCAACAGAGGAGGGAAGGAAACTGAGCCTTTCCTCCTAGAGGGAGGCGACCTGATTCTTCACAGCAGAGCTGATGGAGAGCTGAGTAGCACTGAGCAGGGGAAGGCTCCTGTCTGTGGGGAAGCTTTTGGGAAGCCTGCACGTTGAATTAGACGTGCAAAGCCTTGGAGTTGCTCGTGGAAGGAAGGGGAAGGGATCTAAGAGTAACCATTGTGCAGAGGTTGGGGCAACATCCACTGGCTGTGAGCACGAGTCAAAGCACAGCTTTGCCTTTATTAAATAACATACAAAAACATCCTGTCGTGCTCAAGGGTCGGCTGCAGCCACTTGTGCTGGAGCACCAGGACACAGGCAGAGCTCAAGCCTCACCTGGGCTGCTGAGGCAGCAGGAGGCAGCCTGGAGGCTCCGCTCAGGACACGGCTGCAGCAGCAGCATCATCGCTGCCCTCAGCTCTGTCCTCCTTCCTGATGATCTCCAGCTCCTCACAGTGTTGGTAGGTCGGCTCCTCCACACAATCCCAGACCTCGGGGGCGAGGCCCTGCAGCTTTTGCAAGGGGAAGCAGTGGATGGAGGTGTCGTTGAAGGTGTCCAGGTAGCGAGGGTGTGCGGGCAGCGCCACTTCCTCCGTCCCTTTCAACACCTGAACAGCACGTGGGAGAAAAGTCCTGGAAGATGCTGAACAACTCACCTGCACAGCTCAGTTATACAAGGCAGTGAGGATGGTGGTGTGGTTGAACCCCTGGGTGCAGTGTGAGTGATCCCAATTCCTTTTTATAGTGCAGCAGCCAGGAAGAGATAAAAAAACAGAGTTTAAAAGGCCAACCCCCCTCTTCTTTCCAACTGCAATTAATTTAACATTAAAAGTGCTGTGTCGACACAAAGCGATGAGTGAAAACACGAGTGGCTCGTACCTTTGCTATGTAGGAATAATCTCTCTCCAGTATTCTTGACAACAATCTGGAACAACACAAGGGCAGCAGCGTTAGCCACAGCCCCGGGGAGGGGGGCAGCTCAGGCAGGTGGGACACGAAAGGGAGGAGAGGACTGATACCAGCAAGGTGGAAATGATCAAAACACAGGACGTAAAGCACAGAAACGCTGGTCAGAAGCTCTAAAAAGGGACAAGTGAGGGAGCAGAGGAGACAAAACGCTGCAGGCACCTCTCCTCCATGCCTCGGAAGCTGTTGCCGATGATGACCATTTTGGAGAGGGTGGCTGCTGACCAGTTCCTCCACAGCAGGTTGTTGTACAAAGCCTTCCCGCAGTGCACCATGTAGAACAGCGTGGCCGAGCCCTCAACGCCGTGTTTCCCTTCCTACACCAACAACGAGGCAATCCCGTGCCAGCCGAGCACGGGGGGGGGGGGGGGGATTGCGATGCCCGGGATGGGGAGCGGGGACGGGGACGGGGGACGGGGGACAAGCTCCCGGAGCCGGCAGCGGGGCTCGGCTGCCCTCACCTCGTTATCCGGGAGCAGCCGCAGCCCCAACCGCTGCAGCACAGCCACCTCCAGCGCCGAGAACGCCGGGTCGAACAGCGAGCAGCTCCCGGGCGGTACCTACGGGGATAGAGGGGTCAGCATCATCCCTCCCTCTCCTTCTCCTCCTCCATCCTCACCCACCCTCCCCGCAGCTCCTGCTCACCCGCAGCTCCTCCAGCAGCAGCAGCAGGAACGCCAACTGCAGCCGGGCGGCCGCGCAACCTCCGAAACTCCCCAGCCCGTAACACACGCAGCGTGCGGGCGGCTCGGCGCTGGAGCACAGCGATACCCGCACGGCTCCTGCGGGCACGGGGAGGGGGACAACGTGAGGACAGGACCCCCCACCCCACCTTCTCCCCTTTCCTTCCCCACCGCCTCAGCCCCGCACGCACCGGCACTGGCCGCCCAGAAGCCGGAGCTCAGCAGCTCGTCCCTGCGGGGGAAAAAAGCCGAGAAGCGGCGTGAGNGGGGGGGGTTATCTCGGGGCCGCTCTCACCGCGCCTCCCGCAGCCGTCGAAGAACCGCATCGTGTCCCTCTGCAGCCGCCGCCTCCTCCGTGCCCGCCCCGCGCCGCCGCCGCTGCCGCCTCTGCCACCGCCCGCTGTCCGCCATGTGCCGCCGGTCACATGCTGCGGGCCCCGCGCACCGCCCCCGGAACAGCAACGGCAACAACGGCGGGAGCGGCTGAGCCCCGGGACCGGGACACGCAGGACATGGCCCGGCCCGTGCACGGGGCTCCCGTGGAGCCGCCGCCGTGGTGAGTAGCCCCGAGCCCCCCCCG
>WBNH01002716.1:46911-68187 GCA_013401255.1 Urocolius indicus | reverse complement strand
CCCAGCTCCTTGCCCCCCACTCCAAGCCCCGCTCCGAGCCCCGTGCTCCGAACCCCCCGCTCCGAGCCACGAACCAGCCGCCCGCTGTGGTTGTTCCCTGCGCTGCTCGGGCTGTGCGCTCGCTGCGGTTGTTCCCTGTGCTCAGGGGATAGCCCCTGGCTCCTTTCTCGTGTCCTAGCTGAAGAGCTCTGGGTCCTGCCTGGTCAGATTGGACCCGTTTGCTGTTCAGTGTGACCAGGCAGGAACCACGGCTCTTGCTTTGTGAGAACTTTTTATCTTTGCTCTACCTGAAGTAACTGAGGGCAGAGGGAGGGGAAGCGTCACGGGCATCAAACATCCCATCGTTTTCACTAGTGCTTTTCTTTTTTTTAGGTGCAACTACTTTTTCCTTTATGATGGTTCCAAAGTTAAGGAAGAAGGAGATCCCACAAGTGCTGGGATCTGTTATTTTTATCCTCCTCAGGTAACTTCTGCTCTTACCCCCCCCCCGTGCCTGTGTTAAGGAGTCTGTGGTAACTCTGCTTCAGGAACGCTCAGGTTTCCAGGCAGAGCTCTGGGTCGTGCTGAGCGCTTTGGGAAAGCTCCTGCAGCTGGAGGTGATGCTGCAGCAGCCCAGGGCTGGGCACGGTGCTGGATGCTGCTCAGTGGCTGACCCTGCAGAGCCCAGCTCTGCCTGGTGCTGTGAATCAGTACGAGGGCTGACAGTGCCCTGAGGTGAGCTCTGAGCCCTTGTGCTGACACAGGAAAAATCAGCCCAGTCATTCCTTTTTCCCCCCCAGAAATCTCTCTGTGCTACTGCGTTCGGTTGATAACTTAATTGAGCATTAGAGATCTGACTACAGAGGTGGGTTTTTTTTCTGCAGTCCTTTTCAAAGGACAAAAGACAGAGGTGTTTGTGTGTGCCTTGCTTTCCCCTGCAGACCCTCCCTGAGCAGCAGGAGCTGCTGTGCGGGCAGGTCGCTGGAGCCGTGCGCTGCGTGACTGAGATCTCGGGGGCTCCTCCCAGCTTCGTTCGCCTCAGGAAGCTCAAGTTTGCGGTTGTGGTGGACACAGATTATCTGTGGGTGAGTCCAAGAGACCTGGAAGCAGTCAAAGAGTGAAAGCAATGAGTCAGTGCCGCTGCACCGAACAAAGAGGGCTTTCAGCTTTCCAGGGTGGGGGCCGCGGGCAGATAGACCCCAGGAGAGCTGAGGTGGGCTCCCCTCAGCCTCTTCTTCTCCAGACAATCCCTGCTGCAGAGCCTTGGCAGCATCGACAGACATTTAGTGTGTGAGGGAGGTGTGACAGAGATGCCCCAAACCCACCTGGCAGGAGGGCTGGGACTGGCCAGGCCTGTCCCCATGGGCTTGTGCAGGCGTGCTGGGCTTGCCCCTGAGGCAGGAGATGTGCTGCTCCTGCTCCTCAGGGCAACTCCAACTAAATCAGGTGTCTTTCTTGCTGTGAATAACAATTGGAATGTTTTTAAGTGCTTAGTTTCAGAAGAGCTCAGCTGGTAGAGCACCAGCTGGGTCATCCAGCGTGGGAGCGTCTGATCCCCTTGATTTATCCTCTCAGTGCCAGGGCTCTTCTGGGGGTGGATTTGAATTCCCTTTTCATGTGTCTTGTGAATCTGGGGGATGTTTTCCTGCCGCAGACCTGCTCTCGCACCCTTGGTGCTCGTCTGAAAGCCGTTCGAGTTGTGCCTGGGGTTTGTCAGTAAACACTCCTCATTCAGGGCTTTCTGTGCTCAAGGTTCTGGGCTGTGCTGTCGAGCTCCCTGACGTCAGCTGTAGGCGGTTTTTGGAGCAGCTGATCAGCCTCTTCACTTTCTACAATGGCCCAGTGCACCAGGCATACACAGTAAGTAAAGACCAGCAGCTGGGAGGCTTCTGCCTCAGGCACACGTGTGCCAGCTCATTCCTTTATGTTGCAAGGGTCAGAGCAAGCTGCAAAGAGCTGGGAGCACGTACAAGCCCATCCTCCTGTTGCACCGAGGCAGTGTGGGTGTCTGCCAACAGTTCCCTACGTGTTCAGCCTAAAGCAGTTTCCTCTCTGTACCCTCTTCCCCTTTATCCTCAGAAGCTCTGTCACTTCTAGGTTGTGTCCCATACTGACTGCACGTGACATGCTGAGTGTGTTGGGGCCCGTGCAGTGACAGCTGTGTGGATTTCTGTTGTCCACAGGCGTGTTCTCAGGAGGAGCTGAGCAGGAGGTGGGACAGGTACATCGAACACATCCAAAGAAACACCAGTGACCTCCACAGGATTTTCAATTCTCTCTGGAACTTGGACAAAACCAAGGTGAAAGCCTGTGCTCTGCAGTGGCTGGCTGCAGGGCTGCCCTGGTGCCAATGCCTTGGTGTCTGCCCTGACTTGTTGTGCTTCTCCCTGGCCCAGGTTGACCCTCTGCTCCTCCTGAAAGCAGCTCTCATCTTGCAGACTTGCCAGCGCTCTCCCCATGTCCTGGCAGGCTGCATTCTCTACAAAGGCTTGTAAGTAACCAAGCGTTGGTTAAAAGGGCTGGTCTGAACCTTCCCATGGCTGTGATCCCACAAGGGCACCCAGGGAGCAGAGCAAGGGCACTAACTCTGCACACAAGGCTGCTGTGTGTTCCTGAGCAGAGAGTTTTCCTGAGTTTAGAGTGGAGCTGACCTAAAGCAAAGAAGAAAACGAGAATCCTGATGGTCACACAGCTCATTCCTCTTGTGTGGCAAAGTGTTGGCTCCAGCACATGTCTGGGGCTGGCCCTTCAGCAGAGGCAGGACTGGGGGAGGTGGGCACAGAGGGAGCTTAGAGATCACTCAGCTGTGAATCGAGGCCCTGCAACTCTGGTGGTTTTGCTCTGAGGACAAGTCCCGGTGTGAACATTCCTGCTGGCACTGCCTGTGCTGACACCCCGAGCCGTGGGAGGTTGGGGCTGAGCTGCAGGAAGGGCCACTCTGCTCCTGGATGACTCTGGTTCGTCCTTTCAGGATTGTGAGCACCCAGCTGCCACCTCCTCTCACTGCCAAGGTTCTCCTCCAAGGCAACGAGTCTCCAGACCAGGTATGTTGCCAAACACGTTTCCCTGCCTGCAGATATGCACCTGTGAGGATGTCTGGGAGCAACTGTCACATGGCTCTTGCGTGTGCTGGTGCTGGGAAGGACAGATATTGATGCTCAAAGCCTTTATTATCATGCCTGGGGAAGGTTTCAAGACCTGCAGTGGGAATGGGCACCTCTTTGATGCTTCAGTTACTGAATCCATGAGTTTTCATCTGTGTCATGCCTTGGTTAGCTTTTCCCCCAGGCTTAGGTGGTTGGTGATAAATACACATTGTCTGAAAGGGACAAACAGGTGAATTTCCACCTGCATTGAAACTTGTCCAAAGTAATTAACCTGTGTGGCTCGAGATCTGCTGAAAAGCCACCAAAGCCTAGATATGAAGAAGGCTCTTGCTCTGCTTGAGTGAGCCAAGCTCTTGTGCCCTGAGCAGGCAGTATCAGCGAGCTGGGGCATTTGTCCTTGCTTTCATGTGTGTTTTGCTCCTCGGGAAGTCTCCTTGACTTTGAGGTGCTACCTGAGGATCAAATCACTGCCCCCCATGGCAAACCAGTCGTGGTGTTGCTGAAGGGGATGGTCTGGGTTCTGCTGTAGCTCCAGGGAGGCTGAGGGGGCTGGAAGAGCTGTGCTGGTGGCAAGTGTTGAGTCATGCCACAGAGCTGATTCTTGGCTTTTCTTTCAGAGTGAGCTTGGAGCTGAGGAGCAGCGGGAGCCTGGTGAGCATCCAGCTGCAGAGCACTGGTTGCCAAGTGCATGGCAGCAGCATGCGGGCACCCCTCTGGGGCTGCCACCCCTGCAGGGAGAGCAGGAGCTGATTCTCTGGGATTCACACCAAAGCTCTTGCTGGATGCAGGAGCAAATCCCTGAGGGCATGTGCCAGTGGGTGTTGTGTAACCAGAACTAGTTCCTTCCTTTGGCTGACCCCAGGAGTTTGCTCTTTGGGTTTAATTGTCAGTGCTGCAGCTTTGTGAGGTGGCTGCTTTCATCCCACTTACCCGTGTGCCTCCTTCACCACTGGCAGAGCCCTAAACACAGGTGGCTGATGCTTTCAGTCCAGACCTTCAGCCATCAGTTCTGGGCATCAGTTCATAGATATTCTGCCAGGAAAAAGCCACTGAGGGAAAATGTGACTGTGTCAGGTCCCTCCACCAAGGAGGATGGGAAAGTGCTGCCTGGCAGGCTTGGTCAGCTGGTGTGACCCAAAGCGCAGAGTGCCTTCTCCTCCTGCAGAAGTCTTTGGACTGGTGGAGTCTGGCTTCTGTTCCTTGTGCTGGGGCACAGTAGTTTAACCCTTATCTGTCCATGGCTCTTGCAGGCTGCACGTTGCCGCAGGGTGTCCGGGTCGTGCCGGTGTTCCTGACGGAAGGCGAGGCCTCGGCGCTCAGAGACTTCCCAGTGGAGTGGATGAACAGGTAGAGAGGAGATCAGGGTGTCCCACAGAGAGGCTTCTGCAGCCAGGGCACTGCTGTGCAGCGCTGGATCCTCACTGTCCACTGCCACTAACCCAGGCTGTGCATCAACAGCTGACAGACCTGTTCAGTAAAGTGAACAGGTCTTAGTGAAGCCAGTGATGGCACCTTGAGCACTGCTCTGAACCTGTCAGAAAACCTCTTCTCCTTTGTGGAGACGATCTCCATTGCCCCCTGGGTACCAGGTTACTGTGACAGCACCCTCCAGCCTTTTAAATCCAACCTGTAAAAAAAAGAGAAGACTAAAAGCAAGCAGTGGAGCTCTGCCCAGCCCTGTTGATACTTTCTGTTACCCTCTTTCTGCTAAAGCTGCCTGAGGTCTGTCAGTGGTGTCCACATCTCTGAAGCAGAGCTTTCCCAGGACTCGCTGCAATGTGGCTCTGTTCCCTGCAGTGCTGCCTTGGTGCTTGTTAAGGGGGTGACATCCCCAGGAGCCTGCACTATCAGAGGCCAGTGCTCATCACCTCCGTGAGGCTTCAGCCCATCCTTTTCCAAAGTAGGTGCATTTTGTAGCAGAGAATAGATCAGCTATTGAACGCTACCAGGAGGTGATAGTGTGTCATGACTCCAAACAGATCCTGCTCAGTAGGTTAATCAGCTTGTCATCTCCCACTAGGTCACTTGTGTCCTCAGCAAGCCCTGGAGAAGAGAAGAATGCTCTCTGCCCCCAGGCAGTTTCAGAATCAGCAGACCTGAATAACATCCCTGTGCAGGAACCCCCTGAGCCAGCTTCAGGCACAGCTGCACCAGAAGATGCTGTGCCACCCAGCAGCCTTGCAAACACGGGGCCTTTTGAGGGCTTCCCTGGAATGGAAACCAGTGCAAAGAATTCTCCAGCTGCAAAAGCTTCTTTCTCATCAGAGGGAGACAGCAAGCATCTGCCCAGCCCTGCCACGCTCCCTGCTGCTGAGTGTGTGCCAACTGCAGGTCTGTCTGTGGAAGGCTTTTCCTTCCCAAACCCTTACTCCCAGGAGCAGGAGAGCCTGAGTGGGGACATGTCCCGTGTGGACTCTGATGTTGAGCAGCACAGTTTCCAAAGTAACACAGCCAGTGGCAGTCCAGCAAATTGCTCTCCAGCCCAGGAGCTGAGCAGAAGGAAGGCAAGTGAGCAACAAGAGACTCTGAGCCAAAGCATTGTCTCTGGAGACAGCAGTGGTGCAGCTGGTGACAACTTGTTGGGTCTGGATTGTCCAGGCAGTGTTGCACAGCCCGAGCTCTGCAGCAGGAGTGGGCTGCCAGCTGAGAGGCTGCCTGGTGACCCAGCAGAGCCCAGGCACTGTGCCAGGAACGAGGCCAGTGGCCACCTGGGCACCCAGACTGGTGTGGAGCCAGGAAACCAGTGCAGACCAGTGCAGATGAGCTTGTACCTTCACTGTGTTAAGGGGCTCGTGCTGTCCCTCCTGGCTGAGGATCACCTGCGAGAGGACCAGAGCTCTGTTGAGGACGTGGTAAGTGGGAAAGCTCCTCCTGACCTGCAGGAGCACTCGGTGCTGCCTGTGTGCTGGCACTGGGAGGGGGTGACAACCAGAGAGCCTTGGGTCCCATATCCCCCCTCACCTGCTCTGTGCTGTGCAAGGCAGAGCTGTCTGGCTCGGGGTTCCCAGAGCTCTGTGGGAGGGTGTTGGTGAACATCAAGCAGAGCCTGAGAGGTGAGAGCATTGTCTGACAGGCAGAGAGCCTGAGAGGTGAGAGTGTTGTCTGACAGGAGACTCCTGTTGCCTGGTGTTGTGTGTGAGTGCTCACACCGGAGCAGGGTGTGTAGGTGTGACTGTCAGACAGCCTCAGCGGCTGCCACAGGCCTCTGCTGCACGGGGAGCTGCTGGGAAACCCCATCAGCATGCTTGTGCCTGTTGGGAAGCCAGGTTTGTTCTGTTTAACCCTCACTTGGCACATCCCAGGGACGTGTGTGGCAGCAGAGGTGTTTCCTCTGCGTGGGAGCTGTGTCCTCACAGACTGCTCTCCCTGGCACTGCTCTCCAGGGGCCCGAGTGAAAGGTGCCATTTGGGCACTGGAAACAGGAGCTGTAGCAGAGCAATCCCAGGTTCCTGTGCTTGCAGGACTTGCTTTGGGGCTCAGCCTTCCCTGGGAAGCAGCAGTGAGCTGATGGGGCTGTGGGGGAAGGACGTGCTGGCCTCAGCCTTTCCTGGTGAAGCATTAGTCTGCTCCCCTACCAGGGAGCTGAGTCAAAGCTGCAGAGGCCTGTGTGATGTGCCAGTTGCCATAGGAACAACCTAATTTCAACCAGTCGGGCTGGAAGGTGCAGGCAAGCTCAGCCTAACACTGGCTCCCACCATTAGCAGAGCCTCAAGGATACTCCTTGTCCTCCCAAGCTCTGGGTCTCGGGGAGCTCTGAGACCCCATAAGCAGAGGGATCCCACCTCCATGCAGCATGTGAGGACTGGTGCCCAGGCAGAGATTGCTGCAGGATCAGCAGAGGCCAGGAGGTGCAGCCTTGTCCTTTGGCACCAGATGGCACATGTCTTTGACCCCTTTCTGCCCGTTCCAGCCAGGCAGCTCCACAGCAGCACCAGCTCTGGGGATGCAGCCAGGCAGGAGCTGATGCTCCTGGGAGCTCCTCATTGCACAGGAACCTTCAGCTTCTTGGGGCTTGCTCCAGCAACAGCTCTGGCCTGGCTGCTGGCAGAGCAGCTCTGCTGTGCTCAGAGGCCTCTGCTCTGCCTCACAGTGGGGCTGCCTTGAGGAGCAGCCCCTGAGGGCTGCAGCTGACGTGTGAGATGCCTCGTGAGGGTGAGCTCTGCTGCTTGCACATCCTCCCCCTGTCAGGGCCCCAGCCTCATCCCAGCTCCATTTATCACTCCAGCCCTGAGATCTTCACCACACCTCAGACCATTTCCCTGCAAGTGTTGCCCCAGGGCTGACAGAGGCTGGTTCCAGTCGGGTTCCCCTTTTTCCTACAACATGCAGCTTCCATCCAGTGCCTCTGCTGCACAGCTCATCTGGGCAAAACTGCTTTCACAGAGCTGGGATTCTGGCTGGGACTGGGTTCTTCTGACTCTTCCTCTGGGTACAGGTGTTGGTTGTCTCTCAGGAGAGATGCACCACGTGTCCTGTCACCCCAGAAGGCTCATCCCAGGAGGCTGAGCTGGGCTCTGCTGCTGCCATTGTGAGGCATTTGAGGTGTAACCTCAGCTTGTCTGTTCCTCTGTTTATCTGTGGATTAAAAATGACCCTCAGCCTCTCAGGGATGTCAAAGCTCAGTTATAATTAACGTTTGTTGAATGCTTTGAGGCCCCTGAATGACACCAAACAAGGGTAAAATATGCTGCCTGTGCAGCTGAGGAGAGCAGGCAGCATCCATCATCCCCTGAGAGGGCAGTTTGCTGCACAGGCTTTTGCTGCAGAGCAGGAGGCTTTGGAGGCTTTCAGGCTCACCTCCTGCCCCTGCCTCTCGAGGCCTTATCCCTTCATTTCACTGCACAGAAAGGAAAATCTGTGTTCCATGACCGGGGAGGGGGGGGCAAGGGCAGGCCAGGCACTGCTAGTGGGATGAACAGAGGCTTGATCCTCTCTGTGGCAGGGGAAAGTACAGGGGCAGGCTGGAGGATTATGGAGGTAATCTTCCCAGCAGGGCCAGAGAACCCCTCAGCCTGGCAGCCTCAGCAGAGCCTGCTCAGGAAGCAGCTTGGCTTTTGTGTTGATTCATTGCATGAATCCATTGCTGGGTGCTGGGCCTGTTATTACCCCACAGGTGAGGCTGTTCCTTTGCTTCTGCTGTTTCTTGTCCCTCCTGCTTGACAGCCCAGGGCAGGCTGCAACTGCCCAGAAGCTCAATGTGGAGGCTGGGGGCCCTTGAGAAGATTGGCTCATGTGTTGAGAGGGTGCTGTGGGAGGCCCTGCTGGCAATGAACTGCAGCCCAGGCGTGTGAAGCTGCGGCACAGGCGTGTGAAGCTGCAGCCCGTGTTGTGCCATCTGTCAGCTGTAGTAAGGGCTGGGAAGCAAAGGAGTGTGACTTACTGTGTCTAAAAGTCACGGCCAGGGTGTGAAAATGAGCCCTGGAGAGTAATGCTGGGTGGTGAATTAACGGAGTCTTGCATTCCCCTGTCATCAGGAGCAGCAGGAGGGTTAAGGGCTGATGTTCAGCTTGCAGTGTCCTTTTCCAGGTCCTGCTCCCACTGACTTGTCAACTGAGGCTCCTCTGCTTCTGCTCTGTGCCCAGGTTTCCCAGCTGTTCCTGGTGGGAGCTTGGGCAGCAGCTGAGTGTGGAAGGGTCCAGTCCCTCTGACATGGACGTGTGGCAGGAGCACAGGCGAGGCCGAGCTCCCGCTCTGACCCCAGCCCCCTCTCGCCCTGCCTGCAGTACCACAGCAGCCTGGCTTCTCTCAACGGCCTGGAGGTTCACCTGAGGGAGACTCTGCCCAAAGACTCCTCGTCCTCAGCCAAGACAACCTACAGCTTCGCTCACTATGACCGTGTTCAGAACGTGCTCACGGGTGAGCCCTCGCCTCGGGAGCTGCAGCTGAGGGGATGAGGCCGGGGCTTTCATGCTTCAGACAGAAGCAATGCTTGCTATAACTCTTACAGAATGCCCCTGGATCTAAGGCCCTGCTGAGGAAGCTTTGCCTTTTGTGAGTTTTTTGCCTGCTGAGTGCTGTGTGTGGATGAGAGCCGGAGGCCACTGGGAGATGGAGCGGCTGCCCCTGGCGTTTTGCTTGGGGTTGTGCTGAGGACAGGGCTTGACACCCTCTTCAAGCCTGCCTTCCTGTTCCCCAGCTTCATTCATCCCTGCTGTGATGCCTTTTGTCCCTCTGACAGTGGGACAAATGGTGTCTGTCAGTTGTTTCTGGCCATGAGAGGCATGAAGTGGGGCCAGGCAGCAGCCGTGGCGTGGGGACGATGCCCTGGCTGGGTGGGCAGCCCTGGGCATGTATTGCTCCAGGTCATTCTCATGTTTCCCTTCTGGCAGCCTCACAGGTTGTGTCCCACCTTGCTCCAGAAAGAGAGAAACCCCAGTGACTGTGGGTAGCTGGGTCTCAGGCCTGCTCATCACCCCTGATGTGTGGGGTGGAAGGGGACACACGGTGCAAGCTGCTGGCTGATGTCCCTGAGGTCACGCTGGGGCTTGGGGTGTCTCCCAGTCTCTGCAGCAGATATCCAGAGGCCCACAGCCTTTTCCTGCTCAGTGAAAGGGGGATCATGCTCCTCTCAGAAGTGGCCTTTTAACACCCCCCTTTTACTCCTCTCCTGCAGCCAACCTGCCCCATGCTCCTGGCCCTCTGGACCGGCACTTCCTGAGAGCTGCTGCACTGATCCACTCCGACTTCAGCCACCTTCCCACGGCCTCTGAGGTGATAGTTAGGTAAGGGGTGCTGGTGCCTGCCTCCTCCAGCAGGCACAGGGAGCAGGCAGGAGCGGGGAGCCCCTGCTGTCAGGCAGCCTGAGGTTCAGCACATGGCGAGGTCACCGCTGCCCCCTGTCACGAGTCTCCCCTGTCACCTCATTCCCTGCTCCTGGGATGTGGGCTGTGGTGAGATCTGGGTGTTGGGGGGGAGGCTGCAGTGGCACCGAGGCACGAGCTGGATGAAGATCCAGTGCTAGAGTATTGCCAGTTCCTGGCACCATGAGGTTCCAAGGCAGGGTTTTAAATAGAGCTGTTGCTAATAAGTCGGTGTCTCGGCCGCGAGCCAAAGGCACCCGGAGTTGGCAGCCTGGGCTGTGTTTGCTTGCAGGGCTCCTTGGGCTGGGAACACGCCTGTCGTGTGCGTGGCAACCTGCATTGTCACACAGCAGAGAGATGGTCTTATGGCAGGCAGAGCCCTTGCACACAGCCACGTGTGGGAGAGCACACAGAGGCTCTGCTTGTTTGTCCAAAGCATGAGGAGATAAGGATGCTTCTGGGGAATTTCACTTCTCTGGCACAGCTTGCCAAGGCTGTGAATCACACAGGGAGAGAGCTCCTTGTTTAGCAGGAGTCTGACTGGCTCCTTAAACCCTTCCCTGGCTAAGCTGGTGGATTCTGTGTTGCACCAAAAAAAGCAACTCCCATGTGTGAATCGGGCTGAGTAACAAGATGACTAAAACTGCTTTCATTTATGGAGAGCTGTCACAGAAGGGTGTCAGCAAACATATCAGCCGTGGCTTTCCTCCATCGAGGAGGAACGCAGAGGCCTTGGCTTTGCCCCCTTCCAGCCTTCTTGCAGGTAAACACAGAGCGGTGGCTTTTAATCGACCGAGCTGTTGTGGTTGCAGCCTGTGACCTGCCTGAGCTTCCTCACAGCTGTGGCTGAGCAGCCTCCTGTGCTCCCTGCAGCCAGGTGCTGTGCTGGGATTTGCTTGTGGACAGCAGCAGTGAGATGGGCTCCTCCAGGAAAGAGGCTGTTAGGCACGAGGAGTCTTTACCTGCTGGCTCTTGATGTGCTGGGCTGGGCTGCCAGGAAGGGAGATGCTCAGAGAGCCACGTGCATGGGTGCTAATGCTGCTGAGCAGATCCTGAAGGATGAGATGAGTGTCACTTTTAGGCTGCCAGGACCCTGGGGAAGGGGAGTCTGGTTCTCTGTGGCCTTCTGGTGATACACTGCAGGGTTTTGGTGGTCAGTTTAGCTCTGTGTTCCTTTGCTCTGCTGACAGAGACCTCAAAGTCCCTTTCAGCAGCTGGGAGCTCGGTGCCACGAGCATCCTGGTGCCCAGCCTGGGGAGCTGCAGCAGATCTCGCCCAGAGCTGTGGAAGCTGAGGGCTGGCTCCTCTCTGCCCTGCCAGGAACGCCTCCACAGCCGTGTACGCTTGCCGCAGCCCCGTCCAGGAGACCTACTTCCAGCAGCTGGGAGCCCCGCTGCGCAACTCGGGCGTCCCCAGCCCTCAGGACAGCGCCTTCAGCCTGCCCAGCAAGGCCAAGCAGAAGCTGCTGAAGCACGGAGTGAACCTGCTGTGAGCTGCCGAGGCAGTTTAGCCCCTGCTGAAAGCCAGGTGGTCTCCAGGGAAGTAAAGTCTCCGAGCCACGTGTGAATTGTCGGAGGCTCTGCAGGGCGTGCAGCCCCTCACCCTGAGGCCAGGCACTCATCCTGCCCCATTCCCTCAGCACCTCCTGTGCTGGTGCAGGGCATTTGGTGACGCTGGCACATCCCAGAGACTGGAAGCAGGACGTGGCTGTGTTGGGGTGTGTGGTTACCTGGGCTCTGGGATGGTTCGTGGTGCTGTGCTGCCACAGGCTGAGGCTCCTGGAGTGCTTTGGCCTGAAGTAAAGCCTGTTGTTGCTCTGAGCTGCACAGGCCCTGGGGCAGCACTGCCTCTCAGAGCTGTCAGTCTGACCCTGCCTGCAGTCCCATGCCCACACTTACCCTGGTCAGACTTATTGGGTTTATTGTGATCACTTGGATCTGTTAATCTCTAGGAGCAATCCCCTGCCACGACAGAATGCCTTACCCTGATTAACAGCCTGCGTGGTCTCAGAATAACTGGAATAGAACAAGTGCTGCAAAGCTCACCCTCCTCCTCCAGCTGCTGTTGGGAAGATGCTCTTACTGTAGCTGACTTTGGGAGACCCTCGTCCTCGAGGGCCTCGTTTCACCTCCTTGCTCTCGCTGCTCTGTTGACAGAAAAGGCAAGTGGGAGCCCCTCTAAGCTAATGGGACCAAAGAGGCCTCAAGAGGCTCTCCTCAGCTGGTGTGTGCCCTGCCTGTGGCTGGTGAGGCCAGAGGGGTTGGCCATGGCTTGCCCACAGCTGGGTGATGGGAGCCTGTGTGTGCCTGGGCTGTGTGTTTGTTTCCAAGGCTGATGCTGTCATGTGCACACACAGCGCTGGAACGGGAAATAAAAGCCTCCAAGGCTCATCCAAGCAGCCAGAGTCGTGTTGGTGATTCCTGGTGTGAGGTTTGGGCTTGGTGACCCATTGCCCTTAGTCACAGCTCCCACAGGTCTTAGCTGGGAGATGCAGCGGGCTCCAGAGCCTGCAGCTGGCCCAGGGGCTGGCTGGGCATGGGTTACCATCTGGCTTGCAGCTGTGGGAGCAGGAGAGCTGCGTGGCTCTGCTCCCTGTAGCAGCCAGGCTCCTGCTGGGGCCCCGAGCACCCTCAGCAGCCTGCTGGTGACCAGCCATGGCAGCCGTGTGGGAGCAGGGCAGGGAGAGGCACTGCAGGGTAAGGTCCTGTGTCCCCAAGGCCTGGGGAAGCTGCTGTGGCTGTGCAGCGCAGCACAGGGGCCGTGTGGAGGTGGGAGCAGGCAGGAGGGAGGATGATTGTGTGCTCCAGCCTTCCCCCGATGCTTCAGCCTCCTCCAACCCTCTGAGCCCACAGCCTCCCTGTGTTAGACGCTGCTGTGGCTCCAACCTGTGCACCCACAGCCCTGAGCTGTGTTCCCTCATGGTGCTGGGGCTGCCAGGAGGAGGCTGGGCTGCGAGGCAGCTCCTGGCTGCGTGTGTGGGGAAGCAGCTCTGAGCTCCGCCTG
This sequence comes from Urocolius indicus, assembly GCA_013401255.1. Taxonomy (NCBI): domain Eukaryota; kingdom Metazoa; phylum Chordata; class Aves; order Coliiformes; family Coliidae; genus Urocolius; species Urocolius indicus. The sequence continues at coordinate 55,298 of WBNH01002716.1, read as the reverse complement.
GAAATGCCACCAAGCTGAGGGAAAAGCCCCAGAGGGACAGGAGGGAGTTCTGGCACAGCAGCAAAAGCACGAGAGAGACGCTTCTGCCTGCTGCCGTGGGGAACCTTCCGCTGCAATCTGCCGCACCGTCTGTCACGGTGCTGCCGGGGGCTGCTGCTGGGCACCGGGGCCAGCCTGGAGCCCCGAGGGCAGAGTCAGCGCGGGGCAGCACAGCAGAGAGCCCCAAGCCCCTGGCTTCAGGGTCACGGCGGAGAGAAGGTGTTGAAAACGGGTCATTTCACGTGTAACGAGGCGAGGGGCGGCTGCTGCACCCGCTGTGTCCCGGCTGGGCAGGGAGAGTGGTGCCAGGGCCCTTCCCCAGGGCTCATCTGGGCTGAGGTCAGGCACTGGCATGGGCTCAGCACCCACGGCAGGATCCTCTGCCCGAGATGCAGCTGCCTCCGGTGCATCAGCACAGCTGGAAGTGTTTCTGAGGCAGGTTGTGTGGAGGCCCCACAGAGCCTGGGCTGGGAGGGCAGAGGCTGGGGGATGCACAGCAGCGGCTGCAGGTGAAACCTGGGCAGGGGAGGCTGTGTCTGGTCACTCACTCCCCAACTTACCGCGTCACTTTTGTGTCCATTCCAGGGCCAGACCAGCAGGACCCAACCAACCCCGCCGTGCCTCGCCTGACCCCTGCCTGGTCCCAGCAGCAGGCAGAGCCCGTCCTGTTTTCAGCACAACCGTTTATTGATAGTCTTTGCTTATCCACTGTATGAATGTTACCAGACCGAGCCAGCCTGCTCCCTCGGGCTCTGCTCCCAGGCAGCCAAGGCGTGTACAAACCATGCACTTCAGACATCCTCTAACAACACAGGTGTAAAAAGAACCCCAGTTCTCTGGGATGTGTTTGAAACCTCTGCCTTGGCACTGAAAAACCTGTACAGGAATCTGATGGGGGAAGGGGTCTGTGTGTCTCCCCCCTGGGGTTGCTGGTGGGAGCAGCCAGGACACGCTGTGTGCTTCAGGGCAGCAGCCGCCTGGCTGCTCTGCACCCGGGACCCCCAGGGCTGGGGGGCTGCTCCCATATGGGCTGTGCACAATTCACCCCCCCTCTCCCCTCATCTTTGGAAACCTCTCCTGTGCTCTCAGGGCTGTGAGCTGCCTCTCTGTACACCGGCCCTGGCACCAGGACAGGAGAAGGTGGAGCAGCAGAAGGATGTGCGACCACTTTTCTTCCCTGGCCTCTGCCTAGTGAGGAACAAACGCCCTGCGCTGCTTACCCAGCGGTGTCCTGTCCCTACAGGGGCTTCTTGGTGAAAACCAAGGTCGCAGGTACAGCAAGGAGGGGATTTAGGCAATTGGTCGTGCCTGGGGTGGTGGTGGGGGGGGGGTCAGGTCTCTGTGTGTGTGTGTGTGTGTGTGCAGCCCTGCAGCCGGGCTGGAGCAGGCTGAGCGCAGCGCTGGGGCTGCTGTGCTGCTTTGGAGGGGCAGGGACAGGGGTTTGGGGGCTGTGTGTGTGTTGTACCACGAGAAGTATCACACGATTACATTCAGACAAACACCCTTGGTTTTGTTACTCTACTTCTGAACACCGCAAAACACAGTAGCAACAGGACACGGAGGAGAGGTGCTGCGGCCAAACCCCGGCGGGACGCGGTGGGACGTAACCCCCGAAGCCAGGGATGGATGGGAGGGAGGGAGAGAGGGAGAAGGAGGCGATGGGTGCTGGGGCATGTCGCAGTTTCCATTTACAAGAGCCCCGGGAGGGCCGAGGCCGTGAGCTGGGAGCCGGGAGCAGCGTCCAGCGGCAGGGCAGAGCGCAGCCCCCGCCGCCGTCACCGGCCCGGCGCGAAGATGAAGTCGAGGGCCTGGCGCTCGGCAGCAGCGACGTTGGGGTGCCACAGGTCCACCATGAACACCACGCGGGGCCCCTCCTCTGGGGGACCTGTGAGGGATGGACGTGGTGAGGCTGCTGGGCAGGGCAGCTCCCGTGAGCACCTCGGCCGCTGCTCTGGGGGAGCGCGGTGCCTCCTGCAGCAGCCGGTGCAGGGCTGTGCTGCACCCTCAGCCCCGTGGGCTGCCTGGTGCAGGGTGGCTGCTGAGCTCAGCCCATGTGCAGCCGCATCCAGGAGCTGCTGCTGCGCCGTTCCAGCCTCCCCGACCCCGCAGCAGGGCTGAGACAGCAGCGGCAGCGTCTGTTCTGCCGCTGTTCTCATGCTCCCCTGCTCTGCCCCACGCTTTCAATGCCATCAGCGGCTAATGCTGGCTAAGCTGGGAGAGCTGGAGCGGAACAGCCTCTGCCAGTGACGGGGAGTGGCGACAAATCAGGCCAGCGAGGAGCTTTTCTCCCTGCGTGGGAGACAAAGGCACCGCTGGCACGGCAGCTCTGAGCTGCTGCCTTGCAACAGGGCCGCTGCAGCCGGCACTGCTGCTGCCAGCAAGAGCATGCTGAGCCTGCACCGCGGCTTGGCCAGCCTTGCAGAGCTCTGGAGCACCAGGGCAGCTTTTCCACTCCGGCTGCCATGGCAGGGAGAAGGTCACCAGGCCTTGGGCTGGGCCAGCAGTGCTGCAGCACCAGGGGCTGCCCAGGGCAAGGGGCACGGGGATGCTCTCCTGCCCTGAAGCTTCACCACAGCAGGGCCAGAGCTGCTGCCTCCCTGGGGCAAGGCAAGGGTCCAGCCCCGCTGGGATGCCGGTGCCTCCAGCCCTGCAGCTGCCCTGGCAGGAGCAGGGACTGCCCTGTGCCCCCGCTGCCCCCAGCCCTGCAGCCGTGCCCGGGGAGGCCGCGCTCACCTTCGTGGAACGCCGTGTGCAGGAAGGAATCGTCGAAGAGCAGACAGCGGCCCTCAGCCCAGCACTGGGGCTCACCCCCCACCACCAGCTCACAGTTACTGGGTGTCTTCAGACCTTCAGGCACAAAGAGAGAGGACAAGGAGGGTGAGGCGGTCCCTGCGACGAGGGAACGCGAATGGCGAGCTCCAGGCTGCTTCTGCTCCAGGGGCTGCTCCCCTACACAGAGCAGCAGCAGCAGCACTGAGCTCAGCACATGGCAGAGCCCAGGGCTCAAAACGTGCCCAAAGCTGGCACAGCACTTGGAAGCTGGGCTCTGAGCAGCCCAAGCCCTGCCTGCTCCCTCCTGCCCTCACCCCCCCCCGCTGCTGCAGGACCCCCACAGCCTCTCCTGCATCCCAGTGAGCTCAGCATCATGGGCACTCCATTTGCCATCTGAAGAGCTGCCAACTCCCCAGAGCCCCAAACACAGGGTGCAGGTAAGAAACCAGTTTCCTGGTGCATTGCCTGGCTTCAGGACCCGATGCAGACGCTGCTCTCTCCTTCCTCCAGCTCTGCTGCCCTCACCCTGCCCCCTGCAAGGCCGCGGCACGGACGGAGCTGGAAACCGTGGACAGAAGAGGGAATGACCCACACTGCTTGTCACCCCAGGGACAAGCAGCCCAGTTGGAGGGCTGTCCCCAGCCCCACGCTGCCCCAGCACAGGGTGTTTGAGCCAGTCTGGACCTCACCTCACTGGCCCCCTCCAGGAACCCCCCTCAGCCCCTGGCAAGGAGAGCCCTGAGACGGGAGAGTTTGTGCACAGCTGCCTCCTGGCACCAGCGAGGGCAGGTCCCGGCTGCCCAGCCCCAGAGGGCTCCCCAGAACAGCTCCTCAGACAGATTCCCACCCGAAACAAATGGCCAGTCAGCGCCTGAGTGTGTTTCCCCAGGAGGAGTTGGCTGGAGACGCGCTCGGCGTTTGCCAGCCGGGCCCGTGCCGTGCCTCCCCCGGCGCGATCTGTGCCGCTGCCAGCGCGCCAGAGTCCCGGCCATCTGTGCCGTGTGGGCTCTCCCCAGCCCGGGCGCCTGCTGGGTGGGGAGCACAGTGCCAAACACGGCACCTCTGCACCAAAGCAGCACCTATGCCCACCTCACACACAGCGAGACGGGGAGCTGGTGGTGCCAGGACACAGCGTGGTGCCCACAGCGGCTGCCCAGGCTGCCCCAAGCCCTGGGGGGCACAGGGAGTGTTTGCAGAGCTGGGGGGCACAGGGGGTGTCTGCAGAGCTGGGGGGCACAGGGGGTGTTTGCAGAGCTGGTGGTGTTTGGAGACCTCCCGCACAAACTCAGCCTCATGTCTCGCACCAGTTGAGAGCCCACACCTCTGGGTCAGCGGGAGGAGGATGTGAGATGCTCCTGCTGCTGAGCTGGAGGCCCTGGGAAGGTCAGACACACAGCAGGGACAGAGTGCCAGCAGCAGCAGGGAGGCTGCTGCCAAAGCTCCAAAGCAGAGCAGGTACCTGAGCCCACCACGGTGCTGTGGATAGTGGCTGAACTCCAGAGACCAAGAGGCCTTTTCTGCACCCAGACACGGCTCTGCAGCCCCCCACCAGCCCATGGCAGGGACCCCCAGGCCAGGCTGAGCCGCCACTTACCGAGGTGGCAGCGGACGCGGATGTTGGTGGGCCCGTAGTGCTCGGCGATGACGGTGCCGGGGCTCAGCACGGAGATACAGGCGTTGCCAAAGACGTTGTTGCCAATGCAGGTGCGAAGGCTCCCGAGCAAGCGGTACGTCCGTGGGCACCTCCTGCAGTTCCTGGGCACGCACATGCCCTGGTTCACCAGGTAGAAGGTGAACCACTCCCCGCTCGACGTGCTGTTCATTTTCCATCCTTGCGGGAGGCTGCAGTTTGAGAAAGCTTTGTAGAGGGTCTCAAACTCGCACAGGATGGTCTGGAAGTTGCGCTCCAGCAACTCCACGTCGTGCTTTTGAGCGTCCCGGGAGAAGTAGGGCGAGGTGGGTAAGTCGGGTAGGAAGAACACCTCGGGCTTCTGGATGGAAGGGCGGCTGTTGAGGTACCGGCCCTGCTCGCGGATGCCCTTGTGGATCCTGCCCATGCCGGACCAGGAGTAACGCTTGGCGTACTCCTGCAGGTTGTGGTAGAGCTTCTGGTTGAGCCCGTCGTGGCGAGTGCAGCGCACGCACTCGGGCGACTGGCAGTACACGTACCCGTTCTGCACGCCGTTGGCCTCGGCGCTCTGCATCAGGGCGTTGACGCTGGCGTAGGCGCGGGGCTGCTCCCGCCCCACGTGGTAGCAGTACCACACAAACAGCAGCAGCAGGCAGGCGGCGGCGGCGACGGCGCCCGCGTCGCAGTCCCGGAACGACTGGATGCCCGCGGCGATGAAATCCCGCAGCCCGTCCAGGGAGCAGCTCCAGTCCGTCAGCCACTCCAGAGACATGGTGGCGCGGCGGGTGACGGCTCGGCGTGGGCCCCGGCGCTCAGTCCTCGCGCTCCTCGACGGCACCGACGCCGCGCAGCTGGGCCGGGGCGCGGTGGGAAGCGGCTGCCATGGGCGACAGGAGCTGTGGCTCTCCCCTGCGTGCCCGGGAGCTCAGCAGCAGCGGCGGCATCGGCAGCTCCCAGGGAGGAGGGTGCTGGGGGTCCCCGCGCCGCGGGTCAGCGGCGACGTGCCCGCAGGGTCCCCATCATCCCGAAACACAGCGCTGGGGAAAGAAACACGGAGGTGTTAGAGAGGCAGCTTCCCCTCAGGGTCCCTGCTCAGGGTGCAGACGGGGCTGGGTGTTGGGGCTGCACCGGGCTCTGGGGGATGATGGGTGAGTGCCCTTCGCTCTGTCCAGGAGCACAACGTCATCCCGTGGCAAGAAAAACCCCACCAAGAGCATCTTCCACAAGGATCCAAATGGGAGGCGAGGGGAACAGTGGCTGTCTCCCCTCCTGCTCTTCCCCACATTTCTCTCCTCCACTGCTCTCTTATCACGTCTGAAATCTGGCTGATAATGCAGCAGGGCAAAGCTGGGAACAGACACTTAACAGCCTTATCTTGCAGCACATCGGCTTATCCCCTCCATCTAAACGCTCTGACATGACTCTCCCTCCAGACACAGGCACAGGGAGCCCAGTGCTCAGCCAGTGCTTGGCCAGCCTGGCCAGGGCACAGTAGCCACGGTGGCAGGTCAGGGATGGCTCGTTTCATTTCACCAGCTCACAGGCCACAGGAGCGAAATGTGCTCCCAGCACTGCCCCATGGCCCCACACGCCTGGCCCGAAAAGCAGAGCTCAGCCTCCCTCCCCAGGCAGGGGACAAGCCTGATGCACAACCAGCCTGCTGCCCGTCCCTCTCCCTGTGACCCTTGGGCAGCTCCGTCCTGCATCACCATCGCAGCTCTCAGGAAAGCACCTCGGCAAAAAGAAGATGCTCCATCTCCTCCTAACCTCGAGTGACGTTTGCTCACCCCAGACTCCAGCCCTGGGCACCTCTGAGCAGCAGGGGCAGAGGGGCTGGCAAGGCAAGGGGGTGAGAAAGGGAGGGGAAACACAGGGCAGGCTGGGAAGCGTGGTGAGAGCTACGGCTCGCTGCCAGCGCCCGAGGAGAGCCTCCTGACTACTGATGTGCAGCAGCTGAAGCAGCTGAGCAGGAGCATCCCCACCATGCAGATCTCCACACCATGTAGATGCTGAGGCTGGTCACAGCCTGCCCCAAGCACCGGACCCAGAGCGGAGAACACAGGCTGTCACCCCAAAGCTCTGCTGCACCCAGGCTGCAGCTGCTGGCCGTGTCCACGGCTGCACAGCCCCGGGCAGGGCCCGAAGGCTGGTGGGAGCCACAGGACAAACAGCTCTGGGAGGAGCGAAACAAGGATGGTTCAGGTAAGAGGGAGGGAGATCCTGTGGGAGCTCAGCTGCAAGAGCATTGACTTGAAGGAGTAGGAGAGGTTTATTAGCCATCCAAAGCCCTCCCTGCCGAGGTCCTGCAGCCTGCTGATGAAAGTGCAGCTCCCTGATGATGGCAACGGTGATGAGCTTCGGCTGGCGGAGCGTTGGCTCCTGGAGACCTGCCCCTGGAGCTGCAGACCTCGTGCAGAGGGCTGGGGACAACGGCTTCAGACAGTTTTACACCCTGGGAGGCACAGTGGCCTTGTGGCACTGTGCCTGCTCGCCCTGTCCCAGGATCCACGTGGCATGGCACAGCCACCCGGCAGTTCTCAGGTAACTTTCCTCCATCCCTGCTGCCTGACACCCCTCCATTCACACCACCTCCTCCAGCCCAGGGTGCAGAGCCGGTCCCAGGGGTGTCCCCGAGGCTGGCACAACTCCCCCCTCCACGCTCCCCCGTGGTGCTGGAGCTGCCTGGGAAGGCAGGCAGAGCCCTGGCACCATCTGTATTCAGGGTGGCTCTCGCCCTGACAGGCAGCAGGGAGCTGCCTTGGCGCAGCAGCCAGGCTCCTTCAGAAGCCGACTGACACCACGAGCGCTCGGGGGGCACAGAGCCGGGGGGTCCCACAGCCCCAGGGGTCCCCGAGCCAGAGTCGTACCCCTGCAAGGGTGGCACAGCTCAAACACGGCCTCACTGCTACCCTGGAGCTGCTGTCAGCACCTCAAAGAGGGGAAAAATCAGGGGGAAACCATCAGAGCAGCAAGAGATGAAAGCTCCTGCAGCTCCGCGCACGCTGCCTGGCCCCCGGGACCCCCCTGGGCTGAGGCTCCCACGGGGATGCAGCCGGGATCCATCCCGGGAGCTGCTCACACGGGCGGCTCCGATGCAAACCTGCCCAAACCATCCTTCCAACGGTGGGCACAGCCGGGCTCCCACCACCTTCCCCTCTCTCACCGGGACCTGCCTCTGGCTCCAACCCCGGCAAAAGGCTCGTCCGGCAAATAACCGGAGAGCAGAACCAGTCGGGGAGAGAGGGAATGGATTCCCCACGGCGCTGAAGTTGTGCAGGACCCGGGAGGCGAGCGCGGTGCCAGGGCAGCAGCCGCGTTACGTAACGAAGGGGCTGAGAAGGCTCCGACGCAGCACAAAGTTGCATCTCCCGGGGGAGGTGGGTTTCGCTCAGCCCGGCTGGGACCCCCCCCATGGCACAGGGTGGGGGCCGGATCGAGCCTCCGGGAGAGGGGCCGGGGGGGGGCTCCTGGGGGCTGCGGGAGCGATGGGGCGAGGCCGTGGCGGCTGCTGCTGCGGGGCTGGAGCGGGGCCAGGCAGCCGCTGTGTGTGTCCNCCCCCCATCCCCCGGGGCTGCTCTCACCCCTCTGTGCCGGGGGAAGGGGGGGGGGGGGTGTGTGTTGGCGGCTTGTCCCGGGGTGGCCACCACGCTGCTGTCACATCCCCGGCGTGGCGGTGACATCTGTCGCGGTGCCGTGTGCTGGCCTCTGCCGCTCCCCACGACACGCCACGCCACGCGTGCGGCGGTACCGACCTGCTGCCGTGCCGTGCCGTGCCGTGCCGTGCCGTGCCGAGCCGATCCGCCCCGAGCCGTGCCGTGCCGAGCCGTGCCGATCCGCCCCGAGCCGTGCCGTGCCGTGCCGATCCGAGCCGAGCCGGGCCGATCCGCCCCTAGTCGTGCCGTACTGTACCGTACCGTGCCGTGCTGTGCCGTGCCGATCCGCCCCG
>WBNH01002716.1:0-45618 GCA_013401255.1 Urocolius indicus | reverse complement strand
TTTCCCCATTCAGAGAATCCTGTCAAATCCAGGGGCCCCAGGAGCCTCAAAGCTCCAGCCCTCCCTCTGCCATTCCTCCTGTGCCAGGTGAGCTGCTGGGCTGAGCCGGCTGCAGGCAGGGCCTGGGTGCAGGCAGAGTGTTGGCAGCACAGCCCTGTCCTGTGGCAGAGTGCCAGGGGAGCTGTGTGGGACTTGTGGCACGGCTCCCAGCGTGAGGGAAGCCCTGCTCTGATTCCCAGGTTCTGCTGTGCGGTGCCAGCACGCTGCACGTAGCCAGCCTGTGCCAACTACCCCACCACAGCTTGAGTGGGCTTTAGAAGCAAGGTGAGGGCTGCTCTGCTCAGCCCCTCAGGTGCATTTGCTCCCTCCAGAGCAACATCATGCCTGGCTACTGCTGACCCAAACTGCACCTTGTTTTCTATCCTGGCACATTTTTTTTTTTTGCCTCCTGTCTGTTCCTGCTGCTCCCCTGAGCTTCCACCAGCACATTCCCCACCCCAGCCCCTCTCAGTTTGCTCCTGCAAGGCCCTGGCAGCTTTGCCTGGTGCAAGGTGAAAGGAGAGTGAGTTTATTTCTTCCTGCTCTTTCCCAGACCCCTCAGCCCCAGCCCACACCTCCCCCTTGCTCTTGGCAGACGGTGCATCCCTCAGTCGGCAGCCACAGAGTCTGCTGGCTCTGGGCTCTGGGCTCAGGGCTCTCCCACCCTTCCTCCCTCTGTCTGCCTTCTGCTCCCTGCTCCCTCTGGGCCTGGATCTCAGCTCTTCCACTCACCTCCTCTCCGTGGGACAACCTGCCTCTCTCCTTCAGCCCAGTGCTTTTCACCTTCCAGTGCACAACGCCCTTCTCAACCCTGTACCAGCCTGCTGCAGCTTTCCCATGGAGGTTAATCCATGTGCCAGCCTCCTCCTGGGCTCGTGCTCTACAGGTCCCTCCAGTGACTGGTCAGCACTTCTCTGGGAGATTGCCCCGGCCTGGGGAGCTCAGGGCAGATGTTGTTCCCGTGAGTCAAGTCCTGGGGTTGAATGGGGACTGGGATGGCTCAGCTGGGAGTCCCTAGAGCAGCCCAGTGCCCACTGCCCGAGGCAGGAGCAGCCTCAGGAGCCACCCCAGATCAGAAGCAGCCCTGGGATGTGCTTGGCACAGCTCTGCCAGCAATGTCCTGGCAGGAGCCCTGTCTGAAAGGCAATCTTCTGGCTCCAGCGGTCCCTTCCCTTTCCCAGGGTGTACTCCCAGGGCAGACACGGGCTGTGTCCTCCCTCCCCTGAGCTGCTGCCAGGACGTGGCTGCAGCCAAAGCTGTGCCTGTGTTCTGCTGGGGCTGGGATTTCCCAGAGCATTTGGGCTGGAGCTGGGTCGGTGTTGCTGGAGCCACCTCTCTGCTCCCTGAGCTGAGGAGACCCGCAGGCTCCTGTGCCCTGGGTCCCTGCCAGACCAGCTTGTGCCCTGGCAACCTGCAGGATCCTCTGAGCAGGGCTTTATCCCCCAGCCCTGCGTCCCTCCCTCAGCATTTCTGCCTCTGGGCATTGCTCTGTTGCAACCCCCTCTGCCCCGACCCCCCAGTTCTTTGCTGTTTAACCATGTTCACCCTGATGCTGGCTCCTGGCTCAGCCCGAGGGCTCCCAGTACAAGCCCCGGGGGCTCTGGCCACAGCTCCTGCCTCCCAGCACGGAGCAGGGCCCTTAGCAGAGCTGGAGGCCAGGGAGCCAGCCGCAGCCCCAGCCCTCCATCCCTCCCAGCCTCTCCCCACACCGCTTTGGCCGCTGCTGGAGAAACAAGGCAGCGATGAGGGGAAACCTTCCCGGCTCAGAGCATCCCCGGGGGCCACGCTGGAGCCCTGAGATGCGGCTGCAAAGGAGGCCACCGGTCCCCTCTGACCCATCCGCAGCTCGGGGGGTGGCACAGAAGCCCACCCGCAGGGCAGAGGCGGGTGATGCTGTGGCTGCTGCACTCGGGCAGAGCTGGAGCCACCAGCGCTCGGCTCCTCGTTTGCATCACCGACAGCAGCAGCACCAGCAGCATCTCTTTTTTCTTCTTCTTCTTCTTCATTTTTTTCCCCCCCTCCTCTCCCTTCATTTTCCATCCAAAAATAACCCGAGCGTCCTCCCCCGGGGATGCTCTGCATCAGAGCCTTGGCTGCCTCGCCCCCCCTCCCCGTGCATTATTAGCCTGACAGCTGCTGAACGAAGCCATTATCTGCTGTCACATCACAGCCTTCTTTAAAAGCACATTTGCAGAGCGCAGCGTTGTTTCATTGTTCCGTGGGGGGAGCTGCGGGGATGGGCAGGAGGCTGCCTCAGATGCCCCATGGAGAGGGCATTTCTCAGGGTGCTGGTGTGGGCTGTGCAGCCCCATCCCTCCCCCTGGCTACTGGCACTGCTCAGGGAAACCAGAGGCTCTGCAGGCACTGGGAAATGGTTTTAACTGGGACTTCCCAATGGTCTGGTGCTGTGGCAGGTGGTGACAGCTACTGACCCGCTGCCACACACCCAGAATGGGGGGGTCTCTCCCCTGGCAGGACCCTGCCCTGCACACATCTGAGGCTTTTCCTGCTCCCCAGGGAGGTGGCAGAGCCCACACGGCCTCGGGGGCTGCACAGGGGGGATATTTCCCACCCACCCCTGAGCTCTTCCCCGTGCTGTGCCGTGTCCCTCTGCTGTGCACTGCAGGGTGCAGCCAGTGCTGAGCTGTCCGGGGGGCAGATGAAGCAGCCCCCCAACTATGTTCTGCCTGAGGTTCTGGGGAGCTCCCCACCCCAGCCAGCACATGGCTCATGGGAGCTGCTGGGTGATGGCTGTGGGTCATCAGGGCATGGGCAGGATGTGTCCCCAAAGCCCTGTGGGGCTGCGTGAGTGGGGAATCCCTCAAACCTTCTTCACACCCTCTGTGCCACGGCCACGGGTGTCCAGGTGGGTCCCAGTGCCTTGGGACAGGACCTAGATCCCATGGGAGCAGGGGGACACCAAGGATTTGCACCAAGGCAGGATGTGGACCCAGGAAAGCCCACTCAGAGGCATTGCCCCAGCATCCTGCACTGAGGCACCGCTCTCCCCTGCTTGGCTGCAGCTAGGTCTGTGTGTGTGTGTGTGTGTGTGCAGGTCAGCCCAGGGCCCTGCCCGTGGCCCCAGGCTCTGCAAGCTGCCCTCAGGCAGCAGGATTAGTAACCGAGGTGATGCTGAACACCAGAGCTGCCCACGGAAGGACTTCATCATGTTCAAAAATATTTAATCCCAGCAATTTTCACAGAGTTCTTATAAAAACAGACCTGTATGAAGGGAGTGAAATGCTTGGTACAGTTTTGGCACGTTTTTTTTTCCTTTTTTGTTGTTTTTTTTAACCTTTACAAATTACAAACACACATTCGTTGCTCTGAAAGGAAACAAAACCCACCCCTGTGTCCCAGCTGTACACCACAGGGATGCTCTGACATCCCTAAACTAAACCAGCCTCCCGTGGTTACAAATGCTGTTCTACGAGGATGAAGGAATGACACCAGCAGCCAAGGACACGTTGGCAGCTTCACTGTCCTCCCCAAGGCCTGGCTGGGGGGGGGGGGTGCTGCTGGAATGAGGGGTCAGGGGACATGACCCTTTGGGCCCATGTCCCTACAGATGAGGGGCAGCCCTGTTGAGGTCTGTCTGTGGCAGGGGTGAAGGCAGGGGGGTGCTGAGGCTCCAACTGGGGTTTGTCTGGAGCGGGACCAGCTTTGATGGGCTGATTCCTGCCTGTTCTGCTCCCCGTGGGATGGATTCCTGTGCTGGAGCATGATGCCTGCCCTCCTTCCCTTCTCCAATACACCCCCTGTCTCTGCCCAGCCTTGAGCCCAGCGAGGTGCCAACCCAAAGGGGTCGGGTGGGAGCTGCAGACCCATGAGGGGCTGGGTGGAAGGTGCTGGCTGGGCTGTGCTGCTCGATCTCTGCCTGGTGCCACACGCTGGGGTGGACAGTGGACCCTCCTGCAGCCCCACAGCGAGCCCAAGCCTGTCTTGCTTACCCTGAGATGCCTCTGGGGGCAAGGGGAGACAAGGGGAGCTGTGCTGGCCAGGGTCATGGCAAGTGTCACACCACAGATGAACAACTGCTGCGAGCAAAGGGGCATCGACTGCTCTGCTCCCAGGGCTCAGGGGGCTTCCCCACAGCTCCTGGGCACTGGGCTGCTGAGGGGTCGCTGGAAATGCTTCTCTGCAGAGCTGTGAGTCCTGGCTGGCTGCCTCTCCAGAGCAAGGTGGAGCTGGTGTGTGCCAGGCAGGCCCCTGCCCGCAGGCACCGGCCACAGCTCTCCCGAGGCACGGGGACCCTGCAGCAACCTCTGCAGCCTGCCTCAGCTCCCAGCAATCAACCTCAGGCGCTTGCAACGGAGACTGGTTTAATTTTTAACAACATCAGAACCACAGAAGTCCCCCTGTGTGTGTGTGTGTGTGTGTGTGTGTGTGGGCAGTGCCAGGGGGGCACGGCGGGTGCCCCTGTGCCCCAGCTCTGCCCCGGCTCCCGCTGCTGCCTGCGCCCAGGGCTCTGCAGAACACCTATTGCAGTTTAAATAGAATAAATACAGTGAAGAAAGAAAAAAAAAACCAGTAAAATCTTCAACAAAGAGGCAAAAGGAAAGACAACAGCAGGTCCGGGGGGAAGGGGGGGTGTCCAACCAAACTCCACGTGGTCTCTGGATTAGTTACTGAGGAAGTTCTATGAGAGCACATTAAGTTGGCAGCTGGAGACTCTCTTACCACTGTCCTTATATCGACACCTCGTATTCTCTTGTTTCCTGCAAACAAGGAAAAACCAGTTGAGGGCAGCAGCTGCACTTCAGCATCATCTCCCCACGCCTGCATGGCAAAAGAAGCCCTGGGTGTCATTCTTCTCCCTCCTCCCTCCAGGACCTACAGCCTCCTCTACCTCCTCCTGCCCATAGAGCCCACCCAGCCCCTCAGGAGTGACCCAAGGGATGGAGCGTCTGGCCCCGGAGCTCAGCGCTGTGGCAGGGGGATGGATGGACTCCTATTGCTCCAGGCCTGGCAGAAACCCCTCACTTCCCTGCCACACGGTCCCCAGGGAGGAAAGGGGCGCAGCAGGACTCACCCCTGTCTCATAAATCGGGTTGTCAAACTCGGTTTCTACCGTGATCTGGCTGTAGGGGTGCGAGTACATGAGGGGCAGGCGGAGGCTGGAGTAGTACCGACACCTGCGAGGGAGATGCCAGTCAGTGGGCTGCACGGGACCACCCGAGAGCAGAGCACAACCAGCCCCCTCCTCCCATGTGCCCCCATCCCGGCTTCCCACCCAGAGTGGGAGCTCAGCTCCTCAGGACCATGCCCAGAGCAAGATCTCAATGCTCAGCTCCCCAGGACCATGCCCAGAGCAAGATCTCAATGCTCAGCTCCCCGGGACCATGCCCAGAGCAGCATCTCAATGTTCAGCTCCCCGGGACCATGACCAGAGCAGGAGCTCAGTGCCCAGCTCCTCAGGACCATGCCCAGGCCATGTGGCTGTCGAGGGCACAGCGATGCTGGGCCAGTCCTGGCTGTGTTCCCACGGGGCTCTGCCCTCAGCCCCACTGCACGTCCCACCTTGTGAGATAGATGTATGCTCCTCCCAGCAGCAAGGAGATGATCAGCACTGGGATGAATATGGCTAAGGCCATATTTCCCCCCTCGAGTGACGTCTCTGCAGCAGCTTCTGCTACTAAAAGGACAAGATCTATTATGTCAGCATTTGAAAGCACCTTGTGATCCCCTCTCTGCCTCTGCTTCTCCCTTCCCTCCTCCTGGGCTCCACACAGGCTCTGGCTGAGGGCCCCTCGCAGGGCTCAGCCATCAAACGCTTGTCACTTACCTTCCAGAGCATGTTCAAAGCTGTCTTGATTCACTGGAAGAGAAATGGAGAGTTACTGGTATGTGACTGGGTCTGACTGGGTGCTGGCAGCTGTTGCTGCAGGGCCAGCCCAGGCTTGGGGGTCCCTGTGCCCCTCTGGGTCCCAAACCACGCTGCAGCTCTCAGTGTCTGTGACGGAGTGCAGGGGCTGAGTGGCCTGGGTGAGGCACTGGCAGGGGGATGCTCTGCCCGAGGCGGTGGCACCCTCCAGAGAGCCTCCACTTATTCTCATTAGGGACTAATTAAGAACAGTTCATCCCTGCAGCTCAGTGGCAATGGGCAGATTGTCCTGTGTCCAGACTGCACCCAGCCCTTACCGAGGGCAGTGCCCAGAGCGTTTCTGTGGCTGAGCTGCCCCGTTGCCAGCAGTGCCCGAGGAGCCTGGGCAAAGCACGGCAGGCAACACAAGAAGAGTAAAGTGAGTGGCCAGGCACCCCCAGCAGTGTGGGTCTGAGGTGCCCAGGCTGTCCTGGGTTGGGGACAGAGGTGCTGCCTGTCCCCGTGCACCCCCACAGCCCCCCCCTTGCCGTTACCTTTGCAGATGGGCAGGGGTCCGCTCCAGTGGGACGGCTGCCCCAGGATGCATTTGATGGTGACCTCCCCCATGAGTTCAAAGCCCTCGTAGCACATGAAGGTCAGGGACTCTCCTGGCAAGTACAGGCGCTTGTAAAGGATTTGGTAGCCGTTTTCTGGCAGTCCTGGATTGTCACAGGCCAGCGACTCCTCAGCTGAAAGGGAACAGGTCCCGGGCTGAGCCCCAGGGCAGAAGGACAGAAGGAGCTCGGGAGGCAGCGGGGAAGCCCCCAGGATCTCACCCCATCCCGCTTTCAGGGACCCCACAGCTCTGCATCACCCTGTGCAGCCAGGGAAGGGCTTGGCAACGGGAAAGGGCTTCCTGAGCCCATCCCCAGCAGGGTGAGCCGAGGGGGCAGCAGCAGCAGCAGAAGCCGCCCGGACTTACAGACGCAGTGCGGGAGCCGCGAGGTCCAGATGGGCGTCCCGGTCTCGCGGCTGTAGCAGGTGAGCAGGGAGCTGCCCTCCAGCACGAAGCCGGGGTTGCACGTGTACTGGATGGTGGTGCCCACCAGCAGCACGGGGTCGGAGATGAGGCGGGTCGAGTGCTCCACCTCCCCTGGGTCCGTGCAGTACATGACTGGGGACAAGAGGCCGTCTGAGCCCCCGGGCGCCGTGGGGCAGGGGGAGGCGATGGGCAAGGCTGGGCACACTCACTCTTTTCGCAGAAGGGGGGGTCACTGCTCCAGCTGAGGTCCCACTGGCACGTGAGGGTGTCACTCCCCACGATGTCGTAGCCCGGGTCGCACTGGTAAGTGATCTTGGCCCCTCTCACCAGCTCCGTGTGTGACGTGGTCTTCCAGCCGTTCTGGATCTCGGGCAGGTCGGAGCAGGAGTCGTTACGGGACACTTCTGCAGCCCAGACAGATGCTGGCTGTCACCTACCCCTGGCACAGTCCTCCCTGGGGCTCCTGCACGTGGGAGCCCTTCATCTACTGCCCGTGCCGAGAGCCCTCCAGCCCCAGAGGGCACAGCAGAGCCCGGTCTGTGGGTGGCATCCCCTGGGCAGAGGGAAAGGGCAGCAGTGGGGAATGAAGGCTCTTTAAATCCTTCCCAGGAATCCTCCTCTGACCTTAAAAGAAGGCAGAGGGCAGCTGTGCTGAGGTCAGGACAGAAAGAACAACTTGGGAACAGCAGGCTGAGCTCTGGCTGCACACACTGTGGTCACAGCACGGCTGGTTTGCTCTGGCCAAGGCTTTCTGCCCTGCTCACCCCATGCCTGTGCCCATGCCCGTGCCTGTGCTTGCTGAGCACCGTGCCCATGGCTGAGCCCGGCTGCCTGTGCTGCAGTGCACTCACTGAGCAGGGACCTGCAGCCTCACAGGTGATCTGCATTGCAGCTTGCTCTGTTTGTCGTGACTGGGGCTGTCAGCAGAGGCAAGAAAACACGCTTGGAAGAAGTCTGCCAGGGGATGGCAGGTATGGGGAGAGGCAGGCAGGGGGAGAGGCAGGCTGCCTTAGGGAGAGAATGTCCTTCCCAGTCCTTGTCCCCTCCCTGGGCATCAGAAGCCCCGGTCTGGCAGATGTGGCTGCACCAAAGGACAACATGAACAGGCATCTCCAGATGCAGCCTGAGCCTCTCTGGAGCAAGGAGCAGTGAACTGGGAACATCCATCTCAGAAGCCCATCCAGGGATTGGCTTCAGTGACCTTTCCTAGGAGGACAACTTGCTGCAGTGTCTCCGTGCCATTGTCTTTGTGCCTGGCTGTGTGTGTGCATGTAGACCTTATACTCCTATTTTTTCCCTGCAGGTTTTCTCTCCCTCTTCTGCTCTGCAGTTGCAATGGGCCAGGGAGATACCAGCAGGGACCATAAATGCTGCTGCCCTCCTGCTTCCAGCCTGGAAGGGGGCAGACGTATAGGGACATCCCAGAACTGCCTGACCCAGAGACCTGCAGCGGGGCTGGGGGTTCCTGCAAGCCCTGGGTGGGATGTGGAGGGCAGTGCTGGGGTCACAGCACTTGTCCCCACTTCCAAAGCCAGCACAGTCTGGTCTGGCTGCACATCACAGTCCCCACCTGCACTGCAGTGCCAGGGCAGGGGATGTACCCAGCACCTTTGCTCTCCCTACCTATGTAGTTCATGATGAATCCTTGTCCCTTCCCAAAGATGAGCCCGGCAGGGTCTGAGTGGAACTGGATGGTGAGGTCAGGGCTGGAGGAGTAGAGCTTCTGAGGGCCGCTGCTGCCCACGTACTGCCCCAGGATGTGCGCGGTGAGCTCGTCCCCATCGTAAATGGTGAGGATGTCGCTGTTGGTGAGGTTCAGGCTGGAAAGGAGAACTCAGTGAGAGAGCAGCTCGGGCACCAAGCCCAGGCAGGACACAACGGCGTGGGGCTCAAGGGTGAGTGTGTGCCCTGGCACTGCAGTGCAGCGAAACTGCCTCCTGCCCCGTCCCCATCCCTGTTCCCATCCCCATCACTGTCCAATCTCTGACCCTATCCCATCTTCATCCCTGTCCCACCTCTGTCCCTGTCCCCAAGCAGACTGGGCAAGCACTGTGCCACTGGCCTGTCCCAAGTGGGTCACCAGTGCTGGTTTTCAAACGGCAACCCCATATCTCACCCCAGCTCCATCCTCACGCTGAGTGTTGGGTAGCTCGGGAGGAGTGAGCCCTCCCCACTGCCCCGAAGGGCTTGAAGTCCCCCACTGCACCCTGCCACGGGCTGGAAAAGGCCATAACCACCGGGCAAAGGCGGGGACCAGCCCCTGCAATGTAGGGGGATGGAGCCTCGAGCCTGGGCTGCCCACCCGGGGGTCTCTGCGTGCGGCGCCGGGAGCGTGGGCTGGGCTGTGGGAAGCGGCCGGTGGTGGTGACCAGCATGGAGCAGTGGTGGCCAGCATGGAGTGGTGGTGACCAGCACGGAGTGGTGGTGGCCAGCAGGGAGCTGTGGTGACCAGCATGGAGTGGTGGTGACCAGCAGAGAGCGATGGTGGCCAGCAGAGAGTGATGGTGGCCAGCAGGGAGCTGTGGTGACCAGCACAGAGAAGTGGTGGCCAGCAGAGAGCGATGGTGGCCAGCACAGAGCAGTGGTGGCCAGCAGGGAGCTGTGGTGACCAGCACGGAGCAGTGGTGGCCAGCAGAGAGCGATGGTGGCCAGCAGAGAGCTGTAGTGACCAGCATAGAGCAGTGGTGGCCAGCAGGGAGCTGTGGTGACCAGCACGGAGCAGTGGTGGCCAGCAGAGAGCGATGGTGGCCAGCAGAGAGCTGTAGTGACCAGCACAGAGCAGTGGTGGCCAGCAGGGAGCTGTGGTGACCAGCACGGAGCAGTGGTGGCCAGCAGAGAGCGGTGGTGGCCAGCAGAGAGCTGTAGTGACCAGCATGGAGCTGTGGTGGCCAGCAGGGAGCTGTAGTGACCAGCACAGAGCAGTGGTGGCCAGCAGGGAGCTGTGGTGACCAGCACGGAGCAGTGGTGGCCAGCAGAGAGCGATGGTGGCCAGCAGAGAGCTGTAGTGACCAGCACAGAGCAGTGGTGGCCAGCAGGGAGCTGTGGTGACCAGCACGGAGCAGTGGTGGCCAGCAGAGAGCGATGGTGGCCAGCAGAGAGCTGTAGTGACCAGCATGGAGCTGTGGTGACCAGCACGGAGCAGTGATGGCCAGCAGAGAGTGATAGTGGCCAGCAGGGAGCGATGGTGGCCAGCAGAGAGCGATGGTGGCCAGCAGGGAGCGATGGTGGCCAGCACGGAGCAGTGTTGGGCAGCAGAGAGTGATAGTGGCCAGCAGGGAGCGATGGTGGCCCGCGGATGGAGGCGGGAACCAGGGATGGCGGGTGATGGATGCGCATGGCAAGGGATGCAGCGGTGGGGTGCCAGCCCCCCTGCCCGGCTGCCCCTGCAGCCCCCTCAGCCCCCCACAGCCTGGGTGGACCGACTGCATCAACCCGAGGATGGGCACAGACGTGGCCATCCCCTGCTCGCCACCCTGCCTCACCCTGGTGCCACTGAGGCTCCCGGGTGCCGAGGAGCACAGCCGGCACCCAGCACGCTGCTGCCAGGCAGGACACAACCTCCTCCCCTTCCCCATGGTGGGAAGCACCAAGATGCCCCCGTTCCTGCAGGAGGAGTCTCCAGCAGGTCTGGGACTGAGGCACAGGGGCAGGATCCATCCTGCTGCGCGTGCACAGCGCGTGTGGGTCCAGCACACGCTCAGTCCCCTGCCCTGCACACCAGCCCCTCTAACTCAGCCTTGCTTGGAGATGCCCGAGCAGATCCCCAAACGTTTTATTAAGAATGTTCTTGGAAGGCACCCAGCTAATCCCCATGGCAACCTGACATTTGTAGTAAATCTCTGCTTTCTGTCAAACATGATTTTCCCAGTGACATTTACGTCTGATGACTTCAAATCGCTTGGCCTCCAGCTCTGCTCTGCCCAAGCGCCCACAGCGCCGGGAGAGCTGCACTGGGAGCTCCGACTGGTGAGCTGGAGACAACGCTTTAAAACCCTGATGACTCTAAACCTCTGCTTGAAGCACGTCCTCCTCTTGCAAACCCAGCACAGCATCAAAGGAGATCCAGGATCCCACCCTCTGCACCGGCAGCTTTACCACGCCAAGGGCTCCCAGCCTGTGCCCTTCTGCACTGCCATCCCTGCCTGTGCCTTGCTGAGCTGTGTCAGGGCAGCACCAAGGTCTTGGCTACTCACAGCTGGATGTCCAGGAAGAGCCTCTTCTCCTCTCCGACGTGGATCCTCCAGACGCAGTCCTCCCCCTCCGCATAGGGCTCCGGCCAGTTAGGGGACAGAATCACCCCCGCCACGGCCGTCAGCTCCCCTCCACACGTGGCTGTGGGAGTGAGAGGCAGGCAGGGCTCAGGGCTCAGGGCTCGGGAGGGTGCTCAGCATCACCCCCAGCGCAGGGACTGACCTCGGCACAGCGGCTCCGTGTCGTTCCAGTACGGGTCCCGCATGTTGACGCATTCGATGACGGCCGGGCCCTGCTCCAGGGAGTGCCCGGGGTCACAGGTGAACTCCACCGTGGTGCCCAGGTTGTAGGTGGGGTCAGAGGTGGTGAAGTTCCCGTTCTGGATGTAGGGCTCGTAGCAGTGACCCCGCTCAAAGGCTGGAAGACAACCACCCCCTGCCATTAGCCCTCGTTAGGGGCACAGAGCTGGGGGGAACGTTGCCTTCCCCTGCTCCTCACCCTCTCAGCTCTGGGGGTTTGCTCCATGAGCCCCATTCCCAAGTGGAAACCCATCCCTCCAGCCCTGCTGTGCAGGGATGGGCTCTCCCATGGTGTATTTCACAGGCAATTAGGATTAACAACAGTTTATGTGTCCTGAGCTGTCCAGGCTTAACCAAACCCCACTTCCACTGTGTACCAGCGTCAGTAACGCACTTGCTGTGTTGCCAGTTGCTGCATTTGCTGAGCAACCTCCCCTGGGGTTACTGTGCATCCATCACTGAGCTTGCTCAGAGGTGTGAGGCACTCGGTGACTGATCCCAGCAGCAGGATGCACTTCAATGACAACAAGCACATCTGTGTGAGCCTCCCAGGCCCTGTCCCGTGTCTCATCCTTGCTGCTCCCTCAAGGAGCTGATGGGTCTGGAGGCTGGCAGCCAGGTGAGCAGAGCCAGGACAGTGCCATGCTAGAGGGACTGAGGGAAGGGGACAGATTGGGTCTCTGATGGTGATGGCCACCACGGGCTGTGTGATTCCCAGGGCACTGATGGCCTTTGCAGCCCAGGTTTGGAGGGGGCCCATGGTGGACACGGCACCCGCCGCCGGGGCAGGCACAGGGGACGTGTCCCATGGACACTCAGCTCACCAATGAGCCTTTCTGTTGGAGTATAAGGGATTTTGTGGTTTCTTTTCCCATTTCTTGCTAGGCAATTGTGTTCCTCACAGCTACAAGCCTCAGACTGCCCCGTGTGCCTACAGTGACGTGAGGAGAGCAGCACAGCAGAGGGCTGGGTCTGCCAGTGCCAGTGGCAAGCCGAGACCCTTCCTGTGGCCACATCTCTGCTAAGTGCCTGCACACCCCGAGGCCCAGCAGCTTGGGCTCCCCATCCCCTGCTGCTCTCAGGGGTGCTCTCAGGAGTGGCATCACCTCACCTTCGAAGCGTATGTTGAAAGCCGTGGCAGCCGTGGGCTCCTCTGCCAGGAATTCGATCCTGATGGCGGCTCCGTCGCTGATGACGCCCTCGAAGGGCACGCTGTCGGCACGCAGCGAGTCGTACAGCACGGCTGACTGGTTCGTGTCCCCGCTGTACACCACCATCCTGCACGGGAGGGTGACAGGGGGCACGTCACAGGGGGACACGTGTCCCTGTCCCCTTCCCCCAGCACCCTCCCTCCACCACTCCTGGGAGACGGCGTTTTAGAGACATCCATCAGTCAGAACTTCAGCCTGGAGAAGGTTCTTTCACTGTGTCGGAAACAGGGGCTTGATTCTTTGGGTTTTTTTTACTATGAGACATAAACCTGCTTTCCTGCCCGTTCCCAGGCTGAATGCTAATGCTGTTTAAACACCAGCCCCAGCACCGTGAGCGTGTGCTCTGTGCAAACAGAGGCTGATGGCCTGGGGCTTGCAGCTTCTTGTGCTGTGGCAATGAGCAGTGCTGGGCTCTGGGTGTTTGGGGGAGGAGAGGAGAGGTGTGACACAACACACTGCATCGCCAGCAGGACCAGGAGGCCAGCAAGCTGCCCTGGCATGAAGAGCAGGGCCACAGCACGGCAAGGGCTGATGCTCTGTGCCTGCCTCTTGCAGCTTTTTGTTTTGCTCCAAGACCCATCTTGCCTTCTGCTTGAGTATCTAAATCAGGAACTTCTGCACTGGGACCCTTCTCTGCCCCTGTCCCCGTCACCCTCTGGCTGGCAGCCTCCTCTGTGCTGCATCCCAAGCTCAGGTTGGTGCTGCCTGCCAGGACTGGGAGGGCAGGAGGTGAGAGGTGGAAGATCTGGGACCAGCTACCAAGCTTGAGGATATGTAGTACCCAGCAAAGCACCTGCTCCTCACCCTGGGCAGAGCTCTCGGGACACAGGGGCCCAGCACAGAGCTCCAGGAGCAGCCTCGGGAGCCTCACCTGTCCTTCTCGGTCAGCAGCAGCTTCTCGAAGTGCAGGTGCAGCTTCTGCCCCGGGGGAGCCCCGATGGACCACACACAGTACATGCTGCTGGACTGGTTCCCGCTGTAGCTGGGCGAGAGCACGCGGCCGATGGTGGCATTGTGGACGGTCCCTCCGCAGGGTGCTGCCGACAGAGCACAGCCCCTCTGAGCCGGGCAGGGCACGGGCAGGCAAAGGGATGGGGTAGGCAAAAGGATGGGGCAGGCAAAGGGATGGGGCAGGCAAAGGGATGGGGCAGGCAAAGGGATGGGGCAGACAAAGGCTATGGGGCAGGCAAAGGACACGGGGCAGGCAAAGGGATGGGGTAGGCAAAGGGCAGGGGCTGGCCTCTGTACCCGGGGCTTCTGCACACCAATGTGCTGATGCCTGCCCGGCTCCTCGCAACAACCTTTAGCGTGGGAACCTCTTGCCTGGCTTGGCTCTGGGTGAGGTACACACACATCTCACACACACACCTGAAACCTGGAACCTGCTTTCCCTGCCTAATTTGGGGACAGCCTCTGGCTTGGGCTGCTCTGTGTTTGGGGCCAGGCATCGCTCTCGCTCTCTCCCACAGCCGCATTCAGCTCACGCACAAAGCAGCTCTCGGGCTTTTTCCCCTTAGTGGATCCCAGCTTTGCTGAGCTCGGAGGGTAACGGGGTGTGTACCTGAGCAGATGGGCTCGGGGCTGCTCCAGTGTGGCCTGGATGCATTGATGCACGTGAGCACCCGGGGGCCCTGCAGCTCGTAGCCCAGGTGACAGTGGAAATGTGCAATTCCACCCGAGTGCAAATCCATCACGGTGACATCTCCGAAGTCAGGCCTCCGAGGGAAGCTGCAGCTCAGCATAAACACTGGAAGAGGCACACACACACACACACACACACACACACGTTTCAGAGCTCAGGGCTTGTTTGCTCCCAGCCACCCTGCAGTCGAGGGAGGAGGGTGCTGAGGACGTGCTGGATGTGCCCACAGGCAGACCCCGCGCTGCCACAGAGCCCTGACAAACCACCACGCTGCTGGCAGCTTCTCCACCTGTTACTGCTCTTGCCCAGACCTAGATTAGATTCTATTTTAGAAGGAATTTGCTTGAACTCATCTATTTTTTATAGCTTCTCCAGAGAAAAATAGACTCTGAGTCTGAGCCTGAGCAGGAGGAGCCGCTGCACAGGGACAGAACAGGGCAAGGTGGGTGTGAGGAGCACAAGCTGTGCCAGGGCCTGGGGTGTCCCTGCACCTCAAAGCCTCTGCCCAGGGCACGGCACAGGCTGCTGCTCACCTCAGACCCAGCTGATGCCCTGAGCACACAGGGCAGCAGGAGCCTGGCTGTTGCTGGGGCAGAGCCTGGCATCCTCCCACCTCTGCAGCCTGCAGGGGCTCAGCCCCATCCCATCCCATCCCATCCCATCCCATCCCATCCCATCCCATCCCATCCCATCCCATCCCATCCCATCCCATCCCTCCTGGTGTGTCCACGGCCGAGAGACACCCACCCTGGTAATGCAGCTGGAAGGTCCCCACCGCCTCGTCCTGGAAGGTGCGGAAATAGACGGAGATGGTGTTGGTGGGGCTGCGGATGACCTGTCCCTCCACCAGCAGCGTCTGGTTGGCCAAGACCACGAGAGCGTCGCCGTCCACGCCGCGGATGGACAGCACCTCCCCGTCAGACAGGTTCACGCTCTTCACCTGGGTGGGAGCACAGACCCATCAGCTGCTGGGGACAGGGCAGGGGCCTCGCTGGGAGCTGGGTCAGCAGACACATCCCAGCCCACCGCGGAGCGTGGCATGACCACAGCCTTCCCTCTACCCTGCTCTGAGCACTGGCAGCTCCCTGGGGCTGGGACCTGCGGTTTGTGCCCTGCGTGAGCCCAGGAGACTCCCATGACAGCCAAGACCTTCTGCATCCCCCAGAACTGTGGGTGCCAGCAGCTGCAGCTGCTCACTTGAGACTTGTTTCAGAGTTGGGTGCTCCTGAGCTGAACCACATCTACCTCCCTGCTGCAAATGGGGATCTGGGCAGGCTGGTAGAGGCAGTGAAGGTGAGGTAGGAGGAAGGTGAAGAGACATCATGAGCCCTTGGTCAGGGTCGTGGTGGGTCCCAACTCCACCCTTGTCAGCCCTGGGAGCAGCCATCAGCGTGGAGCATGGCCATGGCTTGGGATCACCAGTCCCAGCTGGGGCTGGGCTGTCTGGCACAGGTCTGCAGCCAAACCAGGGCACTTCTATGGGGCTCGGTGCTCATCATCCACCCCATGCACCAGGGATCCTCCCCAGGGTCCCCCAATCCAGCCCCAGGAGTGGATGGGGAGTCACCCAGCAAATGCCTCTAATGAGTAGTCCCAAAAGGCTTTAATTATTATTTGGAAATAGCTGAAAAGTAACCTCACATTTGCATTTCACGTCGATTGAGCTTAATAAATGGGCTCACACTTCAGCAGAGAGATGCTCATCAGATCATTTGTTTCCTAAAGTGTGTGAGGACCAGGGCTCTATATTTAGCATCACCCCACAGCCTCAGCCTGTGATTGCCAGCGCTCCCGCTGCTGTTGTGACTGGAAGGGTTTGTTGTCACAGCCCTGCCCGTCTTCCCCAGGACGTGCCCAGTGCCCAGGGCTGCTGGTGCTGCACACAGAGCCACCCGCAGTGCTTGGCATCCTCCAACCTCTGCGTGAGGGAGCGAGTTATCCCCAGGAGAAATGACTCTGACCCTGTCTGCCCCAAAGGTCCATAAGCCTGGGAAAAGCCTCACTGTGGGGCTGGGCTGAGCCACCCCAGGCTGGGTCAGAGCTGCCTGGCTTCAGCCAGCCACGCTTTTAACCCAGGAGGAGTTGGTTTTGCTTTATTTTGCAGCAGGGTGCTGGGTCACTGCAGAGAGCCTCTGATCCCCACTGCAGGGACAAGTAGCCCTCAGCCCTCACGGGCACTGCACAGCGTGCTGGGAAAGCAGAGCAAGCGTATGCCCCACTCCCCAGCCTGCCCTGGGGCATTTCTCCTGCCCCAGGTTGTGTGCTGAAAGTGCTTCTTCCCAGTACAACGTGCACACAAGTGTGTCTGGTGGGATGGCTCAGACCTTGTGACTGGGGATGAGTGATGTGGAGTGCTGGGGTCCAGGGATGCTGAGGGCTACATACAACACTAATGCCTTTCCCCAGCTCCCCCTGGGGTGGGGTTTTGCTCCCCAGGCTGGGTCTGAACCACTGCAAAGACATTTCCAGGGTGTTTCTAATACATTTTGTTCCGAAATCACTCGAAGGCAAACCTGCTCCCCAGCTAGCTTCCTCTGGTGGTGATGGGCACCAAACACACTCTCTGGCACCGATTCACTCCAGCAAATTAGAAAGAGAAATGTTCTGGGGTGCTGCCTGAGCTGCTGACTGCAGCTGAGCTGCTCTGCCCTGCCTCCCCAGCTCTGCTGCTGGGAAGGGGTTTCACAGGAGCTGCTCAACGTTGCAGCATCTCCCCGGCCTCGTGCCAGGGACCGTCAGCCCTGTGAGAGGGACCATCTGTGTGTGCTCCTGCCAGGGGCTGGCCAGCACCAGCTCTTACTTTAACTAAAGCTGCACCAAAGTCAGCTCCTAAAGAGTCTGTTGGGAAGGCAGGAGGGATCCTTGGTTCGGGCTGCCAGCCTCGCTCAGCCACTACAAAAATCTCTCCAGGGAAATTCTATTTCCTGCCAAGAAGATGCAAGAATCTTGAGAGTCAATGTCGTGTAAGTAAGCACAGGGAGGGCTGGTGGCTCTGCAGCTCCTGGGGCTGCAGCTGTGCAGCCTGGGGCATGGGACAGCCCTGGGCAGACACAGCCCTCCCCAGGATGCTGAGAGGGAGCTCCATGGGCTCTCCCATGGTCCCTGTGTGGGTGTCTCCCTCCTCCCATGCCAGGTCAGCACATTCCTGTCCCAAGGCTCCTCTTTTCTCCTGCAGATGCCTTTAACAAGATCCACAGAGTTGAGGCAGCACAGGCTAGATCCTGGGGGGATACCTTCCCCCACACTCTCTGCGACATCTTTCCTCACATCCAGCCTCCAGCAGGACCTGCTGAGACCTGGCAGCCCTCGTGACAGGCTGGCACCAGCCCAGGCTCCATACAGAGCCCATCCAACCCAGCTCCCCAGGCCATGGCACTGCAGAGTGATGCAGTGCCTGCCCAGCCTGGCTCCTCCTCAGCAGGTCTGGCTCCAAAGCTCAGCCACAGCAAACCCTCGTCAAAAAGGAATCTCCCTTGGGTCACTTCTGCAATCACACCATCCTGGCAGGAGCACTCAGCCCCACTTCTCCCCCAGCAAGCTCTCTCCTGTCCATTTCCATTACAGGAGCTGTGAATTAAATCCAAATCACTTCAGTGTTAACCAATTATCCCCATCAGGGTGAGGCAGCTGAGGAAGCTGCAGTGTGTTACTCCAGCCCCTGCCCGCTGTGATTAGCCTCAGAGCCACTGCAGACTCAGCCCTGGGACATGGGAGATAATTTAAAGGCAATGGAAGGCAGACAGTCAATGCCAGGGAGAAGAAGGAGGAGCAGCAGGGAGGTATTGGCTGTCCTGCTTGCCTTGGGCATGGGCATTGCCTCCAGCCAGGGTGGCACATGGGGATGAGCACTGGTACCCACCATCCCTCAGCTGATTGTACCACCCCTTACTCTGCTTCCCGGACCTGTGAGCCACCCCTGCCACTGCCAGTCCTCTCTACCAGCCCCAGCCTCAGCTCTGCTGGTAGGAAACACCACAGATTTGGGACTGCCAGCAGCCTGCCAGCCGCAGTGCAGCACAGAACGACGCCGTGCACTTGGTTCACAGGTAGGGAAACTGAGTCACGGTGCTGGGCTGGTCCCTGGGTGCTGGGCTGGTCCCTGGGCCCTACGCTGTCCCTGTGCACTGCTGCAGGTCCTTGGCTCCTACGAGGGGAGATGAGGGTTGGTCATAGCTCCTGATTACTGGCCCTTGTGCTGTGCCATGCCCTATTTCCCCAGCCCTGGGGCGAGGGGCTGGGATGCTGCCGGGTCTGGGGTGCAGCTGGGGACTGGCTGTGAGGGGACAGACAGGTATTTCCCCACTGCCAACAGCAGCCTGTGCAGGGACAGCCCCAGCTCCGGCTCCCCTGGCTCCTGCAGCTCATTGGGAGCGGCTGGACACGGGTCCTGACGACTGAGCCCGTTCGTGGCAGCAAGGGGAAGCCTCATCCACGGGACCAGAGCTTTCTGCACCGGGGTGGGCTTGTTTTGCAGCTGGGTTTAGTGCAGACACGGGCAGTGTTTGTGCACCTCGTCTGCCTTCTCCTGCCTGTATCCTGTGGGACATCCTTTGCACCAACTACAGGCAGGGGATAAATGTGCTGCCTCGCTTGCCACGAGTGCTATTTCTAGCTTGCTTAGCACATAAATCATATCACTGCTGCTGCCTCAGTGGTTAAAAAGGCTTCTGCAGAGCTCGGTGCCTGCAGCGTGGGTCAGGCACTTGCTGCCACGCTGGAGCACGTCAGTTCTGTTCCTGGGCACACGCAGAGGGGCCTCAGAAGCAGCTGGGGGTCGGGGGCACAGCTAGAACTGGCAGCCCCCTCCCCTCCTTGGCAGTCTCTGCAGAGCTGCTGCCAGCCCTGGGGCACAGGCTTTGCTGTGCTCAGCACCTCTGCCTGCAGCCCTGAGGCTCATCCTCCTCAGCCCCAGCCAGGGCCCATCCAGCTGGGTGGCTCAGCCCTGTCTTATTTGCCCACGGGAACCTCGGGCAGCCCCAAAAGCTGCTGCCAGCCCAGGCTGCACCGGGTGTGCTCAACCACGTCTGGATGCGGCCGTGCTCAGCCAGCACCGACCTGCTGTTGGGATTTAATTCATCTGAAATGCTCAGAAGCATCAGTAAAGTGAAACGCAAAGCTCGGGGAGGGGAGTGGAGAGGCTAATTTAATGCTCCATTAAAATCTCAGCTCGCAACGGAGCGGGGTCAGGAGCAGCATCACTCGATGGGTTACGGACAGAGGCGAACAGCAGAGCGGCCTCTCTACAGCACCCTGCGGATTTGGGGAGGCAGCTGCTGCCGTGGAGAAGTGTCTGCAAGGCCACACATCCCTGTGCTGGCTGCTCCCAGGGCTTCCCTGCCCCATCGTGCACAGAGGTCACCCCCTCGCCTGTGCCTGCGGAGGGAGGGCTGGAACCAGCTCCTTGGAACTGCCACTGCTTGAAATGCACATGCTTAACTAGAAGGATTAAAAGTCAATGGATTTTAATTGCATGCAAATGGTGACACGGGGAACACTGCAAGAACAAGGAAGGATTGCACACCAGAGCCTGGAGACTGTGGGCTGATGGGGTTTTGAAGCGTGTCAAGGCTCCCACCCCATTCCCAGCCTCTTGGGGTTTCAGGGAGAGCTGATCCAGCACGTTGGCCTGGGGAAAAAAAAATCAACCTTTTTGCTTGAGAAGGGTTTTTTTTTTAGCAAGTGCAGGTTCCTGGGGCATCCGTGCTCAGAGCTGTGGGTGCTTGGCATCACTTGCCACTGCGGAGCTATGGGGCCAGGCCATGGTTTTTTTTCCCCCCAGCCAACACACTTCTCACCTGCAGCTCGACGCCGTAGCCCGTGTAGACGGTGACGTTGTAGGTACACTCCAGGTAGCTGTGCCGGGGCAGCGGGGGATAGTCCGTGGAGTCGATGTAGCCCTCGGGGTCATGGAAGCTCATGCTGCAGAGGACTGGGGAGAAGCTGTGTGAGTGACTGCCCAGGGGAACAGCTCATCCCAAAGCTCCCTCCTGCACTCGGGTGCTCCCGCTGCCCTAACCCCAGCACCCGGGTCCCTGCTCCAGTGCCTGATCCCACTGGTTTTAGGTAGCCCCATTAACCCTGGGCAGTGCCCCCCCCTCTCCGCTGCTCCCTGACCCCACGCTGCTTACCCGGGGTGGGCTCCGTGGTTATGACAGTGGTGGTGATGATGGTGGATGTGGTGGTTTCCTGGCTCTCTTCTGACGCTGAGCCACGTGCCTCTCTGTCTGCACCACTCGTCCAGCTGCCGGCGGCGTCGGTGGGAGCCGCGGTGGGAGCGTCGCCCGTGCTGCCGGGGAAAGGCTGAGGCACGGCCGGCGGCAGCATGGATGGGGAGATCTGCAGCACAGGCTGGCTGGTGGTGGCCTGGCCAGCCCAGGGCAGCTCAGAGGAGTTCTGCTCCACGTCCCATGCCACAGTTGCTGCTTCTGATGGTGCGTGCGGCTCTTGGGAAGCGGTGGGAAGCACGGTGCCCAGCGGGACGGTCAGGGAGGCAGCCCTGGGGGGTCCTGCCCGGGTGGGCTTGGGCCTCAGATGCTTCCTTGGCATATTTACTTGCTTTAACGTATGTGGCTTTTTCTTAACATGGAAAGTTTGTTTTGCATCAGTGTCGGGGGCAGTGGTGGGCACTGGGGGGACGTGGCTCTGCACCAGCAGCGTTGTCTCCTCCACCGCCGGCGCGGTGCCGTCCTCGGTGGCTGGCAGCAGGTTGAGGGCAGTGGCATGCCTGAGCTCCCCGGCTCTGCCAGATGAACCCGTGGTGTGCCCGAGCNAGCACGGTGCCCAGCGGGACGGTCAGGGAGGCAGCCCTGGGGGGTCCTGCCCGGGTGGGCTTGGGCCTCAGATGCTTCCTTGGCATATTTACTTGCTTTAACGTATGTGGCTTTTTCTTAACATGGAAAGTTTGTTTTGCATCAGTGTCGGGGGCAGTGGTGGGCACTGGGGGGACGTGGCTCTGCACCAGCAGCGTTGTCTCCTCCACCGCCGGCGCGGTGCCGTCCTCGGTGGCTGGCAGCAGGTTGAGGGCAGTGGCATGCCTGAGCTCCCCGGCTCTGCCAGATGAACCCGTGGTGTGCCCGAGCTCCCTGGCTCTGCCAGATGAACCCGTGGTGTGCCCAATCTCCTCGGCTCTGCCAGATGAACCCGTGGTGTGCCTGAGCATCCTGGCTCCACCAACTGTCTTGTCCACCAGCTCATCCACAGTGAGAGGGTCTGGGCTGGCTGGGACCAGTGCTGCCCCTGCCCTGCCAGCTGCAAAAGAAGATGGAGAAAAGTGTCACTTTGGCAATTCTGGGCCATGGGATTCTAGCTGTGGCAGTGGCACGAAATCAGCCCCCTGGGAGCCGCAGCTGATTGAGCGCCTGCCGCTGCCCCAAACGGGCTCGTTATGGGGAAGCAGTAATGAGCTTGCACTGATTCCCTGGAAGCTGTGTTTCTGCTGGAACTCGGTGGCCTTATCTCACCATTTCAGAGCTGCTATTCTGTCTCTTTATCTGGAGGTCAGGGGGGTTCAGCCGCTCCTGCTGAGTGTGTTGCTCTGGCTTGGTCTCTGTGAAAAGCTCTTTTCTCTTTGCAGTTGTCACCAGCAATTGTGGCTGTTCCAAAGCTCCCAATCAGGCCGTGGCTCTTTCCCATTGTCTTCCCCAGGCTGCTGCCCAGTGGGGACCAGACACCGATTAAGCAGCGTCCTCCACCTCCCGTGGCAAAGCATCTGGGGCTTCACCCCAGGCAAGCTCTGACCTTCTGCTGGGCAAAGCAACACACGGGCAAGAAAGAGCAGTGGAAGGAGCACCGGACAGGGACCATCACTGTGTGACACGGCTTTATTCACCAGCAGCACTGGGGCTGTGGGGCGAGAGGAGCCCTGTGAGACGCCACAGAAAGCTCTGGGAGGCAGAGAGTCAACGTTTTCCATGGAAACAGCAGTTGCCAGGGAAGGTGCTGAACGTGCCGTCCTCACACACTGTCGTCTCAGCCCCCTCAGCTCCCCTGGGAAGGTTTGGAGCCCGAGTCCCCCAGACACAGGGGCTCTGCCCTCAGTGTGAGTGGGCACAGGGGGTCTGCGAGCCCCCAGCCCTGCTGCTGGCCCAGGGCTGCCCATGCACGTGCTCCCCTTTGCCAATTGCAATACAAAGGCACCGACCCTGCAACGAAGAGCAGCTGGAGCTGCTGTGACATTGCATGTGGGGCCAGCAGAGATGGACGGTGCCTGCCATGGGGCTGGCTCTCTGCATGCTGAGGGACCAGAGCAGCAGCCGAGGGCTTCTTTCCTAAGCAGACTCCAGCAAAGCAGGATAAACCCCCGAGTCACCGCGGGCACCTCGTTGCAGTCAGTGTTACAGACCTTTTAAACAGAAGCACAAAGCTTGCCTTGAATTTAACTCGATACTGTGTGTGTCGAATTCTGCCAGGCCAGGAATGAGAAGGGACAGAGGAGCTCCAGGATGCACAACCTGAGCCCCAGGGCCAGTGCTGGGTGGCTGCTGCAGGGGAGGACAGTTTCCCTGGGCTCTGTCATCTCTTTGCAGCCAATTGCCTGAGCGCCGGGACACACAGAAGATGGGGAAGCGGTTGAGCATTGATGAGCTCTCCTGGCTTTGCTTCTACTTCCCTGAGCTCCTCCTGCCCCGCCTGGGCACATGAACCCTGCTCTTAGCCACACTCCTCACTACCCTGCCCGAGTATTTTGCATGGAGGGCTACTGATGGAGAAGGAAGCTCCTTGCTCCTGCACAGCCCCTGCCACGGCTGCTGCTACCTGGGTTGGTCCTTGGCCCAGCTCCCCGGTGCAGCCGTGCCCATGGCCATGCCCACCCCAAGCTGCTGCTCTCAGAGCAGCCCCAGGTCAGTCCCAGCCTCACCCCTCATGTACCCTGTGACATGACACATTAATTCTTTAATTAGCAGCGGTTCAGCACATTCATTTGCCAATTCCCTCCGCACATTAGGAGACATTTCACACTTGTCATTTGCAACCACTGACTTGTGTCAGCTCTGAACTACCTCCCCCCGCTCCCCCCAGGGAGGCTTTGCCTCAGTATCCCTGATGCTGCTGGCCAGGGAGCCCCCACACTCTCTCCTCATTTCTGGGGAGGGGAGGGGGGGGTCTCTGCTTCCCTTTCTGTGCTGTCCCTGGGTTGAGCCTGGCTTCTGTGGGCAGCCTGCCATGGGATGATGGGAGGAATTGGTTCCCCAAGGAGGTGCCAGCATCAGCTCTCCCTCGCTGGCAAGTTTTGCAGGGCTCGTGGCAGCGGCTGCCTGGTGGCAGCTCTCCCACTGCCACGGCTCAGCTCAGCGCTTTTAGTGCTCTGCAGCTAAACAGTTTCTCCACTATGGGAGAAGATGGGGCTGTCGGACGAGAAGGAGGTGTCACAGCCCCAGGAAGGGGCTTGGGGGCTGGTGGGACACGATGGGACACCGGCTCACAGTGGCACAGTCGGGTTTTCCCACAGGAACTCCCCATCCTTAAAGCCAGAGTGTTACCAGGAGCAGCAAAACAGCATCCCTGGGTTATTTATCATGTGAACTCTAATTCTTAATGGATGTTGCTGTTAAACCATATTTTATGCTTTCAGAAAGTTGACTAATTTCTTATTAGATTCTTTGCCAGGATGCATTTAAACGATTCTGTCCTTAACAAAGCATGAAATAAAACACTCTGTACAGAGACTCTGTAATGAGGTATTTAACATGCCTCACTTTGTAAAGGGCAACGGTGTATTTCAGGGCAGCAAACACAGCCAGGCTGGAGGGGGGGAGATGGGGGTACGAGAGGTGATTAATAAGGGCGTATTCCATGATACCAGAAAGAGAATTGATTCACGATCTTAGCTCCAGATTGCATTGCCACCCCCAAACTGCAGCAGGGGCTCCAGCACATCCCTGGGATGGGGCTGCCTGGGGGGAATTGCCAGTCCCCAGCCCCTTCACATACCTCCTCCTTCACAGGGGGCAGAGCCCCTGCACATGGAGGGGGTGTCACTGCCTGCAGAGGTGAGTTCCCTGTCCCACAGCCTCGCTGGGGTGAGGGGGGGATTTAGGAAAAGCAAAGAGCAGCAGCAGAACTGAGTATCCTCACCATTAAGGACGGATGTTCCTGTATTTGATGCTAGGATGAGGGTAGGCTTTGGCAAGACGCATTCCACACTGATCTGAATGCAGAGAGGTTCTCCCACCTCCCAGGACTACAGGGCAGTTGTGGTGAGAGCTGAGGTTTGTAATTGTGTCGTGGCTCACTCAGCTGGAAGCTCTGCAGCTCCTCTCCCCTTCCAGGAGCACAGAGATGCAGCCCAGCCACTGGATGCCACATCAGTGCTAAATAAAACGCTGTGCCCTTATCAATTCAGTGGATTTTTCTCCAAGTTGCTTTAGCAGAACCATTATGGTAGCAGCAGGCAGGAAATATCAGCATGGGATGGTTGCTTGGGGTGTGCTCACAGCCAGGCTCTCACTCTGCTGCCTGCTCCCAGCACAGGATGAAGCTGTTTAACATCACCCTACGCTCCCCACCACTGCCCCGGCCCCATGGGGTGCTCAGCTAGGGGCCAGGGCAGATGGAGCAGGACCCTTCCTAGCAGCCAAAATCCATCGTGTTCTGCACAAGCAATTGATCTGGAGCCACTGAGCTGGTGGAAGGGAAATGATCGCATTTGACCTTGATCTGATCTGCTAAACCAGCTCCAGAGGAAGCCAACGCTATCAAGATGTACGAGGGGTTTATCTTGTATCTCGATCAGGAGCACTCTGCAGGGTTTTGGAGCTGGAATGGCTTCTCTCAAGCCAGGAAAGCCTCTGTGAGCAGCCCCTGGGCACTGCCCAGCACCCGGGGCACTGTGCTCTGCACCGTGCTGGGACACGGCGCAGTTTGGAGCACGAGTGACCTTAATGAGAAGCGACAGCTCGTCTTCAGCTCTATTCTGGGATCTGCCTGGGTAGCGGCGTGTAAGCAGCGAGGAAGGAAGCTCAGCTCCAGGGAGGACGTCTCCAACCAGCTTGCACTCCCCCACGCTTTATCCTGAGCTGCCAGGAAGCGCTCACTCCTCTGCAGGATGCAGCGTGGGAGCCCCTGGGCTGGGGATGATGAGAGGCTGCAGGACAGGCTGGGCTGGGGCTGCCCAAGTGCTTCCCATCACCCAAACCCAGCCCTGACCTGGACCAGCCACTCACCCACTCACTCACCCGAGCTGCACCGTCAGCTGCCCACGCAGGGCCCCTGGCACCAAAAGCATCCTTAACTGTACATGAATGAGTGTAACTCATTAGTGGTGAGGCTGGGTGATCTTTAAAGGTCTTTTCTGACCAAAATGATTCTCTGAATGGCCTCTCTGAAATTTGCTGTCAGAGCAAGAGAAATTAACAACCTCAAAGACCAAAGTGCCTGTGCTGTTACCTGTGCAACCCTCCTGCCCATACAAAGAACACCAATTGTCGTGGCAATAGGTCTCTCCAGCTGCAGACAGCTTTGGTTGGGCCATGTAGCAGATTTTTCTCTTTTGAAGCATTTTGTTTCCCCACCACTCAGAAACAAATTCTGCTCTTTGCCCTTGATCTGTGCACACGCAGCCACAGGGTTTGGGCTGTGGCCTGGAGCTTGCTGTGACAGCCCCTGTGCACTGGCTGAGGGAAATGTCAGGTAATAAAGGAAAGAGTGAATGAGATTGCCAGGCCAGGCTGACCAAAGAAAACCAATTATTCAGGAGCTCAAGCTCTCTCCTTTGCCACAATTTCCTGTGCTATCAGCTCCTGTTCTCCACAAAAGTGAAACAGGCTTTTCAGTGCTTCCCTCTCAAAAGGCAGCTCTGGCTGTTTTGCACAGGGCAGGGACACAGCACGTTCAGGTGGTTTCCTCTGCCCAGTGGCCCCTCATCCCTACTGAGGGGGCTGAGCTCTGCTCCTGGGCATGGGGCACTCTCAGACACAGCATGGCATGGCATGGCATGGCATGGCATGGCATGAGATGCTTTCAGCTTCTGAGCCTTGGATTTGGAGATAAAAGCCACAACTGAAACCCATGGTGCTGTCAGATGCTCTGGCTGTCCCCCTGCAGCAGAGACCCCTGGCAACCAGGGAGCTCTCAATTACAGGCACAGTGCCTGGACAAGCTGTCACCAAGGTACCTTTCCTGCACCACTGCAGTCCCTACCCATGCTGCAAGCCCTGGAAGGGACTCTGGGACCCTGGTGTCCCCTGGGATGAGCTGTCTGCTGACCCTTGTGGGGCTGCACTGAGTCAGCAGGACTGGTGCTGCATGGGGCTGCAGCCACAGCACGAAGCAATGTGCTCAGCACAGGGCAAGAGCCACAGCCCCTCGGCTCAGCTCCCAGGGACAGTGCCCAGGGTGGCAGCCACCTCGACAGCAACACCCCCAGCAACTGCTCTGTGCACCCTCAGCCCCAGCACACAGGGGCATGTGCAGCTGCCACCAGCAGAGCACGGTGTGTCTGGCAGCCCTGGAGCACAGCGAGTCCCACGTCCCTTCCCGGGGCCACGCTGCACAGCCGCTCATTCCCACGGGAGGCTGTGGGCTGAGAACCCACTCACCATGGCCTCCCCAGCCCCAAAGCTGCTTCTCCCTGAGGGAGGGATCCCCAGGACCCCCACCCAGCCCCAACCAGGCAGACAGGTCCATGTGTGCATCGGGCGCTGGCAGCCGCTCGTGTGCTGCTCCAGAGGTGCCGTGGCTGGAGAGAGCCAGGCAGATCTGATTGCTGCCAATGTCTCAGCCAGAGGGGCTTAGAGGAATTAGGGAGCTGCAAATGCTTGATAAAAGGATGCTGAAATAATCATAAAGCACTCATTTCGCTGCTGTGCTCCTGAAAGAGCTAAACCATGAGTAGCTGTATCGCCGGGCTCCCATTACTGATGCCGATGGTATCGCTGCGAGCACAGCCCCGCTGCCCAGGATGGCAGCTTGATTGCTCGACTTCAGTAGTTACTGTCCACGAGGTTTTAGTGATCTGATTATACCAGAAACCCTGAGAAGCTTATAGGGATGCTATTAATGGTGGCATTCAGCCCCCGTGCTCTGCCTGTGTGATGGGCTTAGGCGGATTGACGCTGTGCTGGGATCGGCTAATCCTGCCCAGGGCTGCTCCTGCTGCACACAGCTCTCCCCCAGCCCTCCCTGAGAGCTGGGACTGATCCTGCACACCCCCAGCACCCCAGCCCTCCCTAAGAGCTGGGACTAATCCTGCACAACCCCAGCACCCCAGCACCCCCTGAGAGCTGGGACTGATCCTGCACACCCCCAGCACCCCCGCACTCCCTGAGAGCTGGGACTGATCCTGCACACCCCCAGCACCCCAGCCTCTGCACACTCCCAGCTCTGGAAATGCCTTGTTTTGAAGGGTTCCTTGCCTTACAGGTGCCTTGTTTTTGGGAATCAGCCCCTTTAAGGGTCCATGAGAGCAGCTGCCGCTGCTCTGCAATAAAGCCAGGCCCAGGTGGAGAGGTTTGGCTTGGGTATAAGGTTTCCCAGGGGCAGGGCTGCAGCCATCTCTGAGCATTTCACTGAGTGAGGGGATGTTGTGCTGCACCCTGGGTTGCCTGCAGCATGGATTCCTGTTGCCCTGGCTGGGCACTGCCTGCAGCATGGATCCCTGTTGCCCTGGCTGGGCACTGCCTGCAGCATGGATCCCTGTTGCCCTGGCTGGGCACTGCCTGCAGCATGGATTCCCTGTTGCCCTGGCTGGGCACTGCCTGCAAGAGGTACCAGCTGCCCAGGAGCAGGAAGCATTGCAACACCTTGTCCCAGGGGTGATTGTGGAGACCCCTGAGCATCTGCAAGGTCAGACAAGGGGGTGGGCAGCTGTGACTGGAGGAGGGAGGCTCTTTATGGGGTGGGTGCTTGGCAAAGGCATGTGGCATTGTCCTGGTATGGAGGCTCCATGCCCAGGGATGCTCTGTGCTGGCACAGAGCTGTTCCCCGCCCCCCCAACCCAGCTGGGGACCTGCAATGCACTTTCCTTTAAAAGGATGCTGCCTAGATTTATCTGTAGAGCATTGTTCCATTTTTTATGGTATTGCCTTGAATGAGGCCCCCTGAAGGGTGAGATGGATGGCATGGGGGAAAATGAGGCAGTGAGGAGAGGGGCCTGAGCAGGGCAATGAACCCCAACAGATGGTTCATCTCAGCCTTGTCGTGGGCTCCATCAGCTCGTGAAATGGGGCAATCAATAGCCATAATGAGAGTAACAGCCTCTGCATGTGGGCTGGCGCCGCTCCTGGGATGTGACCGATGTGCTCTGGAGCAGAGGCTGCCCAGCTCCTGGGCTTGGGGGAGTGAGATGCCAAGGGCAGGCAGCTTGGGCAGGTCTCTGGGAGCTGTGCTCTGGGGTGCCCTGGCTGGCACTCACCTTCCCCCTGCCTGGGGCTCGCTGCCTCACAGCCACCCACCCTTAAGGCAGGAGCCTGGCAGCCCTGCTGCAGCCCAGGGCATGGCAATGCTGTGGGCGCTTCGGGCGCTTTGGGGAGACAGATTTGGGCTAATCAAAGATAGAGGCTTCTTCCCTTATCTCCTCAAAGCCTGTGGTGCATGCAGACAGAGGCAATCTAACCTGTGCTGGCGTGTGAGCAGACAAAGCAGGAGCCTGAGCCCCCAGAGTTACCAATTACAGCTGGGCTGATGGCGGGGGGTTGGTGGGTGCTGCTATTTACTGCAGTGGGAGAAACTAGATGGTGTGTGCAGGAGGCTGTGAATGGCTGCACAGGCTGCAGGGTGAGTGCTTGGTGAGGGCTTCTGCCTGGGGCTGAGTGTGGGGGGCTGGTGAGCATGCAGAGCTCCTGCCCCAGCTCTCCCCTTGCCTTCCAGCCTGGCCCAAGGTGCATGTTGCTAATCAAACCCAAAGCTTCCTTCTGTGAGTTCACACAGGGTTTGGTTCTGATCTCAGATAAAAGGGGGATCAAGGCCCTGATGTGACCCTGTGTCACTGGGGCAGGAGGGGCAGCAGAGGCACTGTGCACATGATGCTCTCCCAGTCCCTCTGTCCACACTGATCTCCAGCACTGAGGAAGGGAATCGAGAGGGTCAGAGTGTGATCCAAGGATCTGGTTGGGTCCATCAAAACCCTCCAGTGTGATGGGCTGGGAATGCTTTGGTTTGGTTGGGGATTTTAAGAGACTTTTTTTTTTGCCTTAAATGTTGTGGGGCAGAACGTCCTGAATGGAAACAAGGCTGATGGCGGTCCAAGCAGAGCGGTGCAGCCTCCACAACTGCCTGGCTCCACACGGGAGCTGTGAGACCTGCTCTTCCCTCTGCTTACAACTGCAGCAAATTAAGGTGTTGGGTTTGGGGTTTTTTTTTTGTTTTCCTCAAGAGCATCTCCTGGCACTTGGAGCTGTAAGCAAATAAAATCATAGCAATCTGATCATGGGTGAGTCACCCGTGTGGGAGCACAGAGAGATGCAGCTGGAGCAGGATCTGCTCGTCGCATCCAAGGTTCCTGAGCTGCTCCTTGGTGTGAAGGTGGGTTTATGCCACCTGCACCCAGCAAGGCAGGAGAGGGAGGGCTCATGGATGGTGGTCACCCCAACATTCCTTCACCTCGGTGTCCACATTGCAGTTGGAGAAACAGAAAAGAATCATCCTAGGGGTTTGGTGCCTTGTGTGGCATAAGGGATGCAGGACAAGTGCCTGTCCCAGGTCCCTCTGCTCTGTTGGGATGACAGCCTGGGGGTGTAGGGAGCCCCAAGGCTCCAGTGCTTGGTCCTGCTCGCTGGGAAGATGTGGACATCATGCCTTTGAGAGCAGGGAGAGTGTCCTGCAGAGATTCCCAGGGCTCTGGCTAACAGGTGGCTCTTGGGAATAAATGCTGGGGTGCAGCTGTGGCCATGGGGCCAGGCTGTGGCAGAACAGAGCTGCCTGGGAGGAGACTGCTGCGGAGTTTGAGGAGCTCCAGGACTTCTCTGCCTGCCCCACTCCTGTGGGCATCTGCATGTCCCCTCTGAGCAGTCCTCCTGTGCCACATCTGCAGCTGGATTGTGACTGCCACCTCACCTTGCTGAGCCAACCCTGCCATGGAGCTCGGGGCTGTGCTGGGGTTCCCAGGGCAGGAGGGGTCAGGGCACTTTTCCTTCCATTCCCATGAGTTTCCTCATCCCCTGGAGGCTCCCGTGGCCCTGAGGAGTTCCTGAACTGCTTTAAAATGCTGTTAAATTGGCCATGTGCAGGGGTTTATTTATGCTCACAGGACTGTGGTCTGAATATTTCATCTCAAAATTTACATCTGTGTCACCAGCAATGCTCAAATAAGGTTGCCATGGAAACCCCTCATTACTGGGCAAGGATGCTGGCAGCGGTGCCTGGCCCCAGCAGCCCTGGCTGGGAAGGACCTGGCTCTCCCCCCTTCTGCCCACCTTCCAACCTGCCTCTGTCAGTGAAGGCAAACAAGAGTGAAGAGCTTCACAGGTCAGAGCACGGCTTGTTAAAATGCTGGGGGACCTGCTGTGTGGGCTGGGGGCACCGGGCTGGGACACACACCTGGGGTCAGTGGGTGAAAGCCACAAGGACTGGCCATAGACCAGGGGGTTTCTGGTCACAAGTGGGAGCTGGGCTGATATTCTGACAGTGAAATGCTCTTTAAAAACCCCCTTTAGTGACAACTGCTGCTTGTGCCTGGCTTGTTGCTCATGGAACAAAGACACTGCCAGGAGCACAGACTCACACCTGCACCTCTGCTCCAGAGCAGCCTGGAACTGCTCAAACGACCCACAGTGGCCCGACAGATGCCTGGAAATTACACCCCTCTCTGAGCCAGGAGGAAAATGGATTTTCCTCCTCAGTGTTGCCTGCAGGAGTCAGAGTCAATGAGACTGTGGCTCTCAGGGATTTGTTTCACCATCTCTGCTCTACCCAAGCATCTGCTGTGCCCACGGCTTTGGGGGGACCTGTTGATGTCTCCTCCCACTCCAGGAGCTGCAGCCTGTGCTTCCCAGTGTCCCTATGATGCCTCATTGTGCCCTGAGCCCTCTCACCCCCCAGCACCCCTCTGGCAGAACCCCAGGTCTCCAGGGACGATCCCAGCTCCTTCCCAAGGGGCTGTGACTGCCCGTGAGCCAGGTCACTGCTCCGCTGCAGGACGAGCAGCAGCAGCTAACGAGGAAGAGGAATTAAAGAGGTTCATCCAATTACAGAGGAATCAAGAGCTTTACAGTGTGGAAAGGACAGGCCCTGTCATGTGCTGACTGGTCCAGGCTCGGTGCTGCCAGCTCCTCGGCTGATGGGGGGGTGATTAATTATCCTGGTGTTGCAGCAGAGATGCAGGGGCTGGGAGGGGGCAGGGGAGCAAAGCCATCCCACAGAGTGCTGCTTTGATGCAGATGTTCATTTGAGTTCATTGCAGGGGTTTTTTTCTATCAGCTGTAAGAGAGATGTCGTGTGTCTCTTGTTATGGGCAGATGGGCCTGTCTGGAATGAATTAACAGGGTGGCTTTTGAGGAGTAATTCACTTTTTTGAAAGCTGAATCTCACTAAGTGCAAACAGACAGTTTCCCACAGAGATTTCTGGTCTTCCTGGTAAATCCCCAGTGCCAAACCTCCAGCCTTCTGCAGATGCACCCCTAGGCTGGCCCCAGCCTGTGCCCCTGGTGCAGTGGCCCCTCTGTGCTCCTGCTCCCTCCCATCCCTGCTGCCCTGTCCCCCAGGTGCCCCTGCTCTGGAGAGGATCATCACAAGGACAAAGGAGCGAAGGGAAATGGATGCTGTGGCTCCTGTGAGCCCTGTGACTGGGATGCTTGCTCCTCAGGGCCTGCCTGGGGAGAGGAAATTGAGTATTTTGGCATCTTTTCAGCATACAAATTGAACTTGGGGAAGAGAAGCTCCTTCTTTCCCAACCAATCATCCAGCCTAGTCGTCTATATCAGAGTATAAAATTAAATGGCTTCCCAAAGAGAGAGTATATTTAGATACAAAAAGCCCATTCTAGTCAGCTCTCTGAGACTAAAATAATTAATCTCCCATCAGTGTTAAGATGCAGCAGAGCAGATCTCCAGAAGTGAGCACTGTGCTTAACTCTTTGGGAGCAGGTCAGCCCCGTGGAGTGCAGCTCGTGCCTTTTGCTGAGCCCAGGGGCTCTGGCAGCTCCTGCCCCGGCTGGGCTCTGCTCAGCTCTGCCACACCAGCGCCTCAGCACCCTTCTGCTGTGTGAGCCACAGCCTTGGCAGGGCTGCTGTGCCCTGTCACTGGGTGATGGAGGGGGCTCAGGAGCCCTGGCAGGAATGCTGCAGCAGGGATGCCTCCCAAGGTTCAGCAGTTCTGCTGGATGCAGGGTGTTGCTTGCAGGGAGTGAGCCAGGAGCCCTCAGCCCCAACCACAGTGGGGCTTTGCCTCGACAGCTCCCCTC
Source organism: Urocolius indicus (assembly GCA_013401255.1). Taxonomy (NCBI): domain Eukaryota; kingdom Metazoa; phylum Chordata; class Aves; order Coliiformes; family Coliidae; genus Urocolius; species Urocolius indicus. The sequence continues at coordinate 13,057 of WBNH01002716.1, read as the reverse complement.
ACCAGTGCCCCTGAGTTCCCAAGCACCAGGAGCAGCCCTGTTAAACCTCCCTGTGTCTGGGGATGTCTGAGAAACAATTCCAAGACACACAGCTGTAAAATATCTGGAGAGACCAAGTTTAGTCTCATTACAATAGATGATGTTCCTCTGCCTGGCTATAAATCATTCATGCTCTCATTTCCAGGCACTCGCATCCACGGATTATCTGAGGATTGAAAACCTCCCTATTGCTGTTCTACCTGTCTGGGGTGTGTTCGTGGCTCAGCTTGATTTGATTTTCACTCTGGAATGGGAAATGTGAAATGACAAGGGGATGTTAGAGGTCCGAGGGAGCAGAGGAGCCCTGTGCTTGTGCCATGGCATCACTGCCCTGTGCCCCTGGGGTTCCTGCCCCAGCTAAGGGCACAGCCTGTGCATGGACTGCCAGGCAGGGGTAGAGCTGAGCTGCCTTTTGCCAAACCTGATTGGCAATGATTTATGTTTCTTTCACAGGAGGGAAGAGGAATCACAGTGTGGCTCTGGTCCAGGCCCCTGAGGGAAGAGCAGACGAAGGCAGCCTCCTGGGGTCATGCTGCCTTCCCCCAGCAGCAGAGGAGGACACAGCCCACACCACTGCTGCTTGTGGCTGCTGTCCCCTCTTGGGAACCCCAAAAGCATGTATTCCTTTTGTAGTGCCCCAAAAGATGCCCTGGGGCTTCTCAGGGTGAGATTTGAAGCCCTCCCATATCCTTGACATCTTCCTGGGGTACAGAGGAGCCTCAGTGCAATGAGAGTGGTGCAGGTGAACCCTGGCACACTGCTCCACACCAGTTTCTTATCACCGAATGACCTGGGCTTTTCCCAGTGTGGGGACACAGCTCTCACTGATCCCACTGTGCACGTGGGCAGAGCTGGAGATGTCTGAGGTGAGGAAAAGAGGACAAGACTGGGGATTCCCTATGCCCCACACCATGCTTTCATCCCTTGCACCCCCTGGGCATGGCCCATTTCTCCCTCCCCAGGGACAAAGTGAGGTTTCAGCTCCAGATGCTCAGTGGGTTTGTTGGGCCAGGCATTGGGGGTCTGTGTCCCCCACTGATGGCTGCAGCTCCCATCTCCCCAGAGCAGCTGCCTCAAGTGGAGAGGAAACTTTTCCCCAAGCAATGCTTTGCTTTGTGCTTTCTCCCACCACGGAGGCCGTGCAGAAACCTGCCTGCCTGCTGCTGCCTGTGCCTGCAGAGCTGCCCTTGAAAAGACCCTGTTGCATTGCTCTGAAATTGTGTAGCTCTGGTGCCTAATGATTCCTGACAGATTGTGAGCAGTGGTGCTGCTGGCAATCAGGAGGGCAGGAACAGCGCTGGGTTACTGATGGTTGTGGTTATTACAGTTATTGGGCTCCATCGATTACAGGGATGCCATGGAGGTGCCATGGAGGCTGTTGGTAAACAGGACACAGCCTGGCACAGCACAGCAGAGTGATCACAGCTCAGAACCACCCTTGGCCGAGGGACAGGACATGCTCTGCTCCCAAACACCTTTTAGAAGCCCAGAACATCACTGGGCAGACATGAAGCAGCGTGTCAGTCAGTCACCTCCTCTATTACTTAGTGTTCTTCCTCTAAAGAGAGTAATAAACTGCACTTCAGCTGCTGGATCCTCACCATGTCACAGCACTCTGGGGTCTGGCAGCAGGGCAGCTCCCGGTGTCACAGAGCTCACAGAGCCCAGCAGGTCCCCAGCCTCACTGTGCCACGGGATGCACCCATGTCCCTTCCCCGAAATCAACCTGGTTTTGGACAAGATTTGGCTGAAGAAACATAAAATACCTTTAAAATCTTTTTTTCTCAGCACCAGAGCAGCCGTTCAGGGGGCAGAGCAGCAGCTCAGGGCTGGCACAGGCTTTGCCCCACACGCTGGGCCAGGCACCCAGCTCCTGCTCAGCCCATCACTGCAGGGCAGCCTGGCTGCTGCTGTTCCTCTCAGCCCTCACTTCAGTGCCAGTGACACTGGGTTTGTGTAATTAGTTGTCAGCTGTATCAGTCATCGGTGATTTGTGTCTTAAAGATGTCCTGGCAGAACTAATTCCATTTCCTCACTGGGCCGTGCTGGCTGGTGATAAGCTGGGTACAGCCTGGTGATGAGCCCCTGCACTTCAGCATCAGAGAGCAAATACAGTCTCATTAGCCATCAGGATACTGGGACAGACACACAGTCCCTCCTGCATGGTGAGGAGCAGCGGTGCCTTTGCTCCTGGGGCAGAGTCGTGGAATCATTGGATGGAAAAGCCCCTGAAGNTGCTGTCTCCCCTCAGCCTCCTCTTCTCCAGCCTCAACATCCCCATTCATTCCCTCAGCCCCTCCCCAGCACCCTTGTGCCCCATCCAGCCCCTTCCCCGGCTCTGTTCCCGGCTCTGGCTCCACTGCAGCCCCTCAGTGTCCCTGTGGCAGTGAGTGAGGGGCCCAGCACTGACACAGCCCTGGAGCTGCAGCCTGCCCAGGGCTCTGCACAGGGGTAGGGTGCAGCCCCCAGCCCTGCCTGGTCCCCAGCCCTGCTCCAGGATTTAGCTGCACTGCTCTGTGGCAGCTGCCCCAGGGCTGGGGGTGCAGTGCCAGACATTATACCCCTGAGACAAAGCCTTTCAGCCCCTCACCCCCACGGGAGGACAGGCAATTGTTCCTAATCTCTGAAACTGAGAACAATTCAGCTGGCTCCCTGGTAGTGCTGACGAAAGCAGCCCCTTGTTCCCAGTGGAAGTAACAACAGCCTTCCTTGACCTCTGCTCCATTATTCTGTTTGATTGATCTTAATTATATCAGAAAGGATAATGATAGCCTTTGTGGGGGTGTGAGTACATTGGGAACAAAGACAAGAGGCTCTTTGTTGGGAGTGGGGGAGTGCTGCTGGGCTGCCATGGTGGGCACAGCTAAGGAGCCTGACAAGGTGCTGGGCACCCAGTGCTCTGCTCCCAGTGCCCAGGGCATCACGAATCACAGTCACAGAACCTCAAGGGCTGGAAGGGACCTCAAAAGCTCATCCAGTCCAACCCCTCTGCCAGAGCAGGACCACCTAGAGTAGGCTGCGGGTTTGAATGTCTCCAGAGAAGGAGACTCCACAACCCATGTGGGCAGCCTGTTCCAGGGCTCTCCCACCCTCACAGGGAAGCTTTTCCCCTTATGTTTCTTTGGAACCTCTCATATTCCCCCAAGATGGAGAAGCAGAAAGCTAAAAGACTATTGTAAACAGGCAAAGAGGACCTGGTCCTCCTGCATGGGCTGAAGCAGGTGCTCACTGTAGCTAAACCCCCACTGCTCTCCACCTAAATCAGGTGCTTTCCATGGGCAAGGGCTGTACTTTTTCCAGCATGCTCCTATCAGGCTCAGGGCTTTTTTACCTTTCCCTCCCCTGCTGGGGTGAGGGCTATTGTGCCCCCCCAAGGGCTTTGATGTCCTGACAATGTGTTTCACAGGGATTGGCATAAGGATGGTGACAAGAGGCACAGAAATGCATCTCCCTGTCTGGGCATCATCCCCTGCTCTCACCCTCCCAGGATTCCTTCGACAGGGAAATTGGGAAACACAAATTAGGAAACGACTGCCAGGTTTGTTTGTCAATCCCAGCTGGACTCAGTTAATGATAAAGCCCTCAAATGCCAGCCCTGGAGGGTGATTTCCCCCCAGCCCTGCTCAGGGTGGGTGCTTTGGGAAGCAGAGCTGGACCCGCCTGTGCTGTGGGAGCATCAGGCTCTCCTCCAGGCCAGCTCCAGTTTGCAGCTCTTCTGCTCCCCTCAACGCAGCTTTGGCAGCCTGTGACACGGGCTCAGGGAAGAGCCTCTCCAGAAGAGCTTTTGAGATCCGACTGTGGGAGCAGAGAGAGAGGCTGTGTCAGCTGCTCCTGGCAGCCTCGTGTGCCGCATCCCTCCCGGAGCGGAGCAGCGCTGCCTGTGCCTGGCTCCTGGCCACCTTGGTGTTTTTGACATACCCTGCTGACTGCGAAATGTGGTGAGAAAGTACCTGACTCTGTTCTTCCCGGCAGGTAATGAATCAGCAAATTACACCAAGCAGTGTGTCACCCAGCCTGGGGGAGGCTCTTCGGGGCGATCGCTGTGTGTAAGGCGCTGGTGATGGGGTGCAGGGTGAGCAAAGCAGGTGCGTGTGAGACATAAATCTGTTCCTAAGGGTAACCCTTTTGATGGTAACGTTAAATGCTCAGGGATAGACTAATTGCTGCTGGAGGAGACCTGGGATGTGCCAGTGTGGGGATGGCCCCTGAGTCCTGCTCCCAGCTGGAGATGCCCCATATCTGCCTCTTGCAGCTCCCCCCCATGGCTCAGCACCCCACTGAGTGTCACTACCCCTGAAACAACGCTTGTGTTCCTGCAGGAAACTGCAAGGGGCATCATGGTCTGAGGCTCTGGCTGGATCAGGAGGCTGTGGGTTAGGGCTGTGTTTGTTCATGAGAGTGCAAGAGGTGGTTTTTGTGGCAGCAGGAAGAGCAGCAGCAGGCTCAGCAAACCTGTAGCGCGTTTTGCATCAGGGGATGCTCTGGTCTGTGCCTGGGAACAGTGCTGAGGGTCCTAGGAAGGAATTTTTCAGAGCTGACTCTAACTCTGGGTTTGTAGTCGTGTCTTTAAGCAGACTATTGCCTTTGCTATTTGTTCAGGCTTTCCAGCCAAGATGCAGTGCTGCACCATGCAAAGGCTTTGCTTGTGAGGCCAGTTTTGATGCCTGTGGAATGGAGATGTGGGGAAAAAAAATACAGCCCTTGCCTGTGGCAGCCCACTCTGGTGATTCTGCAGTGGGAAAGCTAAAAAGGTTTGCCTCGGGGGGGCTGGGGGTGGGGGTAGCAGGCTGATCCCCACTATTGCTGTCAGGAGAGTGGCTGCGAGGGCTCTTGTTCTGCTGCACCCTTCCCTCCCTACCTTTCCTGATGAATTCCAAGAAAGCCTCAATGCATTCCTAAAGGGGAACACAGCCTGTGTCCTTCACAGTCATCTACACAATAAAGACAGCCATTTCAGTGCTGGCAGGCATGGGCTCCTCTGTGGGCTGCAAACAAAAGCTGAAAAGAAGCCTTTATATTTTTTTTTTTATTATTAGATAGCTTGAAAAGTTTGCTTTTAATTGCAACTGCCTCACTGATTCCATCTAAGAGGCAGCTAAACCCCTGATGGGAGAGCAGCCCCAGGTCCTTGCAGCGGCCAGGGCTGAAGGTTTCGTGCTCTGCCTCTCAGGGGGTTGCAGCCAGGAGGGTCTGGGAGCAGCAGGAGCCCTTGTGCTATTGGGGTGCTGGGCTGGGAGACCAGAAGCTGCCTTCTCTCCTTAGGCAAGCAGCAAGCTCAGCAGCAATAGTGCTACTGCCAGGCTGAGACCACAGAAGGGACCCTGAGCATCCCACCCAGCCCAGGAACTCCCTGAGCCCTGCACCACTCATTGCACAGTCCCACAGCCCCAGTGTCACCATCCAACCCCAGGGACCCAGACAGGCTGCGTGCCCTGGGACACTGGTCCCCAGCAGCCAGGCAGGGTGTGTGCAGAAACTACATGCAATTAATCTTTGTTTAAAGAATGCATGAGGAAGAGAGGCTGCTGGGGAAATGTGCTTTTAGGGAAGTGCTGCTACAAAGGCAAATTGAAAGCTCTCGAAGCTGGGGACTGAGCCTGGTGTAAAAATAAAGAGGGAGGCGGCAGGCAGCACCTTCCCAATGACTTTAGTTCCATTCATCTCCCCGGTGGTGCTGCAGCCCTTTAGCTGCCAGGGTACAGAGGCATTAAAAGTTAGATTTTCCTTCACTGTTTCTCAGCTGTGTTCACGCTGGGAGGTGCTTGTGGAGGTACACGGTGTGCCCGAGGCTGAGGATCCATCCCAAACTGTCACCCCCCCTTCCCGATGGGTTTGTAAATTGTGCTCTGTTGATTTGTACCCTCAATAAATTGATAAAAATCCTCTTTCCCAAAACCTAACACACCATTTAGAGCTCACCGGGGTTTTAGACCTCATTGGCTCACGTATTTATGTAAATATAGTGTCCAGCAGCAACGTAACAACTGCTGCAGGAGTGATGTGGATGGATGGATGGATGGTAAGGAGCAAAGGGAATCCAGTCGTCTGATGGGGACTGGGAAGGGTTTTTTTTTTTCATGTCTCAGGGTTTTGGAGCAGCTTTGCAGGTGGGTGGCTGCTTTGGGCAGCGTTGCCTCAGGGTCTGTCCTCTCTGAGCCAGAGCTGAGTAACCCTGAGGGTGTTGGGAACAGCCTGATGGGTTGTTCTGAGCCTCTAAGGATGCTCTGAGGCCAATGCTGCATCCCACCTCCTGGCAGCCAGGGTACCATGTACCCCTGTGCCCTGTGAATAGCAAAGCGGTGCTTGGGTCACGTCTATTGATGTTCTTATCACCATCTGCCTTTCTTATTTTAAACCCTTCCCTATTTGTACCCCGTGCAATGGGGGAAAGGATGGCTGCAGTGTCCAAGAGGACATCTGCTCCATTGCATTGCAGAGCTCCTAGCAGCGGGCAGGGATGCTGCTGGGAGCACTGAGAGGCTCTCAGGGGTCACACAGGAGTAGCCCTTCAATTTAGGGACTTGGTGTCTTGGCAAATGGAAATTCAGGACTGTCAGGAATAGCCTGTTTCGTGGTGTTTTTTTTTTTCCCTACTGAAATGGCATTTAAATCATCATCAGAAAACACAAGCCCCTTTTCCTGAATGTCACCAGGCAGCTCTGGTGTGGGGGGGAAGAGCTGCAGGATGGTAGCAGAGGGGATGTCACAGTCATGTCCTCCAGTATTGTCCCCCAGCCACCAATCTGCCTGAGATGAAGGATCTCATCCACAGAATGCTGACATGCTCCATTAACCCACCCTAAAAAGTCAGATGGAGAATCTCTCTTGAATTTTAACTATTTTCAGCTGTTCTGACTAGCTCTGAAACCACCCCACGCTGACCAGGTTCCAGAACATTCCCTCACTCCCCCACGTTATTCCTGTTTCCTTACAGCCTGGATGCTTGGGCTAGTGTGTTGCTCTGCTCTCAGAACTTCATTCAGCCCAACAGTGGCTGCCACAAGACCTCAGAGATCCCTCCAGCCATCTCTGCCATCTCCTCATCTTCCCTGCTTGAGGGGAAACTGGCAGCAGAATCCCTCCTGCTCCCTGCCTGCTCTGCCCCAGCAATCTGTGGCAGCTCCAGGTCCCTGCAGCAGCTCCCTTGTTGATGGGCTGAAGCACGGCACCAAAATTCCCCCATCAGCCCTGGGGAGCACATGTGCTGCCCCTTGTCTGGGGTCACACCTGCAGAGCCCTCTCCCTTGCACGACTCCCGCTGCCCCGTGTCTTTGCCTTGGCACGTAGCACACAAGTGTGCAAGGCAGCGAGACAGAGCTGAGCATGGCTTTTGCTGAGCAGATTGCAGCGCTCAGGGACCAGCCCCACGGATAGTCCTTCTGTCACACTCGAATTTTGGATGCCTTTGCGTTTGGCACCACGTTTCCTTTCCAGACTAAAGCTTTGCATTTGGAATCACACCTTCAGAGCTGGGTGCAGTGGCCAGGCTGCTCATGCCTTCCCTCCCGCTGCCAGGAGCTTGGCTTTCGCTTGCACAAACTTTCCCTGTACCTTCCCAATGCAGCCATCTGTCCTGGAGTGCTGATGTCCTCTCCCTTTCTGCAGCCCTGCCCCCTGGCAGAGGGGATGCAGAGCCAAGCCTCCAGCCCTGCTGCTGGGGACTCGCTTGGGCTCCTCAGGAGCTGAACATCATCTGCTGCAGGTGATGGGATCGTGGGGCTGGAAAAAGGCAGAAGAGTCTGGACAAACCCTGTGCTTGTCCCCACACCACACAGAGCTGGGGAATCCAGGCAGAGCTCCCTTGCTTTGCGCCAGGAAAGCTCCACATTCAGCCAGCATTCAGCTCCCCAGACAGGGCCTGTGCCACTGTGCATCCCTGCTCTTACAGCTCAGCTTTAGCAGTGTGATGTGAACTGGCAGCAGCACACTTCAAAGGCTTTGCTATTCCACATCCGTGTCATCTAAGGAAGACGTTGGGCCAGAAATAGTGTCACTGGAAAGCGCAGGAGGAGCACTTGCTGTCTGTGCCAACTGCAGCCCCTGGCTGTCAGAGTCCTGCACAGTTCCTCGCTGATCACTCACACCCCTGGTTTTTGAGGGTCCCAGGGCTTCTGGGGTGTCAGGACACAGACACCAGCTGTGACTGCTCGAGCATCCCCCTGACTATCAGGACTGTGGCTACAGGTTCAAGTTGAAGATGAGCAACACTTGTACTGGCTTATCAAGCTCTGCTAGATCCACAGTGCTTTGCTCCCTGATAGGAAAAATGAGGCTCCCTCCCTTCCCTCAGCTGTTTCCTGGCTTTGCTTCTTCCACCCCAGGCTCTGGTTGGCTCCTTCAGTTGCTCCCTGGATCTCTTCTCATTTCTGAAATCCTTATAGATGAAGCCTGAGAGACAACAGAGCACTGAGTGATGTGGGGGGGGTCACTGCAAGTATCAGCAGCTCATTTATCCCTCTTCATCCTCCCAGCGGTGCAGTTGCTGCAGGAGTCACTGTGGGGGATGTGGGTGAGGGGTCCATCCTGCCTGAGCAGCTCCTCTCCAGGAGCTGCTGATCAGCTGGGGCTCAGGGCTGAGCTGCAGCTCCCTGAGCGAGCTGCTGTCTGTCCTGGGCTCTCCTGTTCCTGACAGAGCAAGGCTGGAGCAGGAATCTCTTCACCGGAGCAGGATGCAGATAGGGCAGCCCGTGGGGCACTGCGAGAACATCCTTAACAACTTGTCTGTGAACAGGCTGTGAAACGAGGCAGGCAGATGGTGACCTGTCCTCTGGAATGAAGGACATCTTCCCTTAGCAGCTCAGCAGGAAAGGCTGCTTCTGCAAAGCATTTCCCCCTCACTTCATCCTGGCTCACGCAGGCTGAGGTACCCAGATGCCGAGCTGGTCTCGGGGCTGCAGTGAGAGCAGCTGAGGCACCTGCACCACTCGGGTCTCCTGCCTGCATCCAATCCAGGCATCACTCATGCACACCAGCATGAAAAACGATCTTGTGAAGCAGGTCCTTTTGGGAAGGGCTCTGGAAAGCTGCAGCAGCCTGAGTCAGAGTGATGGCAAATGCTCCCTTGCTCCCCTCCAGTGCCTTTCTGATGCTCTGGGCTCTGCTCTCTTCTCTGTGGGACAGCAGTGAGCAGCAAAGCCCCATGCCCAGGGCCTGCCACACAGCCCAGCCAGGCTTCAGCTGGGATCACAGAGCTCCAGCTACAGGGGTCCAGCATTTTAAAAGATCATTCTGTCTCTCTTTGAATCACATCCTTACCCAAACACCTCCTCCCTTTGAGTGGGCAGCGGTAACAATGAGCCCCTGCAGAGCAAGTGCTGCTGGAGTGGGCAGGGGAGGGTTCTTGCTCTTCCTGCCTCTTTGGCAGCAGCCTGATGGTGTTTTCTTGTGGCTGGTTTGGCTGGGGGGGGGGGGGTTGTGTGTGACCTCCCTCTAAAAGCAGCAGTGGAAAGGCAGCTTCACTGGGCTCTGCCTGCGTGGTTCACCCTGGTGCATGGGACGTGTTCCTGCCTTTCTGAGTTGCCCTGTGCCCGGCAGCTCAAGTGCTTAAAGACACAGAACTATCTCACCGCTGAATCCAGCAATTTCATACCCCTGACAAGAGTGTAAATCCATCCTGATGGACTGGAAAATTGGAAAGCCAGTGCTCAGGCTGTATTTTCTCCAGACATGCATCTGAACTCCCGAAAGATACGTGTATTGGCTCCAGCTCCAGCCATGTAACTGCACGTTATGCTCATTAAAACACAGCCTGTGTTTTGTAACAGGATTTCCTCGGAGCGTGTTTCACTGCTCAGGAGCCACTGTCAGACATTTGAGAAGTAAAATCGCGTCAAGTGAATAACTTTTGGATTGCTCACCCAGGGTCAGCCCTTCCCAAAGGCCCTGCAACGGCACAGTGTGCCACACACGCGCGGGCTGCTCCTAGTCTGGATCAAAAGCTGCCTGTTATTTCAGCACACAGAGCCTGTGTCATTCTAAACCCCCCCCCTGTTTGTGCAAAATTGGATAAGGATGTGCCACAGCACTCGGCTCTCACCCTGAGAGCCCACAGGACCAACCCTGCCCTCTGCTTCTCTGCCCACATCACCCAGCCAGGTGTGCCTCGCTGCACCTCCCTGCTACCTGCCTCATGGGCTGTTAGTTCCTGACCCCAGCAGCATCTGACTCCCAGCTACAAGGGATGAGTTACACAGCGGTAACGTTCTGCTCTTCCCTTTTGCCAGGTTTTGCTTTTACAGGACCTCTGTGGGGCATTCTGGAAGCCAAGTGAACCCATTTGGTTTAACCAGTCCCCAGCCTGTCTCTTCAGCCCCAAATACTTGCATCGAATTTCTCACTGACTGAGAAGTTACGAACGGATGGAAGGGAACATCTGCGGCACTGGAACAGCCACAAACTGCGCCCTTTAAATAGCAGCCTCGTGCTTCCCTCACTGCAGACACACAGAAGCAGAGGGCTAAGAGATATTACTTTCATTTGCTGCTCATCCAGACTCGCCTAGTTCTTTCTGCTGAGGAGGAGAGGAGGGAGAGGAGACATTTCTTATGGCCTCTGATACTTTTTCCCTGTTATCTGGGGCCGCCCAGCCCGTTGGCAGCCCAGCCCTCTGCTGTTATCTCACTGCTTTGAGCTGATACCGCTCAGGGGGCTGCCGGCAGCAGCCAGAACACGACGCTCACTTGTTGCAGCTCTCGAGTTCTGCTCCACGCTCCTTCCTGCTGGACACACGGGAGTTTCTGGAAAGATCCTCCCCTGGTGCTGCGCTCACCTCAAAGCTGACACCCCCACCCCAGCTCTCTGTTCCACAGTGCCACCAGCCCAGGGGGTGCACAAACACCTCCAAGCAAAGAAGGAGGAGCGCAGATGCTGGGGCTACTGATGCTCAGCACCCCCCCACCCCGGGTTGCATTCCTGCTCCAGGAAGGATTTGCTGGTCTCAGCACAACCTCTAGCAGACACCGACCTGCGTCGCCACCGCCACGCCGAACGGGATCCATTTAGAAACCTTGGATCTCCCTGGGGCCCAGCCACGTGCCCACCACTCCCAAAAATGCAGGTCCTGGCCCCCAGCCTGCCCGGGCAGCAATGCCACCCTCCTCTGCCCGCAGCTGCCAGCCTGGATGCGCTCTGCCCTCGTGCCCTGTGTCGGCACACCGCATTCACACCCTGCTAAAGCAGGACCCATGGCTGTGGTCCTTGCACGCTGCTGCCCGGAGCCTCCTGGCACGAGTCCTCGCCAAGGGCTGTGCCACTGCTGCCTGTGCCGGTGCCGTGTGCTGTGCTGGCGGCTGGGTGCAAGCGGATGCCGAGAGGAGAGGGTTTCACACCTCCTCTCTGGCATCTCCGTGGGTGCAAAGGACAGAAAAGCCACCGGCTGGCAACTGATGGGTGCAAGTCACGTGAAATTAGTCGTCTCTTGAAAGAACAAACCGAAAGAGGAGGAAGGTGGAGCACAGCAAACCATCTCTCTGCAGGGGCTGATCCTGCTCTCCCTCACAGTTTGAGAACAGTGGGGCTTGCTAAGCGGGGCCCCTGCTGTGACCTCCTGCAAACAGACCCACAAGCCTGTCCCTGGCACAGGGAGAGCTGCCACGTCCCCACCAGCTCCAGGGCTGCCTCTGCTGGAGTTTGGGGTTTTACAGCAATAATTCACTAAGTCTTGTAAAGGGTCAACAATTTATCAGCTCCCTCTCTGGCAATGAAAGAGTCGTTCAGTACGTTGTGTTCTCCTACCCTGAGATCTATGACAAATCATGCTTGCCACAAAGGGCCCAATCCTGTTCCTGAGGAGCTGGGCTGCCCATGGCTGCTCCCAAAGGGAGCCCTCCTGCCTCCAGGGCTCAGGGCAGCAGCAGAGCTGTCAGCCCTGTACTGGGACCTGGTGCACTGGGTTTGTTTGCCCAGCTGCCCCCAGTCCCCCAGCAGCACAGGGACTGGTGCTGTGCACACACACATATCCCCTACAGCTCACCAGCGGCCTGAGCAACAGCGTTTGTGTAACACCATGGGGAAAAGGGTCTTTCTGCTTGTTCTGATGCTGAAACAGGATGGCAGCAGCTGCAGAGAGACACTTCAGACCTGATTCTTTCAGACGTATGTGCACGTCCCTGGCACAGCACACGCGCCCGTGCAGGGCAGAGAGAGAACACCACAACCTACACCCCTGTCTGTTCTGTTACCCAGGCAGAAGGACGGATTCTGGGGTACAATCTCTGTATGGAGAGACAGCCTAAAGACCAGAGAGTCAAAGTCTTTTAACGCCATCGGAACACAAGAACAGAGAGTGATGCTGCACAGGCAGCATGGCACAGCACCCCCACGCAGGAGCTGGTAACCACTGCTAACCCTTGGCTTGGCCCTGGGGGGTCAGCCTCTGGGCCCTGCACACACACTGCAGCACCACCATCACCAGCCTCTTTTCCCTCTCAGCGAGTCTGTGTTGGCACCCACAGCACCAGAACCCGCTGCCTCTCCCATGCAGAGCCAGCAGGAGCCGGCATCGCTTCAGCGATCTGTGAGCACCACGCAACTTCGCCAAGTCCCCCCTGAGTGGGTCCTGGAGCCCGGCCTTGGGTCTGTCACCGCGGCGGGGGCAGAGGGAGAGGATTTAACGTGGAAACGTGACACACGTGGAACGAACACGCAGCCCCTGGGGGAAAAAAACCTGACGGCCCCACAGCCAGCCCCTGCCCTCGGTGGAACGGGAACGTTGGTGGAGCCCTGGCACCGGGGGCTGTGGAAAGCGGTGTCTGGGGACACCGGGGTGTGGGGACAAGGAGCTGCTGCCCCTGCAGGAGGGAGGCGAAGGGCTCGGCGCGGCTGCCCGGCACGGCACGGCACGGCACGGCACGGCCCCGTTCGGCCCGGCGGCGGGAGCTGTCCGCCCCGCGGTGCTGAGCCGCCGCTGCGCTGCTGGTGCGGTGCTGGTGTGGTGCTGGTGAGGTGCTGGTGCGGTGCTGGTGTGGTGCTGGTGCGCTGCTGGTGAGGAGTTGGTACGGTGCTGGTGCGCTGCTGGTGA
>WBNH01002715.1:57332-143946 GCA_013401255.1 Urocolius indicus | reverse complement strand
CAGGCCAAAACCACTACAATTAGAAAACTAATTTACCAGTTTAATAGAAACTAAAATAACATTTGCAGGGATTTCTCTAACCTTCAAAATCCACAAATGCAAGTAAGTTGGCAGCTCTCAGTTTACACTGTGGCTCACAAGCTCTGGTGGGATTGTTCTTTGAGTAACTATCAGCATGGCAAAGAACAGAGGACAAGAGACAAGGAGCGCCAGTGGAGTTCAATAACGAATGTGAGACTGAGTGTACACCAAGCACAACGAGATCCTAATGAGCAAGTACATCTCTACGTGAACTGTTAGTCAGACTTGTGAAAAGCACCCACTAAGAAATATCTTAAAAATCAAGAGCAGAACTGAACAGTGAGCTCTATTACTCTTATGAATGATGCATAGAAGTGTTTTGGAGCAGTTCTTGCTATTATTAGGTCTTACTTATGTATCATTTAGATGTACGAGGTAATTTACAACAGGAAGAATTTGTCAAACACAACATAATTCATGTCACATGGTGCTGAGAGCACAGAAGCGGTGGTGGCTTCAATACAGTCAAAAGAACTCAAAAAGGCACCACCTGGGCTCTGCGCTTTGACATGATTGCACCATCCTGCCCATTACAGCAGATCGCATGGGGCAGGCAGGAGGAAAGCATTTTCACTCAATGATCAAATGCAGAAAGGAAAAAGCCCCATGGGTTTGATACTACTGTCATAAGAAAAGGTAATGCACAAGTTGGAAGTATAATTTAAAGCATGAACACTGCAATTTCAGTCTCAAGTCATATAATTTAAACTCTGCATGGACTACAAGCATTGCTTTTGGCTACAGCTAAAGCTAGGAGATGAAACGGAGAAAGATTAAATGGAGGGTAAGATATGAACCAGGAATGTCCTGTATAGACAAGATATACAACTAGCTAAGTTGTGTGTTGATGTGGCAGCTTCTAGTGTGCTTTAGAAATCTAAAGTGAGAGTGTTACTTCCTCCAAGCCCAAGATCAGTGTATTCCCACGAATGAAAAATCAGATAAAGTAGGTAAGAGGCCTGCATGGATGAAGAAGAGACTTCTGGAACAACTCAAATGGAAGAAGGAAGTCTACAGAATGTGGAAAAAGGTCCTGGCTAAATGGGAAGAGTATAGGAATATTGTCAGAGTATGCAGGGATGAAACAAGGAAGGCTAAAGCTCTCTTGGAATTAAATCTGGCAAAGGATGTAAAGGAGAACAAGAAAGGTTTCTTCAAGTATATCTGCAGCAAAAGGAAGATTAGGGAGAATGTGGGTCCTCTGTTGAATGAGGAGGATGCTTTGGTGACAGAGGATGCAGAGAAGGCTGAACTACTGAATGCCTTCTTTGCCTCAGTCTTCATTGCCAAGACCAGTCCACGGGAATCCCAGTCCCTGGAGGGTGGTAGGACAGATTGGAAAATGGAAGATCTTCCCTTGATGGATGAGGATGGGGTTAGATACCCATTGGGCAAGTTGGACACACATAAATCCATGGGCCCTGATGAGATGCATCCATGAGGGCTGAGAGAGCTGGCTGATATTATTGCCATGCCAAATTCCACCATTTCTGAACAATTATGGAGCCAGGGAACTCAAGAGGGACTGGGAACTTCTGGAGAGAGTCCAGCACAGGGCCACCAAGATGATCAAGGGAATAGAATATCTTTCTTATAAGGAAAGGCTGCAAGACCTCGGCTGTTCAGCCTAGACAAGACAGAGAAGGGATCTTATCAACACTTATAAATACCTAAAGTGCAGGTGTTGAGAGGATGAGGCAAGTCTTTATCTGCAGTGCCCAGTGACAGAACAAGGGGTAACACGCACAAGCTTGGACACAGGAAGTTCCACTTGACCATGAGGAGAAACTTCTTTCCTGTAAGGGTGAGGGAGCCCTGGCACAGGCTGCCCAGGGAGGGTGTGGAGTCTCCTTCTCTAGAGGTTTCCAAACCCACCTGGACACATTCCCCTTTGACCTGATCAAGGTGGACATACTTTAACAGGGGATTAGACTAGATGATCTCTAGAGGTCTCTTCCAACTCCTAACATTCTGTGACTCTGTGATTCTGTGTCTGAGACACCGGGTAACAGTTACTGTAGGCTGAAAATACAGAGCTTTTTTATCCAGAATGTGAACTACTTTGCTATATCTACTATAGTATATACATTACTGTGCCAAGGTGTGCTCTTAGTTCCCAAAGCTTTGCCTTTGGCAAATCCTAATAGCACAGTCTACAAATGTGATATGGGAGTTAGCAGAGAAGTATGGTCAGATCCAGAAGTTTCATTTCAGATTTCTTCTTTATGCCATCACTGATTTTTTAGGGAGCCAAATCTGTAAGGAAGAATAGGTTCCACCACTACAGTTTGGACTGCTGCATCTACCTTTTGAACATTTACCATAGAATCATAGAATCATAGAATAACAGGGGTTGGAAGGGACCTGTAGAGCTCATCTAGTCCAAACCCCCGGAAGAAGTAGGTACATTTACCATTTGTGGTTTAATTAAGTAAAGATGTTTAACTGAATGGTGTTACAGGAATAGTTTGGATTTACAGAACTGTTAGCATAGGAAAAGTACACAGGAGATACTATGGCCACACCTTCTTTCATCTAGCCTAGATCTGCCTGGTCTCTGACATTTAACACAGAACAAGTACAGCTCATTCACACAACTGCTAAGTCCATCCAGGATATCGTTTCTATCACAATGCCTGTCTTTTGTAGGAATAACACTTAGTATGGCCAATCCCTGAGTTTAGTTCATCTCATGGGTCGACACACAGAGCTGTTTTATATGTTTCTAGTTCCCATGACTCAGCAGGGTTAGAGAGAGCACGAGAAATCCAAAGCCCAGCCCACGCAAGACAGAGCCACCACTGCTGATAGACTTGGAAAAGATCTCAAAGCTGTCAGGATTTGCAGTGACCAGCCATCCAAGGCTGTCAATCTGCTATCTATTCATGGTTTACAGCATTTTTTGGAACAACAGATGCTTTAATGGCAGCTTTAGCCACACCAGTGTTTTCTCACCTCTGCTTGTTCAAAATCCTACAGCCTTTATTTCAGGTGTGGTTCTTGCTAAAAATGCCCAGGCTGTACCCATCTCATTGCAATATTTTTGTCAGAGGGAGTTATACATTCCATTAAAACTATCTGAAGATGGAAACTGGCAACTGGTTGATGATGGATGTCTTATCAGAAACATGAAACCAGTGATCTGCAAGAAGAATCAACTACTTTGTCATATAAATTATTGCGTCTCTCTCCATTTGTGCTGCAGAAGGCTGAGCTGTACATCTCAGACTACACATAGGAAGGGAGACCCAGACTCCGATGCTGGAATTCAACTTGCTGCTTTAACCAAAATCAACTAGTTCAATACATGCAAGTCTGCTGACCTTCAAAAACATAGAGCTTCTGAGATTTGGATATAGGTCAGGAAAAAAGAAAAAAAGAAAATTAATGGCGAAGAACCTAAGAGAGAAAGGGTTATTCTTACCTGATTATCAATGGGGCTTTTTTTTAAGATTCACCCTTTTAAGTTGTTGCCTTCTATTTTAGAAAAATATACAAGTTTTTAAGGGATGAGAGAAAATTTTGACAGTAAAGATTAGGAGAGATACTTTTTTTTTTAATTCTCCTTAAATACGGTGGACAACAGCGAAAATAGCTGAGACCACACTAGAGGACATATCAGATTGAAATAAAAGAAGTATAGTAGTTTTGAAAAGTTTCCTTCATTTCTGTTAAGAAATACTGTTGAATGTCCTTGAGGAAAAGACATTGGTGGCTTCAGAGCAGCAGATGGTTTGAGCTAGATGGACAGGTGCAGCAGGAATGTGTTTGGGAGAGACTGACTGCTGCAACAGTACAGTAACAGTCCCCAGCCTCACTGCTATTGCATGCTGTAGTGCACACATATGTGCACATATAAACACATGACAGAGTACACTCACAATGTCTCATACTCCAGCAACTCAAAGCTAGAGCAAGAAAAGATAACAACCAACCCTGCAATGATGTTGCTGAAAGTTGTCGGGGTCATTTGATGACCATCCCAGTGTCTGGACATCCTTCTCAGATGCAAGGACTCAGAGCAAATACATAACTTGGCATACAAAGAGTGAAGAGAGAAGATTCAAAGACATGGCTGTGCTCAGATACTAGGCACAGCTTAAAAAAAAAAAACAAAACAGGCATGACTATAAAATAATGAAGAGCTATTTTAAAAGTAAAGCTTGCATTGACTCAATTTCATATGTCTAGCCTGTTCTTTCCTATCTACTTCATATTTTTCCATCAGTAGAGATTAGACATGTAAATAAAATATTTGGACTGGAATTCATAATTAGAAATTATGATCTGGGTGAAAGCATTTTTAGGCACATGGCAAATACAGAATTGCTGCAACTAAAAAATAGGAAGGAGTGTTAGAGTCACTTTCCTCTCACCATCCCTTTCCTTTCTCATAGCAAAACATGACATGTTTGCTCTCGTTGTAGCCAGGACAGTGCATAAAGCCCAGCAGCAGCAAGGGACTTTCAATGGAAGTCCCCTCTACGAGGCAAACAACTCATCTCTGGAGCTCAGGCAGGCAGCAACGAGCAGCGTGCTGGGGATGCAGCAAGGCTCATCAGATTTTTCAGAGCATGGCAGAGGAGTATTACCACAATGGGGTCACTGTGTCACTGGTGACCACAAGAAGTAAAATATGGCAATTTAGTAAATTGTCTGTACTCTGGGATAAGCAAAACCGCATTTTCACTTAGTATATTCCCTGAAGTCTCTAATTGCTTCTCTCTATCTTTTTGTTAGTTATGTAAAGGAAACAATCTGTCTTTGGATGTGCTTCTTTGTTTTCCTCTAAAGGCTTTTCAGGGAGGAATTAGCCTGATCTACAGTTAAACAGGTGTCCTCATTTGCAACAGTGCAAGGCCACTGAGTCCAGCCTTGATTTCTCCACCTCCCGATACATGATGACTGGAATAAATTATTCAAAATGCCAGCCCTCTTCTTTCGTTTCCACTGGTGTGGGAGAAATGGAGCTTGCAGGTGACAAAGCACAACTACTCTTCTGGAGCAGGACTGAGAAAAGAAGGGAAGGGAAAGAGATTGGAAATGGACTCATGGCTGGGATCCATATAAATTAGAATTTGTGAATTAAGCAGCATTCCCTGGATATCACAAGCTTTGTCTTCAATGGATTCACACACATCACCATCACCAATGCAAAAAGACAGTAACATTGGGATCAATAATTTAGCCAAGGTGTTGCAGATGATGATAGAAAAGCAAAGTATGCCAACATTACTACATTCCCCTCTAGGTGCTCAGTGGAGCAGTTCACATAGCTAGGATTGCCTATTGATCGGGCATATGATCATATGTTCAGAAACAAAGTTAGCCACACCTTAAGATCAAGTAGTCCCATTATATGCTAATGAAAACACTAAAATATCTTGTGATCTTCATGTGATAGTCCCTATTTATATCCACTACTGTACAATCTGTTTAACTCTATGTAAAAATACTATTAGGATGGTTTCTGATTAATTACTAATATGTTGGAATAAAAATTGTTTCATATGCTTAAATTGGGATTTCTGTGATGAACAATTAAACTGGAAATATTATGTCTCATCCCATTGGAACTGAGGGCAAAATCCAACCTCAGAGATTCCTGATTGTTTTCTTGTTTTTTTTCTCTCATTGCTCCTAGCTTTACTAACACCATTTTCTTAGGTGACTTCTGCTGTAAATGCTTTCATAGGGACCACTGATGACACATTATCCTCCCTCCCAATTACCCAGTTGTACTTCTACTGGCATCACAAGAGAACTCTAACATGGCTGAAAAACAAAACCAACACTGAAAAAAAAAATCCTTTCCAGTCTGCTTTGATTTCCTTTCTTTTTGCATTTATCTGAGGACAAGTATATACTTCTGTCAAAGGGGAGATGTGCTGTGGGTGAAACAAATGTGAGCAGGCAGAGCTGGGATAAAGTATACACAGCATCTGCTCACAACATGAAGCCAATCTCCTGGCCCCTCGGCAAGACTGCTTTCTTACATCTATGCTCATCACAGTGATACATGTAGTCTCTTTGAGGACATGCCACTGTGGAACTGCTTCCTCCATCTCAATGTAACAGAACAACGCTATATGAAAGGAGGCTTAAAATACAGTGTTGTTCATAACCAGTTTGTTTCCAAGATAGACTGATGCATGTCTTTTGAACTACATGATGCCTCTGTGAATGAGCATGCTGGGAAGCAGGTAGCACTAAGCAAGAAGGGAGAGAAAGAAAAAGGGGTAAAGAGAGCTTGGGAAAATGAGAGTTTGGAAGAGAAGGAAGATGCAGAGACAGAATCAAGTGAAAAACCTGTTTTTTATGTGAGATTTTTGGGGTACTTCTAAACAATCATGTCAGGGCCCTGGCCTGCAGGCTATTGTTGTCCACAGTGACTCCATCTGTCTCAGATGCACACAGGGAAGAAACCACATTCATCATTATTGATTACTTTTGGTCTTAAAGGGCTTTGAAATGGAAAGGCTGATGTCAATGTAAGACAATAGATGTGGTGAGACCTTCCCCAGGCTTCTTTGTTTAGGCTCAGCGGGTGTCTCAGGCACTTTGTGTATATGTCTAAACCAAACATCAGTCAGAAACCTGCCATGTCCATGGGATACAAAAAGCTGGTATCTCAAAGCCTGAGAGAATTTCACAGCCAGGGTCAAGTTTACTTTGAAGACTATCTTGTGAGGGGAAAAATGTCTTGGATCTTTAATAGCACCAAAGTTGGTGGTGTTGTTTCTAGGGTCTTAAAACCAGAGATAAGATCCAGAGCTGTCTTGCAGCTGGGACTTTTACATTATGAATTCTCACAAACACTAGAAATCACCTACACTCACAGCTTGGTTGTAAATCTTCCCCATACAATCAAAAAGACTGTTGAGAAAACCCACAATACTTCAACCTATAGAAACATCCTGGGATACAGAAAGATGATATGTAAACTAAAATGCAGTAGCCGTACCAATTTCTGTTGACATTTTTGACAGGCATTTTTGCAACCATGCCTATCATAAAACTCATCTTAACTCTGCAGGGCACCTCAGCATCTTGAGACTTACAAGTCGTCACCCTCACTCCAAGTATGGTGAGCTCTTAAGGTTTTCATTAGTAAATGAAACAGCTCATGGGGACATTTCTGGCCAGTAGGATAGGTTTGTCTAGGCTAATAAACTCTGAGGATGGTCCATGGCATAAGATATACCCTTATCAATCAGCTTTCTCCCAAGCAATTCCTGAGCATGGTTGGAAGGTCCAAAGGACTTTTCCCACTAGGCAGCATTAATGCAGTCACTCAGCTGCCAGGTGAAAAAAAATTGCTACCATAGACGTGGGTTATTCTGTGGGTCAGTTTACTTCAGTAGCCAGGAAAATTTTTCAATCCATTTAACTTATTAATGTAGATGCAGCTGAAGGCAGTCCATTCCAGTATATCATTGGTTTTACCTAACACTCGGCGATACTGATGCCAGTGCACTGAAGCCATATAAGTATGCAGGAAGGAGCAACAGATCAATAAGATCAAGGAAAGAGAGTAAGTAAAAAAGTATTTGCATTTAGTGTGTTGTCTAGAGTGCTCCCATGGTTTGCTGAGCAGGTTCTTGCACCCGCTGGGGAGTTGATTGTGCATTTCTATCTAATGGCTCTTTAATGGATGTAAGTTCCCCCAGAGCTGGAACAGGAAAACAGCTGTAAATGTGTCACCACAGAACAAGCACTATGAAGCTCAATTTCCATTTGAAGGGAGGAATTTTTAATGATATTTATGAAGGAACAAACCTCATGCAAGCCAATAATTGCTCCAGTCAATGACTAAAGCAAGTAGTCTATCATTTACATATACATTTGGAAAAAATATAGATGAATCAATACTAAACCATTTTTTAACAATGTCAATGTTCCAGGAATAATTAAGTGGTTAGGCTGATACATAAGATAACAAAGACTGGTATATGCAAACTAGACTTGGATAAAACATGAAAAATAATTAAATAAAAACTTTTTTGCTAAATACTCACTCTAATCAACTGCAGATAGCAAAAAAAAAAAAAGAGTCCTGATTCAGCAAATATGTCATCTCTTTGAAAAGGGAAAAATAATTCCTTGTTGCAAATAAGCTCAGTGGCGAGACTAAATTAAGTTTTATGTATCAGTTAATTAATTACTTAAGTTCATTCAAGTTTTAATTTTGGAATTAAAGAATAAACAAACACACCCTAGAACTGATAAAGTAATTAAAAAAAACCCAACTATCATATGTCTTTCTTTCAAACACACTAATACAGTTTAACGTGCTTTTTGGAAGAGGTCTTCAAAGGAATTTTTTTGAAGACATGGGAAAACTAAAACAGGAGTCATGTAAGATTCCATTTCAATATACTCAGAAGTTTACATTTGCACTAGCTGTTATTTTTATTCATTATTTCTTTTCCATATTTTTTCAGTGTTCTTAATTATTTTTCAGGGATGTTGATCAAAACTGCAAAGGAGATAAATTGTGCACTCAAATAAAATTGTGCACTCAAATATTCACATGCAATTCCTACAGAAAATTGTGTCCTTTTATGGCACTTATTATCGTAATTTCAGATGCAAATAAATATGACAACTTCATTCTTTAAAATTTGTGGTAGAGAAATGAGGAAAAGTTTAAGATCCAGAATGGAGCTATCTGCAGACTAAGTTAACAGTAAAGCTGAAGGGAGGGCAGAATCAAACAGGTAAAAGATCTCTCTGGAGAACTACAGCAGAAATAGGAGAGATTACAAGGTTTCTAAATTCAAAACCACAGTTGTAGTTATAAAATCATCTTTCAGTCAACAATATACTTCACTTTGCTTTTTTTTTTACTTTTTTTTCAAAACACATTTTTTTAATACTTTCGTCAAGACTCAGGCTTGAATATGTTCACCTCAAAATTATGAGAGTGCTTATGTGACAAAATTCTCCTTGGTAGATAAAAAAAAAATGAAAAAAAATAACCTCTAAGAGACTGTGATTTTAAATGCCATTGAAACTGAATACAAGAATAAGGGAAAGAATTTACTTTTCACTTTGATAACTCAGAATAATGCTAACAAGCCGTAATACTAATTTCTGTGAGCTATTTCGATGGAAAAACAGAAGGAAAACTCTAGCTGTACTCCAAGATAATTCAATACATGTCAATGAGGACAACAAAATTGATTTTTCTGAGTTTACCTTACGGTAAAATTGAAACACTTTGTCTTCACTAAGTTTTTTTTCCAATGCTTTAGAAAAGCACATTATCTATCCTAAAGTAAAAATACATCTCTTTCAATAAAAACATTATGTCTGTCTTTTTACAGTCAATTCTGATAATTATATATCCCTTCTCATGCTTTTCCAGACATTATATTGATTGCTACATAAAATTACTGAGTTATTTCAGCTGTCACTGTCTTTTGAAGGTTATGCAACTTAAAAAAGTGAAACTAACCTTTAGTTTGACCTTGTAAGCCATCAACAGATTCTTGGAAGCAGCTCTGTTTATCCATTGATGACTTTTAGGCATATTGAAATGAAATATCTGAAAACTGAAGGCCTGTGCCTCCTTTGTCAAGATTACATTCCACTTCCCACTTGGTATTTTTTAACATTTTTAAACTTTGAAAATAAATCAGTAATTGATTGAAGAACATTTTCTACTATTTATTAAACAAACAAGCCAAGCAAGTAAAAACCATTAGTTAGCCACCAGTTTCCTCATTCTTTTGACCCCCACAGTGACAGATTCTTTACTAGGGAATTCAAATACTATATACACTTTCAAAGCAGACTGGAGAAGTGATTGCAGGAGTGGATACAGTCCAAAAGCATGAGTCAGTTAACTAACCACACTGTGGTGGGGATGATCTAGTCATCAAAACTCAGGCCTTCATCCTTTTAACAAGCTCTGGAGAAGACAAGCAAAATGCAAGTGCAACAGTAGGGCAAGAAGAAGTGAACCCATCTGAAATGATAAATATTTTGTTCATATAAAATTAACTGCATATTCAACACTAGATGTCAAGTAGTCAGGATACATTCTTGTATCTTGAAAAAAAAATAAAGACTTTTAGAGGTGGTCACATGCATAGTGATTTAACAGGAAGGGAGTGGTGGCTCTTTGCAAAGCGGTGATCTGGAACTGTGGACGTGGTGGAGGGAAGCTGGCAAGGGTTGCAGACTGATGTCATTGTGGCCTGAGAACACTTTCCTGGCTCTCTTTAGTATTTCTCTTGGTATTTATTGCTGGATTGACGATGTTCTGTTTGTCATCATCCCCTGAATTGAGCAGCAACAAACATATGTAAAATTAGTTTTCTAATATCACATATTTAACCTTAGAGTGTACAAGTCTGGATGTCCTCTTTTGCCTTATTTGAGTGCTATTACTGACATTATGCAATTATTCCATTTCCCACCCATATGAGTGAATTGAAAGATTTTCAAATAACACCATTAAGCATTTCAAGCCTTAATATATGAACATTTTCAGAGAAGAAGAGGTGAACCAAGGATCTTGATCCAAAAGAAGCCTAAATAAGCATGATTTGAGCCATAATACAATCAGACTCTGCTCTGAACTCAGAAACACAGTTTTCTGGTTCAGCTTAGTGCTGGGACAACACAACTTTTCTAACACTGTATGTGACATAAAGGGTGAGGTGAGAGAGACAGAAATATCTTCTGGTCTTCCAGGCTATAAAGCTCTCCATAAATATTATCTGGAATAGTACAATTAGGATATGAATTTCAGGAGGATTTAAGGGTTATTAAATATCCCTATTTGCCTTACATCAGAATTTGCTCTTCTTCAGTACAAGACTCCTGTGGCTCTTCTATGGAAAAGAAAATATCTCAAGGTTAAACCCTATCTTCACTGAACAGGACAAGATGCCTTAATGAGACAGATGTTATGTGGAAAAGATAACCATTTTTCATCTTTCATATTGAAGGATTTAGATGAAGCTTCCAGATTTTAGAAGTAAAGCCAAATCTTCATGCACTGTTACTTTAAATATATTTCCTAGTAAGCTCCATCCTACCTCCACCTCGGTGATTATTAACAAAGGGCAGTCATTCCTCATGCTCTCAGAAATGTCCTGCAAAGTTATCCTTTCTTCTAGCAATGGGTAAATAAAGTCCAAACAAGGAATCCTGACAACATGTGTAAGAAAAAACCTAAAAGTTCCTACTTCACTGTGGCCCACTGTCTTTGCTACACTGATTAAAACTAGTGTTTCAATTTGTATCTGCAGAATGTTCTTCACATAAATCAATTCCCCTCTATGAGGCTGTTTTTTACTTGGAGGAAGATCAGGAGACCGAGACCCAAAAAGTATCCACAGCATGTGATAGTCTTTGTTCCCTTTTTATCCCAGAGATGTTGAAACACTCGATGACATTTACTACTTAAATGGCCAATGATAAAATCTACATAATTTAGAAACAGAGGTGTTTGTATTTTAAAATTTTGAGCTAGTGTTTTGAAATGTGTACTTACATACCCATCTACAAACAGCCCACAGTGAAACTCTGGAGGCAGATAAGTATAGAGGTTTTACCTGGTAAAATCCTTTTCCCTCTGTTTGTATTGAGATAGAGCAAAAAATTACTGCTATAAAGGCAAGTTAATTCAGCTTTGGGTGGGAGTAATTGGATTTGGCAGGAATTCTATTAGTGCCAAGTAAGGGGACTTAAAACACTGTGTGAATTATCTTAGGTTGAAAAGCTGCAAGCTCAGCTGATCCATTCTCCATTCTCAGGCTTCAGTGCTGCAGCATGAACACCAAAGAGAGAAAACAGAAATCAGAAAAGTTTGCACAGATTTGTCTGTGAACACTTAGTCTGGTAGTCAAGTAAGAAATTCAGTAGCTTGGATATATCACTGTTTCTGCACAACAGCTTCTCATATAAAGAAGGCTTAGTGCTCAGGCCATGGAGTGCGTGCCTTGCAGCTGTTTGCCAACTGAAGATTTTGGTGTGTGGCTTGTGAGCTCAGGAAGACTGGTTGCCTCAGCCTAAAACAGTCACTTATTGCAGAGTCATGACAAACATTACAGGCAAGAACAGCTACCATCAGGCAAAGTGGGATGCTGATCCGAGGCACTGGCTCTATGACGTCATACGCACACTCATTCCATGGTTAATGGTAAGAAGCTTCCTCATTTGCACAGGAGAATCATGGAATCATAGAATCATTTCAGCTGGAAGAGACCTTTAAGATCATCGAGTCCAGCCTTTATCTCAGCCCTATCTACCACTAGACCATTTCTCTAAGTAAAACATCCAGCTGTCTCTTAAACACCTCCAGGGGCAGTAACTCCACCACCTCCCTGGGCAGCCTGTTCCAATGCCTGACAACCCTTTCAGTAAAGAAATTCCTCCTAATATCCATCTTGAACCTCTCCTGGCACAACTTGAGGCCATTTCTTCTTGTTCTATTGCTTGTCACTAGGGAGAACAGACCGATCCCCACCTCGCTACAACTTCCTTTCAGGCAATTGTAGAGTGATAAGGTCTCCCCTGAGCCTTCTTCAGGCTAAACAGACCCAGACCCCTCAGCTGTTCCTGTTCATGTGAAACGTGTTCCAAATCCTTTGCTAGCTTGGTAGCCCACCTCCGTATCCTCTCCAAGCACCTCAATGTTCTTCTTGTAGAGAGGGGCCCAAAACTGGACACAGTATTCGAGGTGTGGCCTCTCCAAAGCTGAGTATGTGGGAATGATCACCTCCCTCCTCCTGCTGACAACACTGTTTCTGATACAGGCCAGGACACCATTGGCCTTCTTAGCCACCTGGGCACTCTGCTGGCTCATGTTCAGCCGCTGTCAACCAGGTCCCTCTCTGCCTGGCAGCTTTCCAGTCACTCCTCCCCAGGCCTGTAGCTGATAAGGGTTGTTGTGGCCTAAGTGCTGCAGGTTGTTCACTCATTTTCACGGAGTTCCCCAACAGACATGATCACAGGGGTAGCCCACATGGCATCTACCTTACCATAAAGGAACTTCCACTATGGCACTGCTGTAAGCAGTGCAAGGGGAAGATGGGTTTGAGTCTACTACCTAAGATCACCCTCCTTACAGGAAATACAGAGCTCTGAAATCACTGTGGTAATCAATACACTACGACTGAGCTCTATATATACATATATATTCCAGATGAGTGAACTTGAAAATGTTTCTTGTGACCTTTCACAAATGCCATTCTTTATCATTTCCAAATAGAATTCCAAGCAGTTTAATCAGATGAAGGTTTGGAGTGTTGATGGATGTGTCTGGTGGTTATTACTATTTTTCAGCTTTGTGGATCTTTTTCAGGACAAACTGAGGAATGTCCTTTAATACTCCTCAATGTTTGATCAATTCAGAAAGCTGTTTCCCTTCACCACATTGCCCTCAGTGCATTAAAGAAAGTGCAAGTGGCTTTCTCTTTTTATTCCGGTTCAGTGGCACACATTTCATCTTACCATGCAAAGCACCAGAGCAAGGCAAGGGAGGCAGTGAAGGAGGATCTTAGGCTACTTGTCTAAGCCCACAGGTAGGTTATGTATGTTGTGCTCACTGGAATGTGACCCAGCACAGCATCGAGGTGAAACAGTTTGACAGGTGGTAGAACTATAGTGATGTGAAGCAAACAGTGTGGTAGTGATTTTAACTTGTATTTGGATGTACAGGTGTCATGGTTAAGCCCTTCCATTTCAACAGGCACAACTAATTCTAGGGACTCTTCATTTATGAGAGAAAAGGAGCAGAAACTGAAATGAAATTTAGAAGCTGTTTACTATAAAAGCACTTTTTCTAGACAAATTGTCAATGACACTCTTTTATCTGTCTACATCGGCCAAAAAGAACAAAAGTCTGTTCCAGCCACAGTTTCATCCAACATGTAAACAGCCACAAACGCTTCTCCTACCAGCCAGCCATCAGACAGGTAGTTGACCCCACAAACTCGAGATAAGAGCTGTTTACACAAAAAGCAGACACCCTCACCCTATAACTAATTGACACACAGACACAAAGATGCCTTTGATATCCTGAACTGCACATTTGAGCTCTGTGGATGTCAGTCAACATACTCCTGAGATGGCATCACTGTGCACTCCCAGTCAAGCCATTAGGACACTCAGAATACGTGGTTAATGAAAAAGCCCTTTCATCTCCCCTCTCCCTATGTGCACTGGGGAAAGTTTTTTTGTGGAAGGACATGTGGGTGTCTTTCTCTACACTGCAATTGTTTCTCTGAAGTCTTTACAGGTTTTTACAGCAGAAAGAGATTCAGTAAGCCACTCTTGTTAGACTAAATATTCCTCCAGGCTGAGGCAAGGTACTTCAGCTTGCAGGCCAGTAACTCACAATGCAAAGTGGTTTCAAATATATGTATTTATATTTGTTTTTACTTAATTCTGAATCTCAGACTTGTTAGGTGTTTATCAACCTAGGAGACAATACATGCTTCTCAGCTGATGCTATCAAAGGCAGACAGACAATTACTCCACAGCACTGGGAGAAGTGTTATTATTTATATAGCATTAAGAGGAGCCTGCAGTGTGAATTCTGTTCTGTTCATGACAATCAGTCATTATACTAGCAGAGAAACTCTGGGAGATGTGTTTATGCCATCTCTTTAAAGCGGATTACTCTTGTACAGTACGTTGTCCTCCTGCTTTCCTGCTCTGATAGAAGATATGCTAAGCTGAACAAAAATTAGAGTAAAAAGGTTTATTCTTCTTGGAGATGGAAGGGAAAGCCGTAGGGTCCTCCCATGGGACACAGTCCTTAATGAACTTCTCTGGTGTGGGTTCTTCCCAGTAGCTATGAGTTCTGCCATACAGTGACTCGGAGTCCCTGATGAATATCTCTGGCTTGGACGTGGCCTCTTCTGGGCATAATTCTAATGAGCTTCTTTGGTATGGGTTCTTCCCCACAGTTACAGCTTCTGTGGGTATTGAGTTCCTCCCACAGGACAAGACCTCCTCTGGCCATAGTCACTGCCCCTGGCACGAGGTCTATAACAAAGTGAATCACTGCCCCTGCTGTAGGAGGCAAACAAATGCAAACAAATCTCAGCTTCACCACTCCTCTCCGCAGGATGCAGGGGAGTTTCTGCTCCAGTATATCTCCTCCTCTCTTCCCTCACTGACTTTGGAGTCCACATGGTTGCTTCTCCCTCTCTTCCCACTCCTTGCACCACCACCAGCCAGAAAAGAAGAAAGGTACAGAAGAAGGAAGGAACAGAAAAAACCTTCCTCTTCCGGCTTCTTCTTAAAAAGTGATCATGGAAGAGTCTAATGGTCTCAGCCCTAGAAATGGGTCTGACTCAGAGGTGGGGAGAGTTGCAAGCAACTTCTTACAGGAGCCATCTTTACAGCCCCTTCTCTATTACTGGATATAGCTTTATGTGGAACCATTACATACATAGAGGATGTAGTACACAGGAAACTTCTCCACCTATGCATTTTTCTTCTGTCTTCATAACAACAACTGTCAACCTTATTCATTTCAGAAAAACTAAAAGAAATTAAAAGATTTTTTTATCTTCTTGTGAATTTCTTTTTTTAAAAAGCAATTTTAACAAATACCACACATATATCACTCAGACTTTTACAGATGGATAATAATGTATGTGATATTTTGGGGCCTAGTGTTTAAAAGATCTCCCACTCATTTTGCATTGGTTATATCTTTTTGAATTGAAAACTATGTTTTGCCAAAAGCAGGCTTTTGTCTGCAAAGTTCCTGATTTTATCAGTGTTCTCCTGGCTTCCTTCAAGCCTAGAAATATCAATTTGTTTTATTTACACCCTAGACTTTTCCGCTTTAATCCACAAGAAGGAATTTGCATTTGCAGAAGAACAAATAAAATCTTAATTTTCCATTTTCCCTTCTGATTCAGAGAACAAAAGAAAAAGTTAAGAAAAAAGAATAGTCTTTTTTGGTCAATAATTCATTACAGATTTTTTTTTTTGTGCACTCTCAAAGTAAATTCATAAGCCCCAGGAAAAAGTGAGTTAAATTAAACCACCTTGTAGCCAACATCAAGTCTATGTGTGCTGTGCAATGGTTACAGACCAAAAGCAGCTTCTGTGACTTAAAAAAAAAAAAAAGCCCTGTCAAACAAATGCAGTTTTGTTCTCTGGGACTGCAAGTTTCATTCAAAAAGCAAGTAGGAAGATTTCATACTCTTAAGTAAGTGCCCAGCACGTCATTTCATATTACACTTGTGTGATTCTATACTAACTGCAGGAAAAAAAGTAATCCTATGAGCCATCACTGGAGCACATGTTAAGTTGATTAAGGTCTGGTTAATTTACAGATCTTTAAAAAATGGTGGACAAGCAGCAAGTGCAGAAACATGATTTTCATTAATCATCTGAAAATAACTTCAAAATTTCTGATAAAATACGCAGCTATCATGAAAGTTAGAAGAGCAGTCAGAGCAATTTGTCTGCCCTGTACACCATGCCCAGTCAAGCAAAATGTGTTTTCAAAACAAAAGCTTGGACAGCTGGGAAAAAGGGATGGAGATCAGCCTTCCACAATGGGAAACTGTCTCAGGGCTCTACAAGACAGCTAATTGAGCAGAACAGCTCATATTTAAAAGCATAAAAGACTTCTGGATGAAAAAAAAAAAACAAAAAAACAAAACAAAACAGGGAAATAATACTCAGTGGCAAAAGGATGGTACTTTCACTGTATATGTCATCAGTGAGCTCATGGTGTCCTATGGGGGAATCCACACTTCATAAAAAGAAGGTTGAAAATATGCAAAGGGCTTAGGGGAGTACAGTTAAAGCAGGACAATACAGCCATTAGGTGCAGACTGAAGAAACTTAACCTATTTAAGTTTATTCTAGAGGTTGCAAAATAACTTGATTACAGCCTATGTGCATTAACAGAGAGAATGAGCTATAACAAAAATAATGCCTAATGAGACACAATAATTGGAAGGTGAAATTCAACAAAATCTGCTTTGAACTATGAAGTTCAGTGGAGGTAACAAACCATTAGTTATTAGATGCATAACAGATTTCCCATCACTTAAAGTTTTGAAGACAAAAGTGTACATGGGATCCATTTTTGGTCATATAGCCCCCTATGAAGCACAGCATTGCTGAAATAAAAGAAAGTGCAGAAATGGGTTTCTGCTTGTCCACACCACCAAAACCTTAGCTCAGTTCCTGGCCCTGCTTTGAATTTCTCCCATTAGCTCTCCCTGAAACAGTAAATACTCAGCTTGAGACGTTCACAACCACACCTACGCACACTCCTACTTTCTGCTATATACTCAGCAGAGGAATCATTATGGTTTCTCTAATGGTACAAGCAAATTTATTTCAGTTGAGGAATTGTTAGATAGAAGAAATATATCCAGTAGTTCTGCTCTCCAACAGCCTAGCCTCCCTTAACTATGATCACAGTAACTCTTTCCCCACTATTTTATACTACTGCACCTTTCACAGTTTTAGCTTACTGCACGAAACATGCCAGTTCTGGCTACATCCTTACAACTGTTCTGTCAATCGTTCAGGCAGCAACAAATTCAAGATGATTTCAAACACTAACTAAAAACACCTCTATAGCAAGGAATCTGATGCTACACAAAATATTGACTGACTGTATCTAAGGTATAATATATTTTATCTTAGTATTACATAGTACATGCTATATTTCATATGTATATTATATAGTATACTTGAATGTATATTATATATTGTATATTGTATATTGTATATTGTATATTGTATATTGTATATTGTATATTGTATATTGTATATTGTATATTGTATATAATATATAGAGAGTGATTTACATATGTAATATAATGTGTTAGATAAAACTTGCCAAGAATCTTTTCTCCGTGGCAGCAAACATGGCTCATCTTGTTTTTACATGGTATCAAGAGAGCACTTCTTTTAATGACTAAAAGTCTATTAATGATCTTTGAATCATCCAAAGCCTCTGCAAGTAAAAGTATAATTTCGTATCATTGCAAGGCTTCTTGAAAGATGTTTCCTTTGAAAAATGCACACATAAAGGAAACGTATTCAGAGGCTTGTAAATTGTCTCTTCAGCCCGTTCCCAGATGCCTGATGGTCCTCCCATGAACTCCACAAATACTTACCATCAGTCATTCATGTCTGACCTCTGTGCACTGTACTGTACCATCATTAATGTTGCTACGCAAATCATCTTGATCTCAGGTGGCCATTAAACCCAAAGTCACTGCCATGACAACTCATGAGAACTGAAACTCAACTCTTTGAACTAGCATGAGACCTTTAATCTTGCATCTGATGTGCATTGTCCTGTAATTGCTTCCTCCAAGACATGATAGCCTGTCTTGCAAGTCTATGAATTTAGATACATAATTTGTGGGGTTTCAGTATGATGGGGCAGGATATTGGAATTTGTGTTGTTAATTGTTTAAGGCAACAGGTGGGATAGTAATTCATAACATGGTAGGGATAGTAAAAGTCATCACAAAATATATTAGTTACCAGAAGTAGCTCTCAGAGATGGTTGGACTATTTTATTCCACTGGTATTATGGCAGATGCCACAATCACGACAGAGAAATGCATTGAATGCCTCAGCCTTCACAGCTTCTATTCATAGCACCATAGAGTGTCATATAATGCAGACCACATTTCTGGCCAAATAATCATAGAGTGTTCACTAGTATCAACAAAGCTCAAATTCACAGGTGTAGAGATATTAAAAATCCAAAAATAGCAAATATCTTCCCTGCATGCAAATAATAATTGATGTTGCTGGCAGCTTCAATTTTGTAACACCTGTCTCTGATTTACAGGAAAGTCTTTTCTGAACAGGGAGCACTCCATCCAGTAGTGATGCCTGAAGTTCAGGATTAGTTCTGCAGCTCATGAAATAATTTAGGAAAGTGGATTTCTTATTAAATTGCATCTTTCATTTATTTATTCCTCTGCCTCTTATGCAACAGTCCAGTTCTGCTCCTAATGTGTTTGTTGCTGTCACCTCACAATTGCGTTGAGGAAAAAGCTCATGCATATGCTGGCTGGGCATCTCAGGGACACATGCTGGCTGACCAGTTAGCTGAGCTTTTACAGTAGCACAGCTGTCATCCCCAGCACAACAATTTTCATAAAATTTGAAATATGTAGACTGTTACCCATCTGACAGTTTGAACTTAGTAAGATATGAGGGGGGAAAAAAGGCAAGGAATTGGACAGACAGACAAACACTCTGAGCACATAAGTCGTTTCCTTCAGAAACCATGCTAGCAATCTCACAGGAGTGCTAAATGAGGTACAAAGTATATTTCTCAGTTGTAGAATTTGCCTTACCTGAGACATCTCTCCTCAATTTATTACAATGGAAATGGAGAGTTTACATAGTTACAGTGAATAAGTGCTCTTACAAGAGGAAAAAAAAAGATTATTATTATTTTTACATAGTAGAATAAATTGTAACAAGAACCAATCTTTTTCAAGACATAAAGACAAAAAATATGAATAAATAAGTACATTATCAATGAAGATGATTAATTTCTGGTATATAGTGGGTAAGTTTTGGGTTCAGCAACCTTCAATGTGCTCAGATAGGGGACCAGTGACTTTACCACAGGACATGATTTGGTCAGAGGCAACACACTGACCTCTGTGTGAAGACTGGCTAAGTAATAATGCAGAGTCCAATTGACTGAAAGTATCATTTTCAATGATCTTATAGATCTTTTGGACATTCAACATCATTGAGTAAAAAATTAAATGCCAAGTTAAAGATGTCTGAAATCAAGATATATGATATAAGTGACAACCTTCAGTTACAAGGACTAGTTGTACACACCATTACTGAATTATAGCAGCACATCTTCCTCCCTTTCTCCCCTCTTGCTCAAGTGCCATTCATAAACTAATGTATTAAAAGCTGACAGTTTTGGCCATGTTAGCCGTAGAAAGATTCTCACAAAGATCAGAGTGAATATATAAGAATGTTCCTATTAGAACATAACTTTTCTGTTGCAACAAATCGTGATGCTACAGCTCACAACAGCAATGAAACTGCAGTGCTTAGAAATCACTGAATAAAATAGTGGTTTTTTTTTTTCATGATAGCAAGGCTAGGAATACTTGGGTCTCAATTGAATAAAGCAATTCTTTGTTTAAATAGGAAGGAAGCTTGGGGGGCGGGGGGGAGAAACAAGGAAAGCTAGATACACTGCAATTGGAGGGAGCATGATATAAGTCACTAATGACAATGTATTATTTTGAATGAGGAGAGGAAAGGGAAAACAGTGACATAGCAAAGTGATGTTTTGACAGTGCCACTTTGGAAGTCTTATGAATAGACTGCTGACCTTTGCTGTAAAACATTAAGGCACAAAGGCCCTACAGAGGTCTACGTTCATTTCACAAAAATAAATAGATTCAAGGCATTGTTTTAACCAGTCAAAGAAAACACACGTGTGAGGATTGGTGCTTCAGGCAAACATGAATATAGCTCTGAAGAGAAAAAAAAAGTGAAGCACAATGGAGAGGAGATAGTAAGAGGGAGTGGAGTGTCATTCAGTTCCTTCTGATTTGTCTCAGTCCAATTAACAAGTCTTCCATGGTTTAGGAGCTGTGAAGGAATTAATTTTAGATAATATTGTTTCCTTAATGCAGCTTGTGTGATGCAGATTTCTCACCTTAAGTCTATCCTAACTTGGCATAGCACACTCTATCTACCTAATGTGTGGCACCCTAGATAAGGTGGGGAGCTGCACAATAATGAAGCTGAATGGTACTTGCCGAAATAATGAGCTACATTTCCATATGCATGTAAACATCTCAGTCATCAGTACACTATTGCCATAGGCTGTGTCAGTTAAATAGACAAGCCTCTCCTGCTCCTTTCTGTGTGTGGGCAATAGTCAACTGTGTAATGTCTGGGATGTTACAAACATGCAAAACCTTACAGGCTAGACCAATATGTTACAAATAGTAACTCTTTTTCTGTATATACAAGTAACATTTTTATTGGAAACACTTTTGCTTCCGGGAATTACAGACCCCTCTTGCTGAAAAATGGGACAAAACGTGAAATGGAAATAATTTGCGTTCAACTCACAGTGTATGTTCACTCACTTCTGGTAGCATACAACATACGCTCTGGTATGAGTTGTACATTCTCCAGGCTTTAGCAAAGATCTGGCTTTTCAAGGTGAGAAAAGCCAAGGCAAGGTGACAATTTGTAATCACCAGTATAGTCCTAGGCTACACATTATGCGCTACTATGCCCTTTAAAATAAACAAGAGGCCATAGGGGATGAGTTTGTGGCAGACAGTTCATTTATTTTAACCAAAGCTCACAAGCAGTGCTGGAAAGCAGCAAAGCAAAAGCATCCCTCAGAGCAGCACAGAAAGCTCATTGTAAGGAGAGCATCAGTGACTCAGGGCACTGGAATGGGCTACGGCACCTTTCACCTCCAGGTCACCACTTTCCATCCATTTACAGCTAACTGGGATGAGAAGTTATTACCATCAGAGGGGCGTTCAGTGAAAAAAGTTGGTTGTCTCCACACAGCCTGGAAGAGACAGCTGCCCAGATCACACAGACCAGCCCTGCAGTTATTGCCCAACACACACTGTTCTCCCAGGCTCCAGCCACTGCGATTCAATAATCATCCTAATGGCCTGAAGCTCTGAGGGCCACCAGGCATACACTACTGCTTTCTGTTTCACACAATGACAGGCATGTTCACCCACTGAGAAAGAGACAAAGACTTTCTCATGTCCTCTTTGTTCCTCAGTTCTTTCTCCCCTTAGAAAGATCTGCAAGAAACGTTGTCCACACTTTTCTGTAATTTTTCCACTTTTGCCAAGGCCAAGCATTGAAAGTGATTGGCCATGCCACAAAAATGACAACCATTAAAAAGCATATTCATTTTATATTGTTCAGTTCTCTCTTGATTTTTACATTTGGTTCATACTCTCAGCTTGCTTTCTTTCTTTCTTTCTTTCTTTCTTTCTTTCTTTCTTTCTTTCTTTCTTTCTCTTTCTTTTATTTTGAGATACTCATACTTGCACATATCCAGAAGTATAGACTTCAAGGAATATTTCAGAGATTGTGATTATTTCTTCATAAAAAATATGAGCTGGCAACACTGTACACTAGTGCCGGTTTAACCACTAATACACACATTGCACACACAATGCAATTGTCAGTAACTGGCTCTCTGTGGAGCTCAGAGGAGGTTAATAAGATGGAGAATCAACTACAACACGCTTGGTTCAGGGCCAGAGAGATGGATATTGGGTCTTTGTCTATTGCAAGTCTCACAAAAAACAAACAAACAAACAAACAAACAAACAAAAAAACAACAAAACCTGAAAAGAAACTAAGATTCCCTGGTACAAAAGCAGAGCTGTGGTCTCCCTTGCTTCTTATCCTTCCCTGCAGAGGCACTTGGAGGTTAATTCTCTGTGCTCTCTTAGAAAGCATAATGACCCCTTGGTCATTTCACCAAAAAAAAAAATTCATGATTTTTGAGACCGAAAGTTAATTTCCCCCTTCACTCCATTATCCATCCTACAAGAGGATTCATGTAAAACATTATGGCAAGGAACTCTGTGCCTTCAGAACGTATCTTCTTGCATATTCACATATGGCGTCTGATTTATCTGCCCATTATCTGCTTCCTCCATGTCCTTGTGCTTCCTGTGCTTCCAGGCTGCCCACTGCAGCTTCCCAGTGTTTCTGGCCACCGGCCAAGACTACAGCAACTGGCTAAATCAATCAGTTCAGCAGTTTAATCACAACCTTCCTCTGGTTTTCCCCCTTATATCAAGGAAATGACCCGCAATTCTCATAGAAGACACATTCAGGGGTGAAAATTTAATCACTGCTCAGTCGAGCCATAACAGAACAGTGCTGGATCTTTCTGCACAGCAGTCGGGCACTGCAGGGCACTGCAGTAATACAGTAGGGCAGCATACACTCCTGATAATCTGGCCATCCAAGTTCCCATCTCGTCTCTCCCTTGAGTTCCAGTTTTGCAAGCTCATCACTGAAAGCTTTGTCTGACATCAGGGCAGGGAACAATATTTTACCTCCTTTTTGACCCCAGAGACCCACAGCAGGCTACAACTATAAAACTCTTTAGGTGCTGGATCCCAGGAATAGTTGTCATGGTCTAAAATCTCTGCACAGTGTTAAGCACTTAGAAATTTAGATTCATACTACACAATACTCAGCAGTGAAAAGGATGAGAATTTTTCTGCTGCCCTGTAAGAGATGCCGGTGCAGAAGAAAGATTCCTCACTCAAAGTCTACATATATGCTTGGTTACCTGTTATACCTTTATAGATGCATATCTTCCCTTTTAAAAACGTGTCTCATGAAGGAGCTGCTGCCATTCACCTTTAAGCCTCCTTTGCACCATCAAAGAAAACGGTATTCAGAAGAGCACCTGGTACTTCAGAAGACATACTTTAGCCATCACCTTATGCACTTTGGTGGGTAAAGTGGGAGAACAAAGACAATATTTGACCCTTTTGAAACTGGCCACACATGGAATCAGGAATGTAAGATTCAAAGGATCAGAGAGAGAATACATCATCAGCAAATCTGCCACCATAAGCCACAAAGAACTGAGTCACGTGGGCTCCAATCTCTACTACCAGGGCTCTGGGTGCATTTGTTGATAGCAATTGGAGATGACAATGGAAACAAACATCTAAGGCATCATATGGATTTTTTTTTTTATAGATCACACTCACAGAGTTAAGTGTCTACAGTAAAATTTAAGTCTTGTGTGTCCGAGGCTCAGTCAATAACAGGCCTTGTATTTACCACTATATTAAATGTGAAGTATGCATTAATGGGTGTTTATGTGCTCTCCAGAGTCTTGAACAAGCATCTGAGCCAAAGTCACTAGGATCAGTGATTTTTCAGTCCAGTATCCTGTTTGTAATAACTATTTCAGGGCGATTCAAGATGGATTTTTTTTTCCCCCCTGGCCTTCTAATGAATGCAGACAAGTAGATTTCTAAGGGACTTCAATAACACTCAAAAAGTTGAGGTATTGTTAATGACATTCTCCTGGGATGCAGGTTTAATTCTTTCTGCTGCCTGACACCTGAGAAGGGGGAATCAAACCCTGCTGATTTCAACAAAACAAATAAAAAAGCAAGCTAAAACATAATCTCACTGTTGGAGTTTAGATTCTTCCAACAAGTATGACCTGAACTATTTTATCTTTTGAGATCCACTTATCGCTTGTAATAATAGTGAGATTTTTTTTTTGTACCAGAACTGCTTGAAGCGATATTGTTTCTAATAAAATAAAGCTTTAAATAGAGCAGATTATTTTATCTAGCCTGCCTGACATGAGCTATAATCCGATTTTTTTTCCCTCCTTTTTATGAACACCATCTGTTTGTGACCATTAAAATCCATTTTCTATGCTGAAGGGATGGGAATTCAGAGGGATGTGTTCAGCCACTGTCCAAACAGTACTGTCATTCCTAAGGGATCCATTACAGTCTGACACACCCAAGTATTTATGAGCCATTAACTGCCTGCCTAAAATGGCGATTCATCACCCCCCTCCCTGCATGGGAGACACTGACAATGACAGAGCATGTTATAGCTGCAAAGGGAGGGAAGGGATGTTTGGGTTTTAAAGTTGTTGGGTTTTTTTTCTGAACAGTATTGTATAGCATCAGGGTTTTTTTCCCCACTGTGGCACCTCGTTTCCAAGCCATTCACTCTGACAGTTCTCACAGTCAACGCTAAATTAACAGATGTCTTGAAACTGGACTCTGAATGAGCCAGCTACAGGGTCACCATTGCTTCACATCATCCCCTGCTCTGGACTCAGCATCCATTTGGTGTCAAAATAGAGCATCCAGATGCTTTTCTTGGTGTAATGCTCCCTGCAGGAATGGCTGAGAGACAGAGTGCAGCTCCCACACCGTGTGACTTGAGCACCCTTCTCACATCCAGGTGCAATCAGAGCGAAGAGTCATATGAACAACATTCCTACAGACTTTTTTTGCCTGTTACCTCTGAGGCAAATCATATTCTTCCCTCCCCCATTCCCTCCATTAGGTACGTGGCGATGTCAGAAAAATTATTAGAGAAGCAGCGGTGTCTCAGAAGAAGTCAGACAAGGGAGCAAATTGGGTTTTTCAGATTAGATTTAATACAGAAGACAGATAAATTCAAGACTTTTGCTCCATGTAGCAGGTGGAGCATATCACATAGCTCTTGCATCCACCTGAGAAACTGTCTAAGGGAACAAAGGCAAGGAAATAGAAATGCTGGTCAGAGAACGTAAGTGCAAGGACTGTTTTGTATGAAAACTGGCTCTGCAAACATCTGAAGCTTTGTGATCAGACTACTGTAAAATTTACAGGGATTTTACATACCAACACCCAAAAAATCACAACCACTGCAGATACCATTTTATTGTTATACATGCCAGCCTAACACTGTAGCACTGTGCATGTCCAGATAAGCATCTTTCTTGGCTAAGCTGTGCTTTTCAGAGCCTACTACCCTTTGGAGATTTACAAATGAGGTTCCTGCTGCTTATGTCCCCTGGGGCACCCAAGCTGACAGGCATGCTCAGCATACACCAGCATACACCGACAACAACGTTTTGCTAAGCAGAAGGTACCATGGACACGATTCTGTTTCATCATAAAGAAAATTAAAGACTGAGAAAAACCAAAGACAACCTGGAGCAGGAGATCTTAACTGTGGTCTGAGATTTAATAACCATTGTGTATTGAGTGCGGTATGAAATGACAGATACACACAGACACTTGGGACTCACTATGCTTCCCATCCCTATTTCTTGCTAAGGGTTTTATGAGTGGATTGCAGAGCCTGAACTACAAAGCTTGCTGCCATGCATTTCTCCTCTCTGAACCTTCAAACTGCTTTCTTTTCACAGTGGGATAGTCTCACCAGTGTCCTGAGCCTCCCAGCAACAGTGTGGCCATTCCCCCTCAGGCCACAGCTCTCCCATTTTCCAGGCAAGTCCTCCTAGGCAAGTAGGGAAATTCCCACTGAAAATAAATGCATGGTTTTATCACCTGGATCCAGTAGGATGACATTAAGGTGCCACTGGGTCCTGTTTTGGTCTGAGCATCCTGCACGACATGTGAGCTGGTGACAGGTACCTATGCTTCATAGTGTCTGCCAGCTAACTTTCAGGTACTTTCTAAGAAGCAATTCTGATTGCCATCTCCAGCTACCTCCCCTGTTACTTGTATTTGCAATTTACACGTGCCAAATTAATACTGAGAAATCCCAGGCCCCAAAACAGGGACCTAAGAGGATCACCCTTCTTCAATCCTGTACTGGATCTGAGCCTTTAGTTCCTTATGACTGTACACTTTCAAGATAAATAATAGGATAATGTTTATGAGACTACTAGTGAGATGCCATTGGAATGGGAGTATCCCAAACGCCAAGAAAAAATAAAAAGGAGACAAAGAAAGACAAAGCACACAAGGCTCCTTCAGCAGACTAGAGGAAAAAAAATGTTTGCTGCATTGCCTTTGCCATACTCATGAAAATATAAAAAAGTGGATCACATGACAGCTTATGCATTTTGCTTAAATTATAGTACACAGAACAGCTGAAAAAGTTCTTACCATTTTTTCTCCCTATTCCTGGGTTATACCTCATAGAATAAGTAATAAATGTAAACCTCCACAGCAGCTAAGTACATTTTTCATCTATATTACATGAGATCAAAAAACTGTATGTAAGTGAGCTTTAGTAAAGAAGGACAATGCATTCTTTGGCTGCTCCCAAATGTTACAAGCTCTCTGGGTTGGTTCGGGGTTGGGTTTTTTGGTGTTTTTTGTTTGTTTTAGTTTGGGGTTTTTTTCTGCATTAGTCAAAAGAAGAGGAAATAGCACCAATTTACACAGCTTGGTTCTAGCTCTTAATTTTCTCTGGACTATTATCTTCAGATATTCAGAGGTTTTGGGAGGGATTAACCCAGCTATTAATGAGGCTGTTGATCTTAGGTAATCGGGAAAATATTACGGTGCTTGCTAATCTTAGCAAATGCTATTCAAGGGCAGAATGTAAATATATCGATAAAAAGAGTCATAAGTTCAAAAAAAAAAAAAAAAGAACCCTGCCATCTCACGAAGCAGGGAAACTGTTTCCTTCCAGGGGCTTTGGCTAAAGACGTAAACAAAAGCCTGAAGGAATTCGCATTAAAACCTGCGCTTTTTCTTGGCATGCTTTAGTACTGAGCCACGCCGAAACTCACGCTCGGCGAAAGAAGGCGGCTTGCAACGCTTTTTATCTCGCTGCCAACGACCGCGCCGAGGAGGCGCACGACGGCGGGCGGCGATGGCTGCTGAGCGCTCCCCGCCGCGGGGACTGTCGAGGGGCCGGTTCCGGGACGGAGCGTTCCAAACCGAGCCGAGCCAAGCCAAGCCGAGCTGAGCCGAGCCGAGCCGAGCCGAGCACGGCCAGACGCCGTCACTCGCTGGAGTGAAACACACCCTTCGCGGGGTAATACCCTGAGCGGCTGCTCTGCGACAACAGCCGGGGCTCCGTGCGGGTCTGCGGGATTATTTGGATTAGCGATAAATAAAAGGGAAGGGCCATTCGATGCGTGAGAGTGGCTTAGTGATCTTTACATGGCACGGATGTGATTTTTTCCCTCCAGCGGCAAGCTCTGCGTAACCTCCGCGCACGGGCGCGCGCGCGCTGCGCACCCGCGGGCACGCAGAGCCGTGCCGGTGCTGCTCGTTCTGCACGAGTGTCAGTGCATGCTAATGCCGCTCCAAAAACGTCCCTGGACGTGGTACGGCCGCCGCGGGGCAGGGAGGCGGCCGGTCCCCCTGCCCTTGTACCCGTCTCCTTTCTCTCCCTTTCAAGTCCCTGCGGCCGAAACGAGGCAACCACGGAGCTGCTCCTACAGCCGCCGCCCGCCCGCGGGCAAGCACCGCTCCCTTCCCTAGGGCTTACGTCCCCTTCCCCGGCCGCAAAGGGCGGGTCCCTTTTGTCAAAGACCGCTGGGCTGCCGCGCTCTGCCCGCCGCTCCTACACCCGCCTCCCCTACGCCCGGCTGCGAGCGGGGGAGGAGCGAGAGGCTGAAGGCGGCGCCGCGCCCGCCCAGACCCGGCCCCGTGACGCCGCCGCCGCCGGGCGGGGCAGGCGGGAGCCCCACGGAGNCACCGGCTGGCAGGATCTCTCAACCGGCTCCTTCGAACTGCTACAGCGCGCCTCGAGGGAGCCACCTCAGCCCTTGCGCCAGAGCATCTCTTCCCGTGGTAACGCACACCAGCCGCCCCCCCCCCCCCCCCCCCCCCCCCCCCCTTATATTTTTGTTGTTACGTGCGTAATACATCAGCTGTAGCTCTCACTGGAGAAGGAGGGCATCGGGTACGGACAGCTGGCTGAGTTCTTTGCTGGCACACGCAACGAGTCAGCTATGTTGCGTTTCATCCAGAAGATGTGCATAGCTTTAAATAAATAAAGAGAAGCTGCCCCTTCCAGGAGGATGTTGAAACGACAGCTTTATATCCCAAGTGATCTATCGCGAGAGCTAGTTTTCCTTTCCAGACATTTCCACTGAGAAATGCTGAACAAAGAGCATCAAGATGCCATGAAACACCACCTATTTACATAGAAGTGTAAATCCAAACATCTCAAAAAGAGCCTTAGCTCACAGTCTCCATTTTTATATTCATTTCTTGCTTTGCTCTTTGTGCTGCAAAACATCCTTCTCACTCACAGAAAGCAGGAGCTGCCATTGTCTTCCTACTGAGGAAGCATTTCCCTGGGACTGAGCACTACACCCCGGTGCCACTTCAGCAGGAGACTTAATAAGGCCTGGAGCAATTCTCCCCAGCTGAGCAAACACAGGAACCTCCTCATACTGAGGGAAAATCGGGACAGCCTTTCCCATGCCCATCCCTCACAGCATGCCTGGTGTGCGATGAAGGCACATTGTACACATATATGCAGCTGTGAGCAGAAGCAGGCAAGCAATTTTCTGTGCAGCCATGTATGACAAGCACGCAAGTGAAACCGTGCCTTAAATTACATAGACAGTTATCACTCAGCTACACAGGGCTGTGGATTCACTGAAACAACCTAGCAGCCTTCTGTTTAAGTGGAATCCTCCTTTTTCTCCCTAGTCTGACTCCCACTTACATACAGAACAGCAACACCCTAGAGCTATTTACTCACATGTTCTTGGAGAGGCGGTGATTATCCTTATTGCTGGTGGCCCTCAAAACAAAGACATGTTAGATTAAAACCTAAGAAGAGAAAAGGAATGG
The DNA here is from genome assembly GCA_013401255.1 of Urocolius indicus. Lineage (NCBI taxonomy): Eukaryota > Metazoa > Chordata > Aves > Coliiformes > Coliidae > Urocolius > Urocolius indicus. The sequence goes on along the minus strand of WBNH01002715.1, from coordinate 114,574 downwards.
TGGTCATTTGGTGACAGATTGTTCTCCAGGGGTAATATTTTCATGCAAGTTTTGACTTGCGGGTCAAGGAGAAGCTAAGGTGGGTGGGAAGAAGGCTGACATGAATAAAATACACATAATGACAGGCTTGACCAAAGTTGAAAAGTTTATGGGCTTCTTCATAAAATTTCCACTACTCCCTTGTTCATGTCACTGGTTTCTTACCCTGACAAAAAAAAAAAAAAAAAAAGCTTATTTTAAGCAAACTGTAAGTTTTGAATCCAAAGCAGAGACAAAGAGGAAAAGTCTTAAAATCTTTGGAAAAAAAGAATGATGTTAAAGGGAGAACACATAGGATTTTGAACACAGACACCAGTGTTTGAAATATGAACAGTTCATGGCTGTAAGACCAGGCATTCCCAGTGGATACTCCCATGTTCCCACTTTCCTTCTTGTGCTAATCTTCTCCCTGTGAGTGGGGCCCACAGGGTGACTTGCACATCAGCAAGGACACATTGCATCCATCCTCCTCAGTTCCTGGAAGGCACAGCTAATGGCACTGCTCCTAAGCAGAGACCACTGACTGCTGCCAGGACAGAAATGAAGAAGGACGCTTGCACAGATGGGCTCCAGTCTCAGCCAGGAAGCATGCTGCTGAGAAGCAGCTAGAAACTGTTTCTTCAACCTCTTCTCAGCTGTGATTTGCCATTCCACCTACAGGCAGGTAGCTAGCTTGCCTCTCAACTCCAGGGGCTCTGGGAGGGCTCCAAAAGCAAGTAAACAGTTGTTATGGGTCTTTGGGGTTTGCACAAGGGTGCATGTGTGGATTTAATGTCCACATAACCTTCATCAGCCTGAAAAAAACTGCAGGAGGACCTACCCAAAAACCTTTGAATAAATTGCACAGTAAATTGACAGAGCGAGATATTTGTGTTTCATCACTCTTTCTGCCACTGTATTACAGTCTGACATATTTCACCTTCTGTGCTTCAGTTTTCCCCATCAGCAGAACATCACTGTTCACATTTTACTGCATATTGCTTTTTCTTAAGCATATTTTTCAAGGATCAAAGCTGTGGGGAGGATTCCCAGTGTGGCAGCGTTCCTTTTGTTTTTTTTCTCCCCTCCTTTGTTAGATATCTAACATCACACCTAGTGCACATTTTGGCTAGAGTGGAATCAGCACAGACATCCACTTTCTTCTCCATTTTGGCAGAACACTAGTTTCATCCGTTTGAAGCTTCAGGATATGGTGGATCTAAGTGTATGTTTTTATAGAGCCATGTGCACTATTGCAATATCCAGATGTTAGGGGAAGTAATTAGGAATTAATTGGAACTAGTTATGGGAGAGCTTTTAAAGAAATTAATTGAAGCAGTTTGTAATGAAAAGAATATATTAATACAATTCTGGAAGATACTCTTGTTTTTATTTTAAATAAACAAGTAATAGCAAACACCAAAATAATCAGCTTTATTAGATCATCTCGGTTATACCAAGACAGTAATTAAAACCCAACTGTGTTCTTGAGAACACTGATGGGAATCTTGAAAATAAGCTGCAAAAATATTCAGCTGCTTTTTTCATCTGCTTTGCAACACAAGCCACATAATCATCCTTAGGCATCAGATTTTTCAAAACTGAAACTTGATTTTCCTTGAACTCACTTTCAGGGGTGAAGCTGCATGAGGTAAAAGACAGGTGGATCTTCTTGAACTGAAAACATTATTAAGCACCAAATATGTTTCCACCAGATAAACATTTATGGTTTTTGGCTGAGAGGTAAAAGCCACTGAAATATATGACAAGCCAGGTACTGTTGTTCAGAGAAGCTCCTGTTAATTTTATTAGGGTCTATCTAATGCTAGTAGTCCATAATAAAGATTATTTTCCCTGAGCCACTGTTCTGAAGATTAATCATGTTTGCAAAAGTTTGGTTTAAACATAAACAAAAGCAAGCAAGTACCACAGAGGCATTTGTAATCTGTCTATGTTATTTTTGCTTTTCACAATACATTTGTAGTGAAATTTCTTTTTCCCTTAAAATGTCATTTTGTCCATAAGGCTTTATTCCCATGTTCAATCCTCCAGAAACTTCTTTTAAAAACTTGTTATGTCCCAGTTTAAGTAATTTTTTTTAATATCGTAATCTTTGGAATTAAAACAGCACAACTAAATGGCGTATAATTAAAGGGAATATTTTGTGGGTCAAAATGAAAAGCAAATGTGAAGAGTGTAGCAGATGTGCTCTTAAGCTTAAAGTGAAGATTAACAAAATTCATTCAGCAAATAAAGTCAAACAGTGAATTTCAGGCAAAATCCACACCACTTCATACACATACACCATCATCACTGATGCAGAAACCGAGAGTAAAGGCACCATTCTATATATGTCTTAAACGTTTGATATAATGCTCTTTCCCTTCTCTTTGCCTTACAGTTCCTGAAAATGTAACACTACTTTGAATTTGAATGTGTTCCAATGAATTGCCTCTTCTGAGTGCAAGATAATAATTCATGCCATAATGTACTGCCATACTGGAAGAAGGGATCAGGTTAGATTCATTAAAGACCCTAGTCTGAGATGTAGCATGTTCTCCAAATGGTCCTGCTCACTGTCTTCGCTTCTTGCTGCCTGCCAAGACCAATTTCACTTGAGACACAGGAAGCCAATTCATTGCTCAGATTCCCCAGCAGGCCACATGCTTTCTGTGTGATTCCAAGTCATGCTCAGGCCCTCCAACACACGGAGGAATTTCTGCCATGTAGGAGTCAAGCACTTCACTGTGTTTGAGAATCTCAGCCATAAGATCTCACTGCTTCTGGTCTCTCCCCATGCTACTAGGATTTGAAAATAAAACAAAACCAAAAAAAGCACCAGAAAGTCTTCTCCATTTCATATGAAAGCTGAAACAAAAGATTTCATCTAAGACTGAGACACTCAAATATTGTCGTGGTGGAAATCTGAGTCAATGTTAAAAATAAATATCTGAGAAAAAAAAAAAGTCTATATGGAAAACAAAGGTATTAGTATAAGGGCACATTCTATAAGGCCTGGCAAGGATCCTTCCCCACTGGAAACCTAATTATTAAAACAAAGGAGTGAGAGTGGCCTGGCCGAGCAAGGGGAAATGGTGGCTACCATCTCATACGTAGGCTTAAAGGTGATTTTCCAGCTAAGTTCCTGCATTAACAAAGCAGTAATCGCTCGGATTCTTGTGGAAGAAAACTGAGACATAGGTAAGAGTGTCTCTGCCCAGATCTACCACTTGAGTTATTCTCCTGAGGTAAGTGCCTCTTACAAGAACAGAAAATAAATGTGTAAAGTAAACGCAAAATGTTGATCTCTAGTTGCATATGTGAAGCTAGTGCAAGGCTTTTTCCCCCACAAAACTCCATAGCCTCTATGCAGCAGATGTCTTCTTGCATGCACAGAGAACTTCAATTTCGTCACTGTTTGCTGATTAGTAAGTTTATTTACTGGTCAAACAGGATTGATTATACCTTACCATTAATTGGCTTGACTTATGCATATGGATTTCTTTGCTTTGAAATGTGCTTTTGTGATCTGCTTGGCTTCTGGTGCACATTCCATTATAAACAGAAACTGAGTTGCACGCTACTGATGTATTGCAAATTACAGCAGTTCAAATGCAGGCTTTCACAAAGCCTCCAAATCTGGAAAAGATGCAAGGTAGATGATAGAATAGTTTGGGTTGGAAAGGACCTGTAAAAGTCATCTAGTTCAACTCACCCTGTAATAAGCAGGGACATCTTCAACTAGATCAGGTTGCTCAATAAATACTTTATTCTAGAAGAATGGTAAAGAAATCATTCATCATTAGAGGAGAAAATAGAATAAATTGTTTACTAGCAGTACCTTAATGGATGTCTGGAGACTTAGTTTGGAGCTGCACATGCTCCAACACCAGCTACCAGTAGTCAAACCAACCACAGTTCACTCACCTGGAGAGGGAACAGTCAGGCACTTGTAAGTCTCTCAGCTCACAGTGTAACTTATTCTTCCAGATGTCACAACTGGGTGCAAACTCCACCATGTTAAACATGCCCCAGTGAATTTACAGAGTCACACAATCTTAAGGGTTGGAAGGGACCTCGAAAGATCATCTAGTCTAGCCCCTGTGTCAGAGCAGGAAAAAAGCAGTCATTACCATGGACCTTGAGCATAAGATACTACACTCATACAATAGTCATTGATTAGGGATAATCCAACTTGCAGCTTTGTACTGACCCCTGCTTTCTGTGTATGCTTCCTTGAAAGAAGGATACTTCTGCAGCCTGTCCCACAGATACTGTCTGCTGTCTTAAGATGTGTTGACACTTCCAAATAAAAGAAAAAAAACAGGCTGAGCAGGCTCCTCAAGCACTGGACTTCGTGCTACTTAAATAGCAGTCTCCTCGTCTTCTCTGGTTTGCACCTCCCCAGCTATTTGACCTCAAGATACATGCTCTGGAGGGGGATGACCAGAAGTAGTTTGGACCTGAGCATGTCCATACTTGGTCACAAAGCTAAGGTTCAGAAAACTGACCCCATTTTATTTAACAAAATAGACACAGCCTTGAGTAATCCATTTTTGGTTTTCCTGGTAGCATAAAATAGCTTGGGGTAAAAGTATCTGAGCAGTAGTGGGACAAGGAAGATAAAAAACACCACCAGTCAACTGCTATCCATAGTAAATCTATGAAGAGGTTTATATAAAAAGCCAAAGCCTGGATGAACATTTGCAGTCTCAATCTTGCCTATCAAGTGAGAGCATTCACATTCCTAAGGATCTGTGGAAAAGTGAATTCCCAAATAAAAAGATCGTGCTTTGAGAGCATTCTGCTATCAGGTGCCCAAGACACGATCTGGGCTGTTACCTCTAGGTCATCCGTCTACATGGACATTCATCTTAGTTACATTGTACACTGTGAAGTTTGTTAAAGGTCATCTTTCATCCCCTGCAATCTTATGTAAACTATCACTTAGCCAGGGCTTTGCAAGGTGTGAAGTCAAGCGTGCAAACTCCTAATTGTAGAGCAGGAACATGATCCTGCTGCAGCTTTAAGGTGAAACTAGTTCCCTGCTGTAATGTCAGAGATACCAGTCATCAGCAAACTCCCAAATAATGTGTTCATTTGGATCTAAAATAAAATTCACTTCAGTGACAGGAGATACCATGTGACTCTTTCACAATATTTATGTCTATCCCAATACCATCAAGTATTGAAACACAATAGAAGTCTTTGAAAATGAAGTGTCTGGGGGACTTTTCTCCAGCAGCTGAATTTGTGCCGAGGTCAACAGCTCAAAGTGAAGTCTATAGCAGAAAGCAGAAGAGAAACCCTTACCTCCTGCATCTTCCTCACATATAACCACATTTCCCCTCTCCCTAGACATGGAAACCCCACATCTGCGTGCTCTTAGCCACCTTTTGTGTGGAGAAAAGTAGTCGTGCAACTTAATTTTGTTGTAGATCGGTAGCAGACATTTAGTATGGTAACAATACACACACTACTTACCCTCTCCAAATCCTCATTTATTATAAGGATTTCTTTATTCTCTGCTTGAAAATATTTACTCAACAAGCAAGAACGATTTTGCGCTGTGAATCATACATGTCATTTGTGGCACTTTCACAGGAACTGTCATTTTCTTTGATGAAAACAAAGAGTTCTGGCAGTACAGCTCAGCCAAGGGCATCACCTTTTCTGCAAGACAAACTATCTGGGGAAGAATATCCTCAATTTGTTAATACATTTGAGATTTGTCTTGAATTGAGAAATTCTTAAAGATTTCAATGAAAAAAATTAAGACAATCAATGACAAATTTATAGGACAGTCCTGGAATATACACAAGCTTTGTGTTTATGGGGAACAGCAGGGATATAAAGTCCTGAAACAGTCAGAATATTTTTGCTGCAACTTGTGTCCATCATCACTTTTTCTCCTACTATGCACTTTCAAGAAGAGTCTAGCTCTGTCTTTCCTGTAACTATCCATTAGGAAGCTGAAGACAGCAATTAAACCCACTGGCTCTCACCCTTGTCCGGGTGAAACAACTACATTTCTCTGCTCCTGGCATGTCGCATGGCCCCACTTTGTCAATACCTCACTGGTACCAAGGAACTTGAAGCTAGGAAAGGTATTTCAAATGTGGTTTCACAAATGAAAGGGGAGTAGCCACTTCTTGCAGCTTACTGGCTATGCTTTTGCTACCATAATTCACTATATGTTTGCTGTAAGGGTACGATGTTGCCTTGTGTTCAACTTGTCTGCAGTTTCCTGTGATATTTGTCCTTAGTGATGCCTACTTATCCCTACCATCACAGATTGGGAAACATCATGATATTTCCACCAGCCTATTTCTCTAGATGTCAAGTTCCTTTTGAACGACAGTCCAGCCCTACAGTGTATTATTTGCTCACTCCAGTTTGGAGTCATACATTAATGTGATGAGTATGCATCCCATCAGCTAGTTTGTTGAGCATTAACTCTTGAAGAATACCTCTTGCAATGGGCTGCCAATTAAGTTTCTAAATACTGATCTCCCCACTTCTAGTCAAACAATCCAGCCTTCTCATAGTCCAGCCATCTGGTTTACATGCCCTTTATGGGGCTATAAGAATTTTTAATGAACCATATCAAGAACCTGGTTATAATCAAGACAATCTACTGCTACTGCTCTCATCCACAGAGCCAATCATCTCACTGTAGGGTATTTAGGCTGGTCAGGCACAATTTGCCCTTGATAAATCCATGTTGGCTCCCTCTTTCATATGACTGGAAGTGGCATCCAGGATTTTCTCTTTAATTTCCTAATGATAGCAGTGCCCATAAAAAGATCTTGATGGACTTAAGGAAAGGGAATAGCAGTTTAAAGACCTTGGACTTCAAGGGCTTGTTCAGGAAACTAGTAGGAAGGATCTTATGAGAGGCTGGAGGTAAGGCTCACCATCTTGCAGTTCCCCAGATCCTGTTTCTAGTGATTTTTTAAACTGGGCATTTCTCATCAAACATCATAAAAAACCTGCTATAAACATGATCTCTTAAAGATAAGAGAGAGAAGTCTTGCAATGACATGCAGCAACTTCCTCAGCACCTTCAGATGCTATGAACTTGAGTGCTTCCAGTCTGCTTAAGTATTTTCTAACTTGTCCATCCTCTACCATGGGTAATACCTTTGTCTCTCAAGCTTTGCTACTAGACAAAGGAGTCAGATAAACTTGGAAAGAGGCCTTGGTAGTAAAGGTCATTGAATATTTTTTATGTTCTTTGGCCCAAGATTGTCCACCTTGTTCAGTTGCAGGCCGACATTACACACCCTAGTGATGCTTTCATCATTGTTATGGGAAGCTTGATCCTGCTTCCACCTTCTAGACATTTAGCTTTTGTATTTACACTCAGTCCAGAGCTCACTGTTCAGTCTAGATAACTTCTTTCTATATCTGCTGTTTTCTTTGGGTTTTTTTTTTATTTTCTTCTTATTTAAAGAGAATATTATTGATGGACAACCATTTTTTTCTGGTTCATTTGACCTTCAGGCTCTTATGAGATCCCTCCTACTAGTTCCCGGAACAAGCCCTTAAAGTCCAGGGACTTTAAACTGCTATTCCCTTTCCTTGAGTCCATCAAGGTCTTTTTATGGTCACTGCAGCGAAGACTGCTATCAGCCTTCCCATTCTGTACCAGTTCTTACATGTTCAGAAGAGATCAGCAGAGCACCTCATCAAGTTGGTCTATCCATCACTTGAATCAAAAATTGTCCCACATGTAATCCAGAAATCTCACTAGTTGCTTGTGTCCTGCTACAGTGTCCACCCTGCAGATGTCACAGTGGTTCAAGACCCACCACAGGCATAGACTGTGATTAGGGGACGAGTTTCACTTTTTTAAGGAAGGCTTTGCTCACCTTTTTCTTGACTAGGCAGTTCATAGCAGACTCTTATCACTGCATCTCCCTTTGTTACTTCCTTTCTGATCTCATAAACTGTTGGCAGACTCATCGTCTTTCCATGGCAAAACTCTATGCATCTTAGTTGCTCCTTTGTGTGGAGTACAACCCATCACAGCATGTTAGTTGTGTGGTCTATCCTATAACATCATGACAGAAGCATGGATCAAAGAAACAGCTTTGATGCCTTGCCATGATCAGGAAAATTGTTACGTGCCCAAATGGTTTTATTATGAGCCTTACCTGCTTCCTAGCTCTGCCCCAGAGCTGATCAGTCTGAGAACTGCTTTGATAAAACCATGCAGGAAGATGGCACTTCTATGTTTCCTTCTACTTAAAGAGCTGTAATCAATTGCTGTTCGATGGGTTGCTTTTTAGACAACCAGCTCCTAGAGTAGTTCAGCAAATGGGAGATGTTCTGATAAAGACTAGAATAAACATTGTCATTCTCTAGCCAGTAGAAATGTAACTTTTCTCAGTTGCTTCAAGGTTGTGAAGTAGCATTTAAAAAAAACTTAATCCACTTCTTATCCTCTTCTCTTGTGGGCATTCATTTTCATTCTCACTTCATATTAAATTTCTGGCTGAAGACATGCTGAACAGTTGGTCCAACCAGCAGAGCCACCTGATGTGTATATGCAGAAAACAAAACTGATCGGTTGACAAGTCAAGGATTAGACCTTTCGTTTTTTAATGTGCACTTCTGAGCAGTTGCTGACACTAGTGTTGCCAATATCTCAAGACAATTCTTTATGAGAATAATGTCACACTAATCTGAGAAAACATCTCATTACTTTGTCCTAAGCATTCTTGAGCATTACTGCTGTTATGCTCTCATGAGTTTTAAGGACAGTATACAAACCCTTCCTTCTTCACATTCTATAGATAATAACATTCTGCATCAAGGTAATTTTATATCTTGCATGAAATCGTATATATATTCCCAGTGTGCATACATATGCAGACATACAGCTTTCTGGTATCTCTCTCAATACAAATACAAAGGCACACACACATAGTATAGAAAGAATGGCCTTGGGAAAGTATTTGATCATATTTGCTTTAGAATCCATCATAAATTCCTATGAAAGATAAGGAAAAATATTTGGAAGTTCCTAATGAGATAATATATAGAATACAAAGAAGAACAGGATACCAGAACTTAAATTTAGTCCTGGCTCTGACTGCTCTGACAAATGAAAGTAATAAAGTATCTGTACAGCAGCTACTTTAACTATAGATCTGAGAAAACACTGGGTAAGACTTACAGACTGAGTTACTTTGTAAAGGCTCAAAAGCGACATGAACACCAGGACGTGAGCCAGATAGCTCTTAGTTTACTACATTTAATAGCTATTGCCACCTACTGGCTATATTGCAACATATATGCTATATTTCAAGGGTGCAAAATCAACCACCTGTGTTTTCTCCATGTGAAAATTGCATATAGCAACAAAAGAATAATTGACAGCATCTATCTTTTTCAGTGAGAAAATGATACTATTTAATGGCATTTTCATTTTTTTTTACAAAGTACATTGATAAAGCAATATTTGTACCTTTAGATGTTCCATGATGTGGCTATATTTGGCTATACTAGAAGATATGACTATTCATAAATGTAATTAGTGTCCTGGTCTGCTTGTGCCATCATCTCTTTTTTTAGACACACAAGATGTCTGTACCTGCCTCTTTTCTTAGATACACGGGATGTCTGAGGCAAGGGGACATATTTTTAGCCTGTTTGACTAAAGCAGAATAGATCCCAGTTGCTGACTGGACGTAGGTGCTAGAAATATCACCATATTTAAGCAAGGCTGTGATCATGGTTTGTACAAAGAGCATGTATCAATATATATATTGCATCATTTTTGTGTTTAGCAGTCAATGAATTTAACTGCACATAAAGCAGTTCTAATTACCCTACATCTATGCAGCATCAAAGGAGAGTGACATCACTGAAGAAAAAATTCCATTATATGAATACCGTTAATCATGACTGTAATAGCATTTTTCCAAGAAAACCTGAAGCAGTTAGAACAAGATGTAATTCAATGAATTTTGGTAAATGATATAGAGAGGTTGATTTAAATTCTAGTCCAACCTCAGTTTTTCAAATAAAAGTCCACGAACTACACCAGATTAAGAAATTCCCCTTTATTCACCGCAGCTCAAAGTTTTATCTCTTGTCTTCCTCCAGCGGATTGTTGCTATATCATCTAACAAACATTATTCTACCAATTCAGTCAGTAAGATGGTTTTTCAAAGCTTTTATGCAAATTACATGGTTTAGGTTTCTTCTTTAAAAAAAAAAAAAAAAAAAAAAAAAAAAAAAAGCTATTGTGGTTTGCCTGAATTTGTACTGAAATAGTTCAGAGAGTGCTTATCCAACCTGCACCAAATATACAGATGAAGACAACAATCTTTGACTGCTGAATGGTGAAAGTAGTGGGTAAAGTAGTTTCTTAGTTACGTTTAATAGGAATCACAAGAGGATGCGTTCACACTTCCTAAATTAGAGCCTATTACATAGTGTTGTGTCTACAGTAAACTGAAATTTCTCAAGAGTGGAATTATCCTCAGTGGAGTTTAAGATACGGTAATTTAGGTGTATTGACTTTATATATTCTGCTAATATCCTTACATTTATAGATTGTTCCTGTGCAGACTAGCCCTCTTAAATTTCATATATGGGTATGTCTTCAGATTTCATTAGTGTCAAGCACAATGCAATCAAAGAAAATTATGCATTCAGCAGAAATCCATATTAGATAATTACATAAATGCTCTGCAAAGATTGGTGGCAACAGTCAACATTTCAAGTAGGACACATACCAACAAGCAGTCTCAAACAAATTGCTATTTGACTTTCATAAAGAGAAAACTGCTCAGTCTTTTCCTACAAATGTTGGATTTACTTTGATGATTTCTATTAAAAACAGAAACTGTAGTCTTAAGCAAGCTCTAAAGCCGTTCTACAGACAATGCTTGAAGAACAGTTGCTGTTAGCTTATTTCAGAAAGCATCTGTAAAAATGTCTATGAAGGATAAACTATCTTGGGTCCCTAAACAATATTAGCAATTAGACCATCTCCTGTGAGAAACTACAGTATACTGCAGTACTATGGTAACATACAGTAATATATAATTACAGTAGCCCCATAGTTTGTATCTTTACCAAGTAAAGTTAAGATTCAGTAATAAACTCAGTCGTAGCTCTGCTATAGCGATTTACCTGACAATGAAAGATGCAGAAGCATCCAAAATACTTCTTTTATGATGCCAAAATGACTATTTTAGCCCGGGGAACTATAGCACAGGTGAATTTTAACCAGGCTATGCCATAATTCCATTTTAATATGTTCCCTATACTCTCCTCTCCTTCAGTAACTTTTCAGAGCATGAAAGCTACCTGCCATAGGCAACTGAAGTTGCAGATGTTTAGCAGCTGGGAAGAAGTTTAACACAATACAAAGCATGGCAAAACACAGTACTTAAAATACGGTGAGGACAAAGTGCTGTCTTTTCTTTAAGTACAAACACCCTACAAAGAGATGATGAGGAAGAGAGCCATTGTTTGCTGCAATCTCTGTGAAAACCAGTTTGTGAGCAACCATGGGATGGCAGTCTTGATTCACACAAGTACAGACCACATCGCGGAAAGACTTGCATAGCGGCAAAATAGGCACACCCAGTCAGTGGCTCTTCAACCAAATCCATAGCAAGGATTCTATGTTCTTTTTGTCTCAGCTAGGCTTGCTGCTAGTAATGCTACCAAGACCTACAGATTGAGAAGTCTAATCTTTATCCACCATGCAACAGGGACACCTCTTCATGAAGATCTTATTAAATGCTTCAAATGCATGCCAAAGACACAAGCATCCAAAGACAATTTAAGGAACTGAGACCGTCTAGGCTACATTCAGTGACATAAATAATAATGGTATTTTTTTAAAAGTAATAAATTTTATATTCAGATTCTCTATACTCTTTAAATTCTCATTTGTTTACTATTTTCTATTTCAGATTCATAAAGCTTTTTCTCAGGCATCAGAATAGACTTCAGGGTAGCTACTGTAGAACAGACACAATCATAAGCATTAGCAGAGAAACTGAGCTGTAATTTTAGAGATGCCAGTAGAATAAAGGAATAAACATTTTTAAAATTCAAAATCTTGTCACATAGCCATAGTGATAGCCTTGCAGTTCCCAGTGGGCAAATCTGATTTGGACGAGTTTAATAAAGCAGGAGCAGAATTGACTTCAGGTATGTCGCAGATGATCTGATGTCTCTGTGCAAAAACAGGAGGTCAGCCAAACATGAATAACATCAGCAAAACCACAAACAAGTAACAATTCAACAAAGCACCCTGAAAACATTCTCAGTTTCAGCTCTACTTTCTGAAACCGCCCTGAGTTTCCCAAATGCTTTCCATCTTTACCTATTTGAATTAAAACTCGCTTTGTGAAAGTATAGCAGACATCAGAACAAGAAGTTACAACCTATATTTGTGTGGGGACATTCCACCACATGTTAACATTTAGTGCTACAGTGAAAAATGCTTCACGTTATGCTTCAAAGTCATTGACTTGCAGGAACGTTCAGACCTGCTTACCAGTCCTTATCTGGTAGGGGATATGAAAGTGCACATATTGAGCAAGGCATATAAAATTAGCTAAAACTGTAACAGATCTAAAGTCTAAAGACTTCACTTATTATGTGTCTCTTCATTCCCTTGGAATTTCCCTCAGTCTTCTCTGAAGACTAAAGCAAGTTAAAACAAACACTTCTTAAATTCTTCTAAGACTACACTCAGCCTCTACATTTCCTCAAAGGGGACTTCCAACCAACAGTTCAAACATAAAAGCTCAGAGAACAGCCAAAGGTGTTTCTCTCAGAGCTGTGGGGACACTGCATACTGCTGGTGCTGCATTCAAATTTTCAAAAGTTCTGCAGATTTGAGAAATGCTCCTACAGTGTGGATGCAGCTAATCCCATCAGTAAACTGATTTAACTTGAAGCATCCTACAGTTAGAGATTATGCTGAAAACAGAAGAAAGGTTGAATTTCCCAGTCAATTCCTAGATGTTTCATTTTTGTTAAGTTCACAAGTTTTCTGAGGAGCATTTATTTTTTGGCTTAATCATACAGGAAAATTAAAATATAGGTAAAGAAGTGTGTGGATTTGCAGTCTGCTATCCACTGTACACTTGAAGTAGCTCTATATATTTCCTAAGGTAAGTTGCCTGCTATAGGAGTTCAAGCAGAGAAGTAGCATAAAATCTCTGGACAGTTATTAAGTTCACAGATTCATTGAATGTGCACTGGCTTCTCTATGCGAACAAGACCTATAGGCCGAGCAAGATCAAGGGAAGAGCATGTCTAGTCGGCAAGTGAGGCTTTCTCTAAAGATTTTATGCCAGGAAGCTGAAACTAGCAGACAAAGTATCTTCCTTTTAAAAACAGTAGCAGTTAGGGGTTAGTGGCTGAGCCTTGTGGGGAAAACCACACAAATGGCTCACTTTTACAACAAATGTTTTTAACAGAGGGGTTGGACTAGATGATCTCTAGAGGTGCTTTTCAGCCCCTACCGTTCTGTGATAAGCATATTTGGTGGCGCTGCCATAGCACTGAATAAAGCTCTAGACTTTTGTCTGAACCTATGCTTCTGTCATGCTAGTAGTTGTGTTAGTAAACTGCCATTGATTCTGTCACAAAAATGATACCTGTGTTTAAACCTGCTGTGCAGCTACCTGGCTACAATGAATTAAAAGGTTTTTTCTAAGTGTGGCTTGCTTGCCACACACTGCTTTTAAACAGAGTAGGTGGAACTTTCTGTATTTTAATGTCACCCAAAATATCCACCTGCCTGCCTCAAACAAAACCCATAGTCCAAATCAGAGGCTGTATTATTTCATCTATGGGTTGCAAAATAGAAAAGCAAATGAAGATGAGTAGTGTAGCTACCTTTCAGTTACATAATTTTTTTACTTTCATTAGCAGTTTATCAAATAGTAGGGAAATTGTACCAGAGGAGATATTCGTTATGGCCTCCATTTATTGCTTCTTGATGATAATCACCAGCCTCTGCATCCTAGGTACGATAGAGAATCAAGCTAGATCAGTCACTCATTAGTGTATAGATCTCATTTTCTCATGTTCTTAGAAAGCAAGGGTGTTTATTTTGTAAGAGCAGGGATCACAACTTCCATTCCTGTCATTTCATTGCTAATATTTAAGAATTCTTCTCTGAAAAATAAGCAAATTAAAATATGGCAAAGTGTTTGTGTAATTTATCAGCCCTCTGCAAAACTTTAAAGTGAAGGACAAAGATTGTGGCTGTAAATTGCTTTGCCTATAACTCAGCAAAGAGCTACTTCCCAAACAACAGTTATCTATTATTCTGAGATCTTTACAAGTGATCTTGTGCCCAAAAGCCCTTCTGATCTTTCCAGCTATACCAAATAGTTTAAAAAAAGATACTATCTCTACCTACACACTTCCTCAGAACATCGTGTTACAGTAAAATACCACTACTACACATTTCATTTGGCATTTGTTAATAATTATAAGCAAACAGCTACAAAGTAATTGCTAAGAAATTAAGGCTTGTTTCAACTGAACAGATCAACCTGGAAATAATTTCTTATGCAGAAACTAAAACTGACATTGTTTTCTACTATGGCAGTGCTCAGCACAACTCTAAATCACTGTTCTGCCCCATAGGTTTCCCCAAATTGTAAGGGAATATTGTGAATATCTATTATGAGCCTCTACATTTAAGTTTTTCTTTGCATTTACAGGCATAGTAGAGGTTGTATTAGTAAGCAAATCAGTGAATGCAATGATATAATTCTATTATTGCTCAGCTCTCATCAATACACTGCTTCTCTACGTTATTTATCATGATCCACCAATTAATAGTGCTTCTTTATTTTCCCCAGCTTTTGTTGTGGAAGATAGATGCATTTGAATAAGATTGCTTAATAACTGAAGGTATACTACTATTCCAAATTTATATTATCACAGCCTATTGTTACAAAAACATCATAATATACAATACCACACTATCACAGATTTTTTTCACAGGGACTTAGTCCACAGTTGAGCAAGAGAAGAAGGTTTTACTGATTTACTGCAGTCTAAACAGATCTGAACTGATGAAAGACGTACGTAGGAACATGTTTCTTGACTCCAAAAAGGGAGAATGTAACATCCCTTGTGTCTGATCACAAAAGATCAGTTTCTTACTGATATTTAATAAAACTTCCTTGAATTTAGGTGGCAGAAATCTAAATCAGGGTATTTTATGCTATTAACTTAATGCAGACTGTAAGTAAGGCATCTGTATTTGCTGTGTGGGGTCAAGAACATAGACAGAAGCCTGCGTTCTATAGGTAATTGGTGTATTGCTCATTCATATCCAAACCTGCTTTGTGCTTACCTCTGCCCCTTATAGCTTCATCTAGCTATGTAGTCATATCACTACAACAAAAAAAGGTACAGTTTTACAACTGTTGACTTTGTAATCTATGCAAGACCCCTCTGAGCAGGCTGCTCTGTGTTAAAGGATAAGTGGACTTACAGCACACACACAGATTTAAAATACAGCTTCAAAAAGTTTCTGGATAATGAAAAAAAAAAAAAACCAAACTAGGAAAACATGAATACATGATAACCCTCTTCATACATCAGTTTCAATTTTCTATATCAGATTATGTTATACATGGATGTTAGATGTTGTCAAGAATGATTTAAATTCAAGTTGTAAAAACTATCTATTAGCACAAACCTTCACATTAGACCTTAGACCTTAGACTCTTCAGTCTGTGAAGCACCTGAAAGAGGATCCTAAAAAGCCATGAAAAATATTAATGTTATCTTTAGAAGCAATGATGTGATATATGAAGTGAACTAACACTGAGTATATAAGGAAAATTTCTCTATATTTGAGCTCAAGATAAAAAAGCAAATGTTTTTTTTCATGAGTTCAAACCACACAACAAAGACAGGTTTCAGCTAAGTTCATACTACAGGAAAAAGTTTCAGTTTAAGAAAGCAAAAACTACCATTTCTAGTCATCGTATCAAACACTTGAATCCAGATTCCATTAAAGTATCATGGATGCTTTTGCTTGCTATAAGAAAAAAAAGATCATTGCTTTAATCCAGTGATTCTAATCATTGAAAGCTCTGCTTTAATGTGTTTAAGTCATGTTGCCTCTGGAGACTAGAAAAAACACCACTCTAAATATGACTTGCTTTTTTACACCTGCCATGTCTTGAGTCCTGAAAGCTTAATCCTTATGTTAAAAAAACCTAGTCTACCCCAGAAATGTCATCCTTGAGGCCAAAAAATTGTTTAAGAATTCATGGAGCATGTTATGAACATTGGCATATTTAAGATGTTAAAAACTTTATCAGATGGCCATAGCAAATGCTATCAAAAGCAAAGTAGAAGAAGTTTTGTATATTAGTGTTTGAACATTTTCCACTGGCAACTGGCTGTGATTTGTAGAAAATCTGTAACAGCCTGGTTTAAAACAGATGAATCATGTTGATATTCCTATGTGACCTGATCTAGGTGGACCTTCTTCGGCAGGAGGATTGGACTAGATGATCTCTAAAGGCCCTTTCCAACCCCTACCATTCTATGATTCTAGGATTCTATGATATTCCCGATCTCCTTCCTACTGCATCCCCACACTGTTATTTTGCAGTATTTACAACAAAAAAATTCTCCCCAGCACCTTCAGAACTTGCAGTGCTGGATCTTTACAAAGAAATACAATTGACACTGAGCAAAAAATTAAATCAGAAGACTACCAGATCCCTCTTGATACTCAAAAATGCTACTAGCAGCTTCTTGAACAAACAAAAATAAAAGATAGACATATGGTAGGATACCTGAGGGAATGCTTTTTGTTTTTTCATGCATTATCTTCATTAGAGAACTTTGTGAAAGAGATTAAGTAAAGAAGACACTGAAATGTATAAATATGTTATGCAATGCACCTAAAAATACATTTCAGAGTACTATTTTATACAGGAGATTTTAAGTGTAGGAATTTCACTTTAATATGATTTGTAATCATATTCCAAAATGTAGCCAGGTGGGTGAAAGTTTATGAAGTGAGGGGAAAGGACTTTGCTATGCTAGTAAAGAGTTTAAAATGTCTCATGAGTACCTGAACTGACCCTTACAGCATTTGGTGAAATAAAAAGCTGAAAATAAAGAGAGACCACTTAATTACTCCTGCAAATTTTCTAATTTTCCTGGTTTTTAGGTTTTGTAGTTTTTTTCCAACTTTAAGGAAATTGACATCTTTAGGAAAGCACATGGAAAGAACATGAAAGCCTTGAGTGTTTTGATGACCCACACTGATCAGTGACTCTGTTCCGTGGATGCCACCTCACAAAACGAGGGCTGAAAGCAACAGCCAAGTCACATGAGAAGTCATCATGCACTTGCATGTCACCTCTAAAATATGCACTGAACCTAGATTCCTCTCTTCCCATCATTCTGGGAGGACTGAATTATCAGGCTTGTCTTGAAACAAATTAGACTGAACTCAATAGTATTTGGGGGTTTTTTTTTCTCTCCAATTGTGATTCTTTGGGATAGCTTTTCTATAAGACGTAGATGAATTCCAGACTCTCAAACA
Source organism: Urocolius indicus (assembly GCA_013401255.1). Lineage (NCBI taxonomy): Eukaryota > Metazoa > Chordata > Aves > Coliiformes > Coliidae > Urocolius > Urocolius indicus. Next base: position 96,975 of record WBNH01002715.1, on the reverse strand, counting down.
ATAGCCAGGACTTTAATTCTCTGTGAGGAAAAGGAAAGGTGTTTTCCACTTCCTATAGCTATCTACAAAGCAAATGACTGCTTCCACTAAGAGCTCATCACAACCTAAGACCCCTGCTCAACCCCTCAGTAGAACAGTCAGAATGACACATACTTAGAGCAGAGGAAGGGAACAAATAGCATATGCCACTCCTGCCTCTGAGCAGGAAACATGGAACACAGGGAGACTGAGCACAGGTCTCCTGGCAGGGGGAATATGGTGAATTCAGGAGTGAAGGAAGAAAACATAGCCTCTGTCTATTCTTAGCAAAAAGAGAACAGGAAGAAGCAGGCAGGGAGGAAGATGAGAGAGTTTGGATATACACAGTGTCTCACACATAGAGTGCCATCCTTCACAAAGAGAGAAATGGGATGTTGCTGCCAGGGAACTCATGCAGTGGGATGGTGAAGGTAGACACAGGATGGGCTCCTAGCAAGCCAAGAAGGGTGAATACATTTTGCTTTCTGTCAGAGAGAGAGGAAAGCTGTAGCTAAAGTTACATTGCCATGGAAGCACAGGAAAAAAAACAAAACAAAACAAAACAAAACCAAAGGAACCCTCCTATATGAGAATAGTTATTCTTTATTTGAAGGTGGTGTTCAACAAAATGCAGCTCTGTTGTACTTGAACAGCAGTGCAGCTGCTAGCATTGTATTTCAGGAATATTCAGAACTCTGTAAGGACCTCCTGGGATACTCCTCAGCCCTGTTAACCTCTCTTTATTGTGGGAGATTTTGTGCTTTCTGATCATATGTTTTAATTGTCATCTGGAAATTTCTTTATCCACTTACTGTGGCCATTCAAAGCACTTGTGGGCAATTGAGCTGAATGAACCTGGAGAACTTCTGAGAGCTCTCACTTTTATAAAACCACATACAGAGATCTTCACTGTAGTGTAAAGTCACATTTTGACAGAGATGTGAAGGGGTTAACAGCTTTGTTCCATCATATATAATGGGACCACAGAGAGTTGAGGTATGAAGAAACTCTTAATAGTGAAGCAGAATAATGGCTGGGAGCTGCTTCAGCCCACTGCAGCATAATGATTGCAATATTTGTAACAGTAAAATTCTGTGCTATTGGAGCTATTGAGAGGGAAAGTGAAGTGGAGGAGTCAAAACTCTTTTCTTCTTGAGTCAATATATTTTTTAGTACTTCAAGGTCGATTAGTTTATTCTTCCTTGGCTGATATTTTTTTAAAGTATAGCCTTCCAATGACATTTAGGCACACATTATTTTTCAACATCACTTTTGAGGACTCCTGATCTTTGCATGACTGTGTATTAATCTGTGTCTTGTTACTACTCCTGCCATAGGAAATACATCCACTACCATACCAAAAGGGTACATTATGCATGTCTGTGTATTATAGCTTAAAAAAAAACAAAAACAAAACAGGAAGTTACTGGAGTAACTTAATACTGAAGCCATGTTATATATTCCTTTATTCAGAGAGGAATTCATAATCATAATATGCTTGATAAATAACTGCAACTATCACAAGATGTATGTCTGTAAAATTACCATTTCTTTCGATGTGATAAGACACACTTTTCCTAGATCAGGCAGAGCTAAAGATAAGCCTGCTTTTCTGTTAAGCACAGTGACCAAGAATGAAGAGACTGAGCAACCATTACTACACTTGATTTATCAATATCAATTTTCCACAAATGATCATTTCATTTAAACTGGAAGCAGCTGCATAAATACAAGAATGATACATGAGCTTTCTGAAAGCTGAATTGCACATCCTTGTAGATGACAGCGTGTGCTAACACTCATGAGCTTCCTTCTCCCCTGCTTCTCATTCTTTTTCATTCTTGCACAATTTTTCTCTCACAATTGCCTCTGATATAAACTTAACTCAGTGTAACAGCTGTTCTGGTTCATCCTTTGACAAGATATGGTACTGAGCTACAGAACAGCAGCACCTAAGGACTCTGTGAACAGTGACAAAACAGCAACTAAGAAGAAATCAGCCCTGAACCTTTCTCATGTCAAGTTTAATCCTTCTTTTTCTTCTCACCTGTTCTGTATTGTTGCTCCTCTTTCACTATGTGTTCCCAAATGTTAGAGGTTCACATTAAAGATAAGAATGTCCCAGAATGTCATGAGTACCTGGAGTCCAGAGAATCTAACAATTTATTCTTTCAGACTGCCTAAGTGGGATCCCAAACTACCTCCCATTGATCAAGGAATAGAGCTATCACTGATATCAGTGGGAACAGACCCACAAATCACATTCAAATAGCGAGTTCGATATTAAACTTTTATGTGTGGTTTTGAACATATGGAAATTTTTCATCATTTTACCATTTCAGTGGTTTAGAGGTAACATAGTAACAGTATGTATGCACAAAAGAGACATTTATAAACAAACAATGACTATTCTATGCACATACTTCAATTTTCCCTTTCTTTGCAACACAGTCCTTTCATCTATTTCCCTTTTCCAGATTTTCCTTGTAACACGTTCTCCTGTTAAAAGAGACTGAAAGGTCAAAGAAGTAAATGGGAGAAGGCTGTATGCTCTGTTTCATACAAATTTCAGTTTCACATAATTAACGCCATAATAGATCATAGTTGCCCCAAATATACCCCCTACATAGTAAGTATCATGAAATCGAGAAAGAGGAAAATACAAAGAGAAATAAGACACTAATTCCTCAGAGACTATTGGTCTGAGATGAATTCTAAGATAAATTCTGATGACTGTGAAGAGCAACCAAAAACAGAGAAAAAAGTAAACTAAACAAGCAATAGAATAGAGTATTCTTTCACAAACCATTAATATAAATGGATACAGCAGAAATTAAACTGACAAAAGATAAGAGGCTTTTCTTTGGGGCCCTAAGGGGGTCTAATTAACTTATTTCTAGAAATAGAATAGAAGCATCATAGTGATTTTACTGTCACATATTTGGCTAGAAATCAAGAGCTTCAAAAGACGTTAATGGGGAAAAGGCTCACATCTGACAGTGAAGCAGACAGGCTCATATAAACTGTAGGCTCCTTAATTTAAGAATTCCTGAGGATGTACTGAGAGCAGAAAAATGATGGACTGCAAAAGAGAATCTGAAGTATCAAAGATGAATGGTACCAAAAACTTATTATCAGCAAAACAGTAATTTCCTTTCCATATAGTAAGAGCTACTCCCAGGGTGAAAAAAATCAGCAATAAAGCTCAGAGGACAGGTTACAGGTTTTGCTCTGACCTGCTGTGGCTGCTATAGGATTCAGGCCATCAGCATATCAGCATTGCCTGTCAGAACGTGAAATCATTACCGGCACACAGGCATGCTACCTCCTTATTTCCACTTTTTTTGCCAAGGTCATGAAAGAGTTTCTGATAAGGATGCAATATTCCAGATGATAGTACAACTAACAGAGCAGGACACATGCTAGCCCTCAAATATTCGATGTTGCTTTTTGACTGAAGCTCCTTTCAAAGTTGAATTTATATCAGTGTTACTTTCTATAACATTCTACTTTTGATTAGTGTTGTCTGCCACCTGCTACAGGCAGAAACGGTCCATCATCTTCACAAATTTACCATATGTAAGCTAGAAACTTAAACTGTTACCAAATGCACTGTTTAAAAAAAAGAAAAGCATGAGAAAGGGAGAAGGTTGTCAGTGGTGCTATGTGCATTTCTCCTGAGTCAATAGGCATTCTAAAGAATGATATTTATAAATACAATCTACTGTACTAACTTTTTAGATGTGGTCAAGTACAGACACTTTCCAGACATATATATATAACATAGAAGTATACATGTAAATTCTCAAAGAAAAGTAGGTTTGGGGACAGGAATTCCAGAATCGAGATATTCAGAGTTATGAAAGAGAAACTCAGGCTTTCAGCAATACTCTACAAAGAAGCATGAACGTTATATTTTTTTTCTGTTATATATGTTTTTCCTTTGGATGATAATTTTCAGACATTCTCATGCCACTTGTTTGTGTTTACTGGATATTTCTGCTCACTCAGGACTCACACGGGATTGGACACATGGGACAACTGCACAAACAGAAAACTCCAACAAATAATTTTATGACAGAATTAGTACTTCATTTATTACTGTAAGATCCACTTTTGGTAGTTTTCTGCTCTCTTGCCTCTGCCAGCTTTTACTTTTTTTTCCCATGCAGACATCTTCACACCCTCAAATGTGTGTAAATCACAATGCTGCTTCTTCTATAGCTGTGCTATAGGTGAGTTGGTTAAAAATTGAGACAATAGAAGTAACTAGGGCTAATCTTACTCATGCTTCCCCCTCTCCATGCCTCTCCCACCCCCTGACCCCTCCAATACTTAGAAGCACCAACAAATATTTCTGGCTTCAATAGTTACTACTCCAGTTTTAACATATAATTTCTAACTAGTTCTGCTTTTCAACCATAGCTACTAGGATTCCAGCTTATCTCTTTCCACTTGTAATTAAATTTTTATGCTCTTTAAAACTTTTAGCCCTCCGAGCAACAAAATACAGAAGCTATGTAAAACAGAATCCATTGAGACCTACAAAGTCACAATGACTACAAAGAAAAAGTCAGAATGACACTGAAGGACAGAACTTAACATAAGTTACTGTTGTAAATGAAAGAACATTTCCATAAATTGCTATCTCTCCATGGTAATGTAATGACTTTAAGACAAGAAGAACAGGAAAAAAAAAAAAAAAAAGAAAAACCTTCAGATAAACCCCCTAAGAATTTAGTTTCTATTTCAGGAAAACAAGGTAGATGATAAAAATGTATCACTACCAGCTTCTTTACAAGGTGTGGAAAAAAAAAAAGGAGGAAAACTCAATTGACTCCTAATTCACTTATTCCACAGCACTACTTCTGGCATAAGACAATGTGCAAGCTACTTGTAAAGCAACTGGATACTGTAGTTGGCTGCCTACTCAGCAAATCAGTGTAGCTCCTCTGACATCATCTGAATGTTGTGAATGTGTAATTTCTCCAAGTCTGCTTCTTAGACACACTTACAGCACTCTTGGCTAATTCTGGAGCTGCATACCAGCTGAGGAAACAGCCTTTAGCAGTGCCGATCATAACATTTTTAAATTGTGAAAAAATTAAAATATCATGCAGATCTAGAACTGAGTGAAGTATGAATCACTGTATGACTTCCCTCTCTTTCTCATATTCTACACAGGAGACAAGGTTGCCTGTCACTTGCTCAGAGTTACATCAAGTCTTTCAGCAGAGTAGAAACCAATTACAACTTTTAGCCAACTCCCTGAAACAATGGTCAGCTTTTGTTTTGTTTTGTTTTCGTTTTTTAGCAAGGCAACAAAATTGCAGTTACAAAAGCAGTTATCCTTGAGCACTCATGGACACAGTTCTCTGCACCTGGAGCTGAAAGGAGGTTTGCTGTTACAAAACACATTCTTTCCAGGCTTTAAATTTCAAGATGATGTGAATAGTGATAAAAGATATAAATGTGTCTGTGAGTATCTGACAACTTTTAACCTTGCATCTGCAAGAGATGTACATACCTATATGGATATAGAGTTGAAACATATGCCATATATTCTCATATGCTAAATATTTAACAGTCTATTCTTGCCCTTCTCAGGAATGCAGCCATGGTGAGGCAACAGTGTAAAGGAAAGAAAGGGATATTCACAGATTGTTGTGGGAAAATTAAACTACTTTATATTTTTCTAGTTAAACTAGAAACTGTGTTCTTTCTAGTTACCTGATTCCATTCTCTGATTCTAGGCAAAATTGCCAGGTCTCTTTGTAGATTTGGCTTTTCCACAGTATTTCAGCAATTCTTCTCCAAATCCTAATGACAAGGTCTTTAACATTGCCTGGGATCATTGGTATCCACATCACTGAGCATAAATCTGGATGGACAGACTGCCAAGGTAGCTTACAAGAATAACTAAGCATAAAGTGGTTTATATGTCACAGAGATCAGTGTTTATGGTAGTTTCCAAATCACCACTTCTGTGTCTTCAGGTCCCACAACGTGTGAGCTGCTCTCTGTAGTGCCAAAAGCCAAGGAAGAGCAGCATGGAGCATGGTGGGAGAAGACATTCACTGCAAAGAAGACAAGTGTAGCTTTCAAATCAGATTATGAATAGTAAAGTTGCAGTTTCATCATAAACTTAAATCAAAATCAACCAATTTACACAGGAGCCATTCTATTGACTTTGAGGAGCTCTGAGTTAGGAACAATCCTTTAAGAAGTATAAAATTAATCTCTCCAAGTCTGATGATAGTCATATGGTCCAAGATACAAGAAATGCAAAATATTCCATTTTATGTGGTTGCACAGAACTGAGTTCCAGTCTTGGTGAGTCTGCAGCCCATAAGAATTATTAATCCATAATCCATAATAAGAAAAACCATAATAAGAATGATTAATAATAAAATCCCACTAATAGCAATTATTTTGCAACTTTTCTGTTTTCTCACATAGTTTCACAGTAAAAGGATACCTGTTGTAAAGTGCAATTCTATCTCATAGGTGGTCAGATACTTATAGCTGTTAAACAGAAAATTTATTTAGTCTTATCAGGTTATTTGACTGTCCTATCTGAAATCAGACTGCTGCACTTAGACTGGAAACAGTCCCCAAAATGCGTGACTCATGCACACACTAGCTCAGCAAGCTATTGGGAAGAATGAATGGGAAGGAGAAGGATGAAAGTATTTCAGTTCAGAAGAGATGTACAGAAGTTTATAAATATTTCACACCAAAGCTCAAAGCTAAGACTTACACTTCAGATCAGTAATTTAAGAATATTACCATATGTTTTCTAAAGAGGGCGAAAAAAACCACATTTATCAAGACTTTATTTGCCAAAATAGCTAATGTCAATGCATTTCACAGACTAATGTGGTTCACAGCTGATGCGTGCTGCCAAAGACAGTGCTGGAATTGCATTCTCTGTGCTTTACAGGTACCTTTTTATGATGATAGCCAGACTATTTTTTCTACAACACAAAACATCATATTTTCTTTGTTAAAAATGTTCAGCACTGCTGACATCTTCCTAGAGCATTTGATTTGAAATGCAATAACATGTTTTTTGGATAGAATTTTGCACATTTAGTAAAAAATCTATCTTTTCAATGTTGTAATTGGAATTATTTATCACTGGTAAATCCAATCAGCAATTTCCCACAAGCCCAAGGCTCCTTTAGGCAACAATAATTAGCCAAAAAAAATATTCAAGGTCTTTTAGACAGAAACTGAGCCTGCCAAGAGGCAGGTGTTGCTCCCAAGCAATGCTGTAAAAGTACTTGCAAATAATTTCAGAAGTTCAGGCTTTCCAAATGCAGCAAAATTCAGGCTTTGGTGATGGTTCCAAGCACCTTTTGCTGACAATACTTAGCTCAAATGTTCTTTCTATTTTTTATCATGTTCCTAAACAAAATGCTTTTTCAGACTGTTTTCAGCTCTTTTTTTTTGCTACCTTTTTTCTCCTTTGTCTTTTCCTTTCCCCTTTCGTAAGATTTTACTTACAAGTTAATCTGGATTTGCTGTCTGTCCCTTAGTGTTCTATACATTCATGTCTGTGTTTGATCTTAAGAATTATTTTAGGTATCTTATAAATGAGCTTAAATTTCCCTGCACTTAAATGAAGAGAAAGGCTATGCTCACATACCATCTTTAACAAAATCTTACTACTGCAGAGTAATAAGTTGAAGGAATAAAACTGTAACCATCATTCTGAGGTTTTCAGTACTTCTTGGTTCCTAAAAAATCTATTTGTTTTTTACAATTTCATGACAGTATGCCTAGCAACCAGCAGTAAAGAATAATTGACTATACAGACAGAAGAGTTTCTTATCGAGAGAACACTTCCCATATCCTCAGATATCATGTTGCAAAATGGTCTGAAGTCTTCTTGCATACAAATATCTTTGAGCAGACAACTCATTACTCTCTCTCTGAGACCTGACTCTCTCTCCATATCAATAACTCATAGGAAATCAACAGTCAGATATTTGCAAAATAACTATAACAGCACAATAGAGTGGCTCTGAAGACAAAAATGAGACAGAAAATGTTCAACTCAAAACTGCTGGCAGAAAAACGCACATCAAATTACTCTACAAAAGTATTGAAAGAATTAGAAGCCTCCTATTAGCCTGAAGTGGTTATGGACAAGATTAGGGACGTTCTGAAGTCCTACGGCATGAATGCAAGAAAACTGGAAAGAGAATATGACCTTTCTCCAGTATTCCCATGATTTAACAAAATGAAATCTAATCTAATTCATTTAACAAAATGAAAAATTCTAAAATTCTGCCATCTTTTGGAAAGCATTGGCATTCTCCATCCTTTAAGAAAAGCATTTGACTGATAGTATTTGACAAGGAAGGAGTTTTGCCAGGTTTGAATATCCTAAATTTCTTATGGTCCAGGAATGAACTGTGCCTAGATGCCTTCTTTCTGTAAGGTCTACTGATATGACACATCAAATACAAGCATGTCTGTGCTTATACGTATCTATTAATCCATTTATATTCATAGATGTACGTAAATATATGTAAAGGAGTGGCTTGAGTGCACAGAGGTTTGTCTTGAGACAGGTGGCAAAACAACAGTGAGAAATCACACTGAACCAACCTGATTGTTTCCTGTGAAAAGCTGGCAAGCCCAGCCTCTGCCACAGGCCTTATATCACCAAATTAATCATTGATATAGTGGCTACAAAAATGGATGGATACTTGAGATTTCCCCTTCACATACTCCCAGACCCTTAGTGGGAAAGGAAAACTGATACTGTAAGAAGCACAGAGAAAGCTGAAGTCAATAAACATTTCCAGTTCTGTTTCATCTTGAAAGCTTCTGAAATCCATGCACTTCATCTGCTTAAAAACTTTACATTATCAGCATGCGGGAAGTGGCATTAGAAAACACTCACTACAATGAGACTTATCCTACACTAGTATTTTACCCACGTGGATTTAAGAAGTTCATATACATTTGGTCACTAAGGAACATCCCAGTACCTAATCCCAAGTGGCAGCCACTTCCAGAACTGTGATTACACAGTGCAGTGACAGAGCCTGTAAATTCCACCCAATCCAAACTGGACTTTTTTTCTTTAGCGGGGCAGGATTAGTCATTATTAATTCTTATAAACTATCTGAAGTTGCTACAGGTGGTCAGCAATGATGATACACAAAACACATGGTGCCCGGTAACATCACACTGGAGCAATTTTTGTAACTGTTGATATGAGCGCTATGAGTCTGTTTTCATTACTAGCACTGTTGAGCTCTGCAGATTACATCATACAGATGGTTTCTATATCTGGCATCCATTCAGTCTGCATGTATACTTATCCACCTCCACCTGTCTGCTTAGACAAATCAGTAATGGGAGGGGGGAAAAAAAAAAGCTAGACAGCATATAAATCCATCTGCACTGAATTACAGAAGAGTTAATATTAAACACTGTGCAGTGGTGAAGTACTTTAGATTTCAAAACAGAACAATTCCCATCTGGAGAAGCAGGGAGTCATTCCACTGTATGAACAGACAAAGCGAACACTTTTGCATGTTTAAGCACAGCAGATACCAGTGGAATACAATGTTAAAAAACAAAATCAGCAAGTATACAGCTGTCCATTCAATCCTACCATAAGTCAGTATTGTCTCCCACAGTTAGTCTACAATGTCTGTTTTCTTCAAGTCTTAGTTACTAGGTCCCTGTTTCCTCAAATTCAATGGCATCAAAATTCCTCATTTTTTGCAAGGAGATATAAATGAGGCCACAGAGGAAGAACCTACTCAGCTGAAATATCTTCTTTCACAGAATAAGAAATCTGAAATGACACAGAGCTGAAAAAGTAAAAAAAAAAATATTCATTATGCTCAAAGGATAACAATATGATTCTTTTTCTAAAAGCTTTCTCAGTCTTACACTATCACACATGACGTATTATTTTAATGAGACAGAAAAATGATCTCTCCTTGTCAAATATTGCACTCACACTGGTACATTTTTTTGTATGTGGCTATAAATAGGAGCAGGTGTGGATCTGGGATATATTCTGCTTTCCTATAAGCTTTAGAGTTACGCACCTTTCTAACTTGTAGTGTTTGCCACAACATGTTCTCATAATGAACTGCACAGAGTTCTTGTCTTTTCATGATATGAGGAGAGCACCGGTTATTCACAATGCCTAAGTCCTACACAGCTCTTATTCCAAAGTTTTCCTAGAGCTGTAACCAGGGAGCAAAGACTTTTAATTGAGTTCATTAATATTTAATTAAGCATGAATGGAAATGTGTGTGAGAAAGAACCAGAAGGAACAGCAGACAAAGGTCATAAAAAAAATAACCTAATGAAGAACATACTTCCAAATAAGTCACATTGAGGAATGTGTCAATTCCAGATAACATGAGGTGTGACCAGAGTAGAAAAGACTCATTAATGGAAGATGCCCTGAGAACAGGAGGATAGATGGCAACAAAGCTGCAGAACATCATACACATCATTCCCTCCTGTTATCACAACAGGATAATAACAAAACACTTGTCCAAAAACTAGTTCATCCTTAACAATCATGTTAAGAACCTCAGAGCTGACACAAGGACTCAGTAGTTCAGTGTCCCAGGTCCTTATGTTACACGTAGTGCCAGACCACTCAGAAACAGTGCTTGTGAAGAAGGAGAAGTAAGAGTGTAAATGACAATCAGTGAGAGAGTGAGCACGAGTAAAATCAGTTTTTGCAAATAACTTCACTTTCCCCTTGCTTTCAGACCCGATCTGTTTTGCTACATCATCTACAAACAAGTTTCTCTGTAAAAGCATCTATACTAATGCTGCACAGCCAATGTACACAAGGGTGACCTGTCCTAGAAGAATTTAAAAGAGTTTAAAAGGCTTTAGACCAGATAATAAAGTCATATAGAAATTAATATTCATCAATACATTATTAACTTTCTTTTCTGTTAAGGACTTTTTGCTATAACACACATTCCTCAACACTTTTTGACAATGAGAAAGAGCAGAACTTTTCCATCTTCCTGAACCCAGACCACAAGTAACTGTAGATGAAAGAACACCTGTAGAAAGAACACCTACCAAGCAGGATGAAACACGGATTGCTTTCAAGGTTTCATCAGTGGGCTGGGTTAATTTATAACCATGCTGCATATTAATGGAAACAAACTACTTGTTAATGGTGTGAACAAGGAGGTTTTGAAATATAGCATAAGTTTTGAAACAACAGCTATTACTTTAACAGCAACCATTTTCCAGTTACTGTAGTAAGCACACCACTCAATGAGACTTGAAGTCTGAAGAGTGTAAGAATGGGATATTTGAGGTGATTAAGCTTCCAGGCAAACAACCAAGCATCATGAAGGAGCTGCTGACAGCCTTTCTGAGAGTTTGTGATGAGAAAATAACTAAGCTCTTCAAGAAGTGGATGCCATTTATCTCGATCTCAGTAAAGCATTTGACACTGTCTCCCACAGCATCCTTGAGGTCAAACTGAGAAAGTGTGGTCTGGATGATCAGGTAGTGAGGTGGATTGTTAACCAGTTGAAGGAAAGAAGGCAGAGAGTTTTGATCAGTGAGGCAGGGTCTAGTTGGAGGCCGGTATCTGGTGGAGGCCCTCAGGGGTCAGTGCTGGGATCAGTACTGCTCAATATATTCATTAACAATCCTGATGAGGAAATGGAGGGCACTGTCAGCAAGTTTGCTGATGATACTAAACTGGGGGGAGTGGCTGACATACCAGAAGGCTGTGCTGCCATTCAACGAGACCTGGACAGGCTGGGGGGTGGGTTGGGGAGAAATCTAATAAAATTCAACTGGGGCAAGTGTAGAGTCTTGCATCTGGGAAAGAATAACCCCATGTACCCGTACAGGCACAGGAATGAACTGTTAGAGAGTAGCGTAGGGGAAAGGGACCTGGGGGTCCTAGTGAACAGCAGGATGACCACGATCCTGGGATGTATTAGAAAGGCTGTGGGTAGCAGGCCAAGAGAGGTTCTCTCCCCCTCTACTCTGCCCTTGTGAGACTGCATCTGGAATATTGTGTCCAGTTCTGGGCCCCTCGGTTCAAGAAGGACAGGGAGCCGCTGGAGACAGCTCAGCACTGGGCCACAAAGATGATGGAGTAGAATATTTCCCTTACGATGAAAGCCTGAGGGAGCTGGGGCTCCTTAGCTTGGGGAAGAGGGGACTAAGGGGTAACCTCATTAATGTTTACAAATGCATAAAGGGTGGATGTCAGGAGGATGGAGCCAGGTTCTTCTCAATGATGTCCAATGATAGGACAAGGGGCAATGGGTACAAGCTGGAACAAAAGAGGTTCCAAAGAAACATAAAGAAAAACTTCTTCACTGTGAGAGTGATGGAGCACTGGCACAGGCTGCCCAGATGGGTTGTGGAGTCTCCTTCTCTGGAGACATTCAAATCCCACCTTGACGAGTTCCTGTGTGACCTACTCTAGGTGGTCCTGCTCTGGTAGGGGGGTTGGACTAGATGATCTCTCTAGTTCCCTTCCAACCCTTAAGATTCTTTGATTCAGTGGAGAAAAAAGCTGGGAGGTCCTCGTCCTCTGAAAGCTGACATACAAAGGTTAAAAATGGAAACTCCTTAATGAGCACTGTGACTGTTTTCTGCTTGACAGAGAGAGTAATGGAAAGCAGATATTTCTTAATAACCACCTTTAAGGAACAGAAAGTGGGGATGAATAAGGGAGAAAGCCAGTTGGACATAAACACTATGGCTTCAGAGTACAAATTTATTTACAGTACATACACAGCTGAGAAGGAAAAAACAATACAGAAAAAAATATCTTCCAACAGGGACCTAAGGCATACATTTAGGATTACGTTGTGCATATTAGCAATGGATAGACGTTGAACAGATGTTTGTTTTGAAAATACCCATAATAATACATCCCCACATATAGACTTAAGTAATAATTGGCTCACGTGCAAAATGTAAAGGAGAGGAATACATGCTGGAGGAAAAAGTTCCATGACAGAGTGGTTAAGACCAGAGATGGGTGTCTACTCAGGAATACAAATGCAGCACAAGATTAAGTGCCACTCTGGAAGACAGACTGCCATGGTACAAAACTGCTGAGTGGTGAAAAATGTCTGTATTACCTAAGGTAATTAATAGTTTTGAACTCCAAAAGTCTGCAAAGATTTCTAGCCCTGGAAGCAAGATCAGCTTCAAGAGGACAGTCCTGATTCTGCATGAAACATAACTTAAAGATCTTCTACCTGGATCTCAGACTGGGACCAAAGCCAATGATAACAGTTTCAAAAGCACCAATTAAATATTAAATATGTGCACTTGTAAATACAAAACTGTATCAACTGAATGTTTATGTGAAGAGTCATGACTGAAAACCAAAGTTTTATAAAATATTGTACATTTAGACATTATTTCATTTTTCTTAATTCTGCATTGCTTCTATTTTTGTTCGGTTTTATCTGTATTCTATTAAGATTTGTATGAGGGCAGGAGTACTCATAACAATTATGTGAAAAGGAGGTAAAGGACAGTAACCAAATGCTGAGAGAATTCAGAAAATTCAGCTGAAGAGTAAGAACACCTTCTCCAAAACTCTTATTTGACATTTCTGTGTCTTACTCAACTGGACTCCAGACTCCTGATTGGTTAGCGCACGGCTGCTAGGGAGTGGCTAGAGAATTAAAGCAATAATATCTCTGTGAGCCTCTTTGTTTCCAAGTATGCTTTTAATCAGAAAATGTTTAGATGCCTTCTGTCTTTTTCTGTCTCATAATTGATAGGTGAGGCATGAATATTTTATTAGTTTATAGTCAGCTTTATAAGCACCAGAAGATGCCATGACAGGGATTACAAATATGTTTTGCTAGGAACCTATTGCATAGTCTGAGGCAGAGGGCCATTTTTGCAAGAGTTCTTAAGAGCTCAGAAACTTAGAGATGTCTTTCTTTTGCCTTGCTTTTCTCCCTTCTCCTTTTTTTAAGTACTTCTGAGACAAATCAGAAGCAGATAGTATGCAAAATATCAATCAATGGTTTGTGTCTTGCCCACAAAATACAAATACAGAACAGAGTACCTATGAAAGCACAGACATTTCCGATGTTTGTGATGACCCCAGTAACATCAGCAAAGACAAATGGCAAGAATCTGACTGCAAAAGTGAAAGATTGATATCACAAGTGTAGTATCAATGGGTTTTGATGAAATGGTGGAGTCATTGTGTGACTTCAAAGCAAAGGACTAGAAATGAGATATCCCACAAGAAAACAAACCAGAAAGAATTAAACATCCCATTAAAGAGGAGGTTCTAGACATATGAAATTATTAGAAACATAAAGAATACACAATCTCCTTCCAATAAAGTTATACTACTGCAAATGCCAGTTTCTGCTTAGGAGCAGATTGATCACTAACAATAAAAGCCATATTGAGATTGTGCTGGCCCATCAGAGAAGACACCAAAGCAAAGTCATTTGTCATCCAGAGGAAGGTACTGTGTACTCACTATTTTGTGACAGAGTGAAAAGAGACCAAAATGTTCACCTAGAAGATACCTAAAAGCAAAAAACACTTTCCACACACGTATGTGACAAGATGGTTCTTTTAGGAACAGAGATCAGGGAGAGGATTATTTTCAGAAAAATTATACAGTCATATTTTTAAACATTGAAAATTAAGGTCTAGGGAAGTGGAAAGAAGTTCTCAAAGGATTCACATAAAGACAGGGGTAGAAAGCCAGATAAAAAAAAAACCTGAAGGTCTGAATGAGTCCCTTTGGAAGGTTGCTTTTTTTCCAAAAAGCAGGTATTTCTTTATTATAATACCAGTATTGTCTATAATGCAGACATAAATGGTGTGTCTACATCTGCAGTACTTTAGTTCAAATTAGAATTGCAGCTTTTAAATAAATTTCATTATTCACTCTGTTTTGCATGCTTAGGTTCACACAGATCTTGTGAAATGGACTTCTTGCATTTTAGCTGAAACTTGAAGATGCACTCCAAAAGCATACCTGATGTAACTGAACCAGTAATACATATCCATGTAGGAGAACCAGAGCACAGCAAAGAAAACCTTGAACAGACATTTTCACACATATCTTTAGCCATGATCCACTCAGATTTTGCATTAGTTCCATATTTTAACAGAACTATCATCAATTATGCATATATATCCTGAAGCTCAGCTACTACTGACAAGTAACTTCATAACATTATTTGGAAATCCAGATTGTGGAATATAAATGTAACATGTGAAACCTCTTACTTATATGTTTAGAAAAGTGAACTACTGCCTGATGGTATAATTTTAGTAAGCTCTTGTTAATGTTGTGTTAGGCCACACAGCATCCTGAACACATGATTTTTAATTATTTAAAGATAATAAAAAGCAAAACATCTAAACATTAAACACTTAGTGTTTCCTAAACACTAAGCTTTTATACTTGTCCTTATTTTGGTCAGAAATAAGGATTCCCTCATAGAAATCAGAATTTGCATAGATGAACTCATCTCTTCTCAGAAGTATCTGGAATCCATGAGGATACCATCAATGGATTCGTACCATTGCTGCGTACAAGACAGCAAGCATTGCCTCATGGACTACAGGGTTGAGTTTAACCACGGAAGCAATTTGAAAATGTAATCAAATATCAAAGGGATGCAAACAGCTCACTTTGGAGAGTATTTTATCATTTCAGCTAGAAAAGAAGGTTGAGGTTCCAACTAAATTTTCCTAGTGGCAGAGGTTTGTTAATATTGGGGCTCTATCTTTAACAACCTAGTCTGACAACTTTTCCTCATGCACAGTCTCTGTGAAGCAATATTACCAGGTCTCATAAATCTCTGGATATTTAACAGCTTTCCTAAAGCCTCAGATAATAGTTAAATAACTGCAAGAATTTCAATTTTCAACTTTTTTTTTCCCTCAAGATAGCTTGATGCAATACTACATGAACGATTTCTGAGACTCAACCCAACAAAACAAAAAATAAGCACAATTCATTTCATAATCATGATTCTAACACAGTTCAGAAGTTCCAATCATGACTTTTTAGAGTTTAAAAATGGTCTATTAAAACTGCTGGAATGATTAATGGGAACAAGAAATTGATGGTTTGATTTTATTCCTCTGTTTATTCTACTGCATGAAAACCATAAAATAACTTGTTCTGAAACTACTTGGCAATACAAATGGAAACTTCAGCTACCTAAAAAAAGGGACATAGTCAGGAATGTTATTATAGCAATATTTCAGTCCTTAATGCTCTGAGCTATTTTTCTCTCTATTGAAAGCTTAATGTCAATATCTTAGCTAAAGTATTTTTATTTCAACTTCATCAGTCCTTCATGACTCCTGATTAGAGAGGTTAGATAATTGATATTTCCAGTACAAGAAAAATCAGAATCTTAAACCAACTCCTATCCCCAGTAATAAGACACAGAGAGAACCTGCAACCCACATGAAAACAGAAGTGCAGTCTTGTCAGTTAGCATTGTAACTACAATCGCCTGTCAGCTGAGAGTACAGGACCAAATGTCTTTGTGATGTGAAACAATGAAGATTCTTAAAAACAACAATACACTTTTGCTTGGAAAAATCAGTCTCTGGCCACAAACTAGACTTACATCGCTATAGAGAGAGCTTTCTGTCCAAAACTATTCAAATGGCCATACACATAACAGATGGTCTTTATATATAACTATCTCAATGGACTGAAGGGATTTCACTGTTTTGACAGACATAAACCTTCACTCAGTCTACAGGGAATTTCAGCTGCAATATGAGAACATATTTGCTCTAGGAACTCAGTAGTTTAACATGCAGAGGGGGCTTGATAAATTCTGCAAAGCAGCTCTGCATCCTGGCTCACAAAAATATAACTGCTCTCAATCTAGATACATATAGAAAAATATAGGCAGAGAAGAGTCTTTAAACTGTGGCTTCCTCTTGTAAATGCAGAGCCCAGCTGCCCTACTCTTCTCACTCCTGTCATTCTGGGTGCCTCATGACCACTGATGGATTCCCTAAAATGTCAGGTGATTACAAAAAGATGGAGCTGCAATTTTTAAAAAGCTTTTTCCATACCTGCTATCTGAAGAGAATCACAGAATCACATGATGGTAAAAGGTTGGAAGGGACCTCTAAAGATGATGCAGTCCAACCCCCTGCTAAAATAGGTTCACTTTTATTAAAGTAGGTTCAATTTGTAAAAAATTTGGAAAATTTTACTGAAAAAACCTTAAGAGAAAAAAAAAAACTTACTAATTTTAAGTCTGTCTTGTAGTTTAATTTTTTAATTTGTATCATTAAGGTAATTTCTATTTCTATCATTTCTATGATAGAGTTTCTATAATGTCTTACCAATGACTGTGTTTTTTAAGCAGTATCCCTATTGAAATCATAGAAACATAGAATGGTATGTTAAATGATAACAACCATTATAGTAAAAGTAATAAAAATCCTAAAAGGGTTGTATCACTATAGATGTTTAAGAAAATTCCTAGAAATGTTTCCTTTCATGAAAACTGTTTGGAATTTTTTAAAAAAACACTAAAATATCAGTACTATGAATTTCAGAATACGTCCCCAAATCCTGTCACAGGATTTTTCTTCTAATTTGTACAGGCGTGAACCAGAGGTTATTCCACTGAAATTTGCTACTCTAAAATCAATGCAGATTCACTGGTGCAAAACTGCAGTATTGACAAAAATAAAAACATATTCTGTAGATGGCCAAGAAATGTGAATGAAGAGGAGAGGATGTCAGGTATGAGACTGAAATGCCTCTACTGTCCCAATAAATCTGCATCTCCCATTGGCAAATCAGCATGCTTAAACTCATGGTTTACTCACTGCAGCTCAGGCTGATTTCCCACAATTTTCATTCCTCTAGTAACCAGGTAAGATTACAGTTGGAGCCTTGACCTCTTCCATGGCAAAGATACATGTAACTGTTTGGATGGTTAAAGCAAAACCAAATTTAAAAGATAAATGTGAATATCTGTGTCTTGTTTCACTCTGTCCCATCTTTTCAAGGGTGGATCATGTCTCAAGACTTGAGAATTCTTACCTTGGGAATCATACAGCAAAACACTGTGATAGGAGATCTTGGGAAATCTCAGGCTAGAAGGTTTAAAGAATGCAAATATTAATATCTTAGAAAATATAAACATGCTCTATGAAATCCATTGGTTTTATTTCTCTAATTGCTGTTCTAAATGAAGGATAAGGTTTCAGGTAAGGATTTCATTATCTATTCAGAAGTCACTCTTTATAAGAAAGAAAGATTTTTGAGGAAGTAATTACAGATCATAACAGACTACAATTTAGAACTGAATTCTGACTGATAAAACTTGTCTTGAACACTGATCAATATTTAATAGTAAACTCAGCATCAAATGATACATGTCAAATGTGCATAATGAAAACCTTGTGTCTTTGAATGCAGGCTAAAATAACTGGAATGTTTTTTACACAGCACTGGCTTGACTGAAAGCAAGAGTACTCCTCTCATATGGGAAGAAAAATCTGAGAGTTGGTGAATCTCAAGGTACTACTGCATTTCAGAAAACAGCAGAACAGCTGCAAACCAATGCAAGCAATGGCTTTTGTGTCCATCAGCCAGGAAAAAAAAATCAAAAAACAACAAACCAAACAAAAATGACAAGTGTCTTTACCATCCTGTAAAGAACAACATCAGCAGTGCACATGTGTTTTTTCAATTAGACATCATTTGTATCCTGAGACTAAACTTGCCATCTTTTGGTAGCTGTAACTTTCTACTGCTCCACTCTACAAGGTAACTTAAACCTGAACCTGCTTCTGCAGGGAGGTTGGACTAGCCCTCTAAAGGTCCCTTCCAACCCCTACCATTCTATGATTCTACGATTCTATGATATCTGCAGTTTCAGGAGTCTGATGAAATCAGCAGCAGATGACAGCTTAGCATAGGCTCAAAACCAAGACAGGACAGGCAACACATGGAAACATATGATTGGTTTAGGATAACTGGAAAAGTTATCTTATTCAAAATGCTTTGATACAAACATTGTGGAAATTCACGGAAAACTTTTTTGGCAGGGATCTTAGATCAACCCAAATAGATACCACTGCTTCAAATGCCTCTCTTGAGTGTTGATATTGCCCAGCAGAGGATCAAACTGGAGTAATTAAACAGTTGCCACCTCAGGTTTCCTGGACATTCCCATTCCCACGGCAGGATGACAGAAGAAAAAAGTGGCTAAAGGCTTGTGCTTAAAACACTGAATCCAATATAGGAGTGTACTATAGGAGCACTATTAATCTCTGGGGACCACAGGCAGCTAGCAGCACTGACTGTTTCAACCATCCCAGCCTAATCTGCTGAGGCATGCTTGTCAACATCTGCTGAACTGAGCAGTGTGACCCACTAAAAGTGACCTTGCCAGAAGATCAGTTTTCTTTTCCTGCCTTTACCACAGACTTCCTGGGTGTTCTCAGAGAAGTCATGTATTCATCAGTTTCCCCTTCAGTCAAAAAAAGGGAAAACTAGTCCCTTCAAACTCCCAGTGATGTTCCAGGACTGACCCCACACTCACAAGGGTCTATGAGATGACTGAGTGGGTGGTGTGATTCAAATGCAAATAGTCAAGTGTTAAAAAAGCTTTCCCTATTTTATTTTGTGTTAGATACCTCGTCACTGCAATCAGAGCTGTTGTTAAGTATTTCATAAGAAATTTACCCAGCAAATAATGTTAGTTAGTGGTAGTGGGGGGTACTTTTGCTCCAACATTATCATTGTAAGTCAAAATTCTTCCAAACACTCACATTTATTTCAACACTGCTTTTATACATATTTCTGCTTTCTGAATTCATTCATTGATTGTGAAT
The DNA here is from genome assembly GCA_013401255.1 of Urocolius indicus. Taxonomy (NCBI): domain Eukaryota; kingdom Metazoa; phylum Chordata; class Aves; order Coliiformes; family Coliidae; genus Urocolius; species Urocolius indicus. Next base: position 77,085 of record WBNH01002715.1, on the reverse strand, counting down.
ATTACATTGCATATATGTTGTCAGCACTTGGGATTTTTAAGTATGAATCACTGCTTCTTTGTGATTGCTTATGTTGAAACCTTCCATCAGGCTGGCCTTTGTAACAGCTGCTCTTTACACAACCTGGTCTAATTCCGGATGTCTCCAACCATTAATAGAATACCCACATACTTTTGATAAGAACACTAAAGCTGACTAAATAGGCCCTGCTTTGTACAGGTGCTATGCTATCTCTGCTGATTATATCTGTCCTCATCATATACTCATCAGTACATCAGAGCTGCTTTCAGCAACTCTCCAGAGCCTAGGATTGGGGAAATTGTTCACAGCAGGATCTGGAAACTGAGTCAATGAGTCAATGCTTTTTGACAGAATATCTTTCATTGCCAAAAAGTGTTTAGTAAGTAGGCTAGTGTGAGCATTGGCATTAAGAACAAAGATAAAAGACATATCCTTCAGCTGGGTGCTTTTCTAGTGCGAGGAAAGCATCAAGGGATGGACACAGACTGGTCATGGCTGACCAGAACTGCACTGAAAATTTTTTTGAGCTTGCTGGCAAAATAACAGCTGAGTCTTAACCAAGTTTCTCCAGCACTGCAAAAGACACAGTTCTTAAATAATTTTGGAAAAAAAAAAAAAGAAAAAACAAACCAAACCAAACCAATGCAAAACCCAGCACCTCACAAATGCAGGCACTATCCCAGGAGGACATAAATGGAGTGCAGCACTTCAAATACCGTGTCTGCAACACCAAAACTGAAGGTCTAGCTGCTAAGAAGAACGTCACCAATTAGCATAAGCAGCTTAAATAAAAATTTAGCCACGGAGGAGCTGCCCTAGCAGCCCGAACAAGTCTGGCCATGGAACGTCCCGTAACTGAACGGCAAAACCTGCAAATGGTTCAGTGCAGATGTTATTTCCCTGTGATGTAAACCATCGCAGAGGCGCCCGGACTGATGCTGTGAGGCAGAGCCGCCGGGCAGATCCGGCTACTGCCCGGGTTTAGCCCACAGCCACGGCTGCTGTGGGGCTGGCCGTGGGGCTGAGGTCGTACAGCCTGGCGGCGGGCGGACGCGGCTTTTCCCTGGGGGCACATCCCACAGCTGGAGCGACACCCGGCTCTCCCCGCCGAGCCCGAGCCGGAGCCCGCTCGCCCCGTGGACCTCGCCGCCCGCCCCAGCCCGGGGCGTGTGGGATCCGCCGCGCCGCGCCCCGCCCCGCCAGGTTATACAGCCCCGTCCTACCGCCCGCCCGCCCGCCCGCCTGCGTTCGCCTTCTGCCGCGCTGCCGTCTCGCTTCACAGCCACGGGGCCAGAGCCGCAGCCGCCTCCCCGCTGCCGGGCGATGGTGCCGGCGCACCAGAGTGCCCTGCTCGCCGCCCTGTTCGCCGCCGGGCTGGCCACCTTGGGCAGGTGAGCGGGGGCGGCGGGACAGGGAGGTCCTGTGTGAGGTCGGACCGGGGCTCGGTCCCGCTCCTGGGCTAGCGGGTCCGCGGGTGGCCGGGCAAGGGGTGCGGGTGTCGGCGAGGGGGTTCCCACCGCCGTGTCCGTGGGGCTGTTCCTGGCCCCGCGGTGCTGCGAGCGAAGCGGCCCAGGCTTTTCCATCAACCTCCATGCAGCTTCCCGTCAAGTAACTGAGCAGAAATCGCCCGGCTTCTCAGCTCTGGGGGAAAAGGATAACGCCAGCGCACCCGTGAAGATCCCAACGGTGAGGACAGCCGCACCACTCGTGGGAATGTGTGAGCTGCTCTAGTCTTTGGTTTGCTGGCGTAAGCAGAGCCTTCAAAATCAGCCACTGTTCAACATCGGTTGTTATATTCTACAGAGGTAGACGCACACTCGAAAACGAATGAGATTTTGAGAGAGGATGGATAAAGCCGTTTGCACTCCAGACAGAGCCGTTCCAGTGTTCCCCCTCCCAATTCTCTAGAAAGGCCCCAAGTGCTATTGCAAAGGAGTAGCTAGTGAAAGGAGAATTGACAGCAGAGGGACATGAAGCCTTCAAGATGTGGCACGGTTTGTTTGGTTAGTATCAGATTTGTGAGTGGGAGTGTTTGCGATAAACAAGTGGCAATGTGCTGTTGTGGCATATGCAGGGCCATCAAGCGGTCAGCTCCTCGGGAACTAGAAGTTTATGAACTCAGAACCTGTTCTTGCAGAAGACACATTTGCTCTCAAAGCAGGGTGCCATTTAAATGCTTGTGTTAGTTATTCTTGGTGTTGTGTGTTTGCATTCCAGACACTTTGAAAGGTGTGGAAAAAAAACCACAAAAAAAAGAGCATTATCTTGTTCCATAAGAAATTATGGCCTGGAGTTAGCTGAAAACAAGATTAATGTCTTCAGTAAAACTGATGTTGTTTCACATTAAGGTGGGAAACGTACAACCTGCAAGACTAGTTGCTCTAATGCCTATCTCGTCTAAATTGATTCTGAATGATGGTGGTGACATCTCTCATTTCTACCAAGATTGTCTCTCTGCCTTTTCCATTGGGAGGAAGGAGACAGAAGAGATTTTCAAACATCTTGGTGGAAGTTTTGGATGACAAGAGATTTTAATTTAAGGGGATAAAGAAATCGTGTCTGCTCTGAATAGCCAGGAAGAAGGAACAGGACATAATAAAAACTGGAATCAGTTTTGGAAGACTGAATTAATTATGGTTATTTATCTTTCTTAGAAGTGTAACTTTCATACCAGGGCTTAAACTTTTCTGCTCTGAGCACTTGCCTTGAGGAGTTTGTTGGGCACATGAAGCCTTAAAGAAGGAACTTCTGCAATCTAAACTGCATTTGGTGCTTTGGGAGGGACATGCAGTGAAGCAGGACTGTCGTCAAGCTGAATGTGTGAAACTGGCCGAAGGGATATCTAAGACACAGTTATTAAAAGATAATAGGTGATACTTTTTTGTTTTATTTAATATGACTATAGGTCAACTTTTTTTATAGAAGAAATTCACCTTTCAAATAAGCTTTTGTGAAAACAAAAAAAACAAAACAAAAAAAACCCCCAAACAACCAACACAGCAAATAAACCCTATGCCTTCAGTTGATAAAGTTTTTAAATGTATCTGAATATGACATACTCTTTTAATAGACTTTTTGTGAATTTCTTTCAAATTGCTGAGTTGTGAGGTACCATCTTTTTGTCTTGAATACACCAGCTGATCAAAAGTGTAAGTTTGATGCTAGTTGTTTCTTGCTAGCAACAACATCCAGATTTTTTTTAAGAGGAAAATTAAAGAAGCTGCTAATAATATAACTGAGACCTTCCCCCAGCAACAGGCAGCTGTTGTGTGTGCAAAAGCTGACCAAAAGCGTCCTATAGAGATCTTATGGAAACACTGCACTAAATCTATTCAGCAGCTGTGCCTCGAAGAAAAAGGAAAAAAAAAAAAAGAAAAAAAGAAAGTAAAAGGTCATAAATGTTCCTTTCAGGAGAAAACTTTAGTAAAAGATAGAATATTAATAGGACCTGAAAACAAGCAACTGTATTAACTCAAACCATACCCGATCTTCTTATCTGTACCTGGCTAAATCAGGCTTTTGAAGACTTGCTTGTTAATACTCTGCAGCTGCTACTGTCACGTCACTCAGTTCAGGCAGGGCTTACACCGCTCGTGGTCACTGGTCAGAAGAACACTACAAGTAGCTTTTTACACTGTTACCTTTTTTTTTACTTCTTTTAGCTATTACTGGTAGCATGGCTGCTAGTGAGGATTACAGTCCAGCGCAACTATCAGCTGAGGGGATTTTAAAAATTTTTTAACTGCCCATTGGTATACAGATGTTTTTAGGAGCTTGGATTTGGCCTAAGTCATAAAATGATTCTGAGAAAATGGGGCAATGTAAAACTTGGTTTCTTATTTTATTGAATGAAACACCAAAAAAGGGAGGTAGGGGCTGACAGGGAGAGTCTGTTGGACAAGCAAATCCCAGCATTCAGGTGTGCTTTATTCCACTTCTTTTGCCCATTATTGTAATATTTTCATTTGCAGTTGTTTCTGTATTTAAGCTGTTGGGGATATCAGGCCTACCCTATCAGTGAACCTGGCTCTGCTGAAAGATCTATGAAGCCAATTGATCAGTGGAGCAGATCTACTTTCTGAACATGTTTTATTGTAAATGCTTTTTTTTTAATGTCAAGTTGAGTAAATCACTGCAAGAAGTCTAGGGTACCGCATAGTAGTTTAAGGTTTGTTCTGACGTCACGCACCCAGTATGTTTTTTCTACTGGTCATGCCACTGGAGATACAGTGTTACATACTTACCTGGTCCTGTCCCCTATCTGAATGCTTTGCTCTTAATTGGCACGACTTCTTTTGGGAGAGAATTCATAATCTTGTATCACTCCGAAGAGGAACAATTTTCTTCTCATGGACATAACTTTGTTCATGCTTATGTTTGTATCATTACAGGCAGTATTTGATCTCTTTGAGTTTGTGAAAGAGACTGTGTATTTTAAGATAGATAGTTCTTCTCCTGGTTCTTTGCTCTTCAATACCTTTATCACTCTTGTTTCTATGTTCATACTCTTATATATCCCTCCCCCTTCATGGACAGTAGCACAAGAGATTAGTGGTCAGAGTTGATTACCTTAAAGGTCTTTTCCAACCAAACGGTTCTATGGTTCCAATAGCAAATGGGTATAAGTTGGCCTTTCTCTCAAGAAGTTCACCTCTGTTTTTTGGAGCTGCTTGACATGTAGTAGGAAGCAATCATCCCCTCTCAGCTTTTACTTTGTTCAGCCAAAGCCAAGTTCTTCTCTCTCTAAAACAGGTTTTTCATTTGTCATAGCTTTTATCATCATATATGGCATACATAATTCAAATTTCTTCAAGGCAAATGTTAAGAACTATACACAATACAACCTGATATGGAAGCAGTAAAACTTTCCTGGAATTTTGACTGAAACATTTGAGAGTCCTACCTATTTTATAATGGTCCTAGTGACTCACAATGGTTTTGTGACAGTAAATATGGCCAGCTCACTCTTTCATTCACCTCAGCTAAAGAGACCCTCGCTTATTGTAGAAGTTCTTCCCATTCAATGTTCTTTGCTAAACGGTATCCTACTGGTGTCAGAGTGTCACATGAAATCAGTTACTTCTCTGCTGCCTGGGCATCCTGGATGTCACTTGATACCTTTAACATCAGTGATGGATTTGTTCACTAGAAATGCAGAGACTGCTCTTGCCACTGACCTGCACAGTCTACCTTCTCTTGCCTTTCTTCTTCAGTCATCTATTTAGGCTACAAGTTCTTCAGGGCCAAGTGTTTTTTGCACACAGTGGAGAGAGTGACAAACACAGCAAATCTCAGTCAGTCCTCTAGGTACTCCCTCTACCTGCATGAATATTGTATAGGGTAGGGATCAGAAGTGTTCTGTGCCTCTAGTCTGCATTACTTCTTCCCCAGCTTCCAGGTGGGTCTGCGTGACATGTTCCCAGGAAAGATCTGTGTGCCTGAAAGGATCTGCGCTTTCTAAATTTATTTCTTTGGCACAAAATGCTGAACTCTTGACAGCAATAGCTGAGCTGGTGTTTCTGAGATGGAACCTGGAAAAAAAAGGGTTTTTTTCTCCCAGATTTTGGAATCTAGATGGGCTCTCAGTAATCTAGTTAACCTTTCCCATTGCCAAAGATAGACTTTGACTTGGTGCTTGTTGTAGAAGTCAGAGCAATTGAAAGAGCTTGTCCAGGGCAGCATCTGTAAAGTTCAGTTATATTCATTCTATTTGCAGTTTTATGGTGTGTTTCTCAGTTTTAGGACAAGTTTGTACTGAAATCCTGTGAGATACTATGCACTTTGTAAAGACACTTCAATTATTTGACTTTGAAGCGAGTTGTTAACCAAAATGTTACTGAATGAGTTTGTCTTCCTATGAAAATGAGCACCTTTAAAAAATAACAAGATCTTGGTTCCTCCAGGCTTTAGACATTTTAACCTTCCAGGAGAGTCATAGCACTATCCAGCTGCACTCAAGGGAATTTTCTGGGATGTAAGCAGAATAGACACTCTCCAGGTGAATTCAAGGGCACTTTCTAGTGTGCAAGCAGAACATATATTCTTTAACTTGTATACTTGCAAATGATGTAAGCCAGCAGCATTTGGATGAACAAAATGGAAAAAAGGCTTTTTTTAATTGTCTGCAAATCCAGAGGCAGGATGCTGCTTTCTAATAGATGCACATGCAGGAGTCATAGCTGTTCAATACACTTTCTCTCCTGTCTGAAGATGGTTATCTGTACTCCTGTACTCCTGTAAACTGCATCACTGATGGGACAACGAAGGCTGGGTGACTTCAGAAGAACATTGTCCAACACTTCAGTCTTTTTACTTGCCTGGTGACATGAGAACCATCTCTTCATTCAGGGTATCTTAGGTACATAAGCTTACGCATTTCCTCTGAATTCCTTTATCTTTCCAAATGGGCTGCTATGCAAAAAATCAATGAAGTAACATCTTTTATCTTTGAAATGGATGCATATATTTGTTTTACTAGTTTGCCTTAGTAACTGTTTGCAGTAACTATTCCAATACAAGTGTGACCATTACAGATAAGCACAGGAGGATATGTGCAAAGCACTGCTGTAAGGTGATAAAGCAGTGCCTTTATTGTGCATCAGACTGAAAAATGTAGAAATTCCTGTCCTTGTGGGTTTTTCCTTCTTCTTTCTTCCCACCCTCCTACCATGCGGATATTTGTTGTCGTGTCTTGCCCCCCTCAATACCCCAAATGTCTTACTACAAAGCCCTCGCAGATACAGTATTTTGTCTGTCAGAAACAACAATTTGGACTCTTTGAAGAAAAAGTATTTTAAGTCATGGCCTGGAAAAAGCAATGGGGATGGAGAATTTTGGATTAAAAAAAAGGGAATTTTGTAACAGGAACAGACATGTGATGATGGAGAATTTAAGTAACAGCAACCATAAGGAAAAGAGAAGTGGAGTCACAGAGCCCATTGCAGCATAGAGTAGGTCTAGAAGACTTAGTTAGGAATTTCCATCAGATTTATAATTTTGGCAACTAACATTTCAGGTTTTCCAACTCTTGCAGCTGTTGATCTGCATGTGACTTTGAACCCCCAGGGCTTATTGGCAAATTAAATTAACGTTAATTTATATGGTCAAGGAATCCCGTGTGGCCAGAATGCCTGGGACTGTTTGCACTTAGGCAATTAATTTGCACTTACGCAGTGGCTATGAGCCTGCAAGTCACTAGCTTTTAGGGGGATGGATGATGTTCAGAAAGCTGCTTTTCCGTAGATTCAGTATTTCATTGTCCAAAGCCATAGCCATGTCAAAATGTCATCATACATTTGATCCAGATTCTTCACCTGATGCAAGCTGGAGCAGCCTCATTAACTTCATACATGTTAAAATGACTTATTCTGGGAGGGCTGTATTTTTTTGCCTTTGCCGTGTTACTCATTAGAAAGGATTTAAGTTGCACAATTAACTTATTCCAGGTAAAACATTCTCATCTCCACAGTTTCTGCAAAAAAAAATGCAACTTTGCATTCCTGACTAGGAACATTGCCCTAGGTTTGGTAAAGTTAAAATGCCAGACAGTGGATAAAAGATAAGAGAAATGTACAGAGGAGTATAGGCAGCAATGGATTAAAGTGCATTTGCCTGCTGGAGCCAGTGTTTATCCTTCCTTACACAGCTCGAGAGCTCGTGGGCAGCTGGTAGCTGTGAGCCAGCCTGGGGTGTGTCGCTATGGTTCTAGGTTGGATTGCTGTTATGGCTGGAAAAAGAACAACAAGGGCCACTGCGAAGGTAACCTTAACACTTTATGCTTGTTTCCTCTCCATGGATGTATACTTGTTATTAACAGAGGGATTTCCTATGTGTTTGTCAGAGGTTACAGAAAGAAACCTTCTGAGGAGTGAAATCTCTTATCTCAGTGAGAGAGCAAATAAAACATATTTGTGAGGCTATCTCCTCAAACAAGAGAGATTTGGGTAAATAACACCAAGACATGAAATATATATTCAAAAATACTTAGGTCCAGAAGGGGCCATCTGTTCTAACCTCCTGCACAGCCCCAGTCTGTGCCTGTACTGTTACAGCTGTTACGTAAGTGTTAAAAATGCACTTTTCTACCACTACATATTGACCCCTAAAATGATTTTCTATCTGTTGGTATCCTTTCTCTTCAGAGTATGCAGCCTCTGAGAATGAGGAGGTTTCAACTCTCTAAAAATATAAATAAAAATCAAGCAATAAGTGCACCTGACTTGAGTGTGAGTAGCTGGCCAACCTTCTGGTCTGTTGATCATTGGCTTAATGAAGAGTTGGTGACTCTTAAGACATTTTTAATTTGTCAAATGTCTACAGAGCCCAAGGAGAAGGTGATGCAGAATCTCTCTTTAGCTATACTTGGGAAAAACACAACAAAATCAACAAATACATGTTGTAGGGATATTTTTCAGACGTTGCATTCTTCTTTGGCAGATTACTTTAGGCCAGCTGTAATGTAGTTTCGCATTGTAAATCCAGATGTAGCAGTGTTCTCAGCCCTGGTGCCAATACTCCACTGCTCTTGCATTCAGGGATAGAGGTAGTGTTGAAAAATGTCTTAATCTGCAGAGTTAATGGATCAGTACGTTTGAATGAATTTTTAAATATAGGGAAGATACTTCAGTTTGGAAGTTTGAATTCTAATTATGAATTTTAACTATATAGTAACTAACACTGTGATATTCGTGTTTCCTATAGTTTGAATAGCAGCTTAATTACACAAGGTCATAGAATCATAGAATGGTAGGGTTGGAAGAGACCTTTAGAGATCATCTAGTCAAACTCCCCTGCAGAAGCAGTTTCACCTAGATCAGGTTGCATAGGAACATGTCCAAGCAGGTCTTGAAGATCTCCAAGGAAGGAGACTCCACAACCTCCCTGGGCAGCCTGTGCCAGGGCTCCCTCACCCTCACAGTGAAATAGTTTTTTTCTTATATTTAAGTGGAACTTTTTGTGTTCCAGCTTCATCAGTGAAATACACATCCTGTTGCATACTTTTTCACTGTTTTCCTAGAGCCAGTCCTGATTTAAATGCATGTTTAGTTTCCTTTTCCTGAATAAACCTTATGTTGACAATCACATTGACTTTAGGAGCCTTAAGCCTTGCCAAAGTCAGAATTTAATTTCTGACTAATGATCCAGATGGCTGAGAGTTAGAAAATTTAAACTTTTTAGTGCATCCAGGCTAAGCATAGTACTCTCAAATAATTGTAAATCTGATGCAATTGTACTTACTGGGATGTATGTTAAGAACAGTTGCTTGATCGTTTGATAGACGTAGCTCTTGATGTTCCACCACGGGATGGACATGTTCCTCAGCTGTAACTGAGGAGATCCAAGGCCGGAAAGCTGCTGTAGGGTAATGTGTCTCCTTTGGCTGCTGGAGAATGCTGTTGCCTCTTTCCTATTCCAGATGCCAGGTGTAGCAAGTCAAGTTGCTGGCCAGCTGGTTCTCACACAGGCTTCTTAAAAATAGGAACAAGGCAAGAGTACAAAACTAAATGTGAATTATCAGCATGGCAGAAAAAGCATAAGAGAGAGAGCTAGGAGTCCCTTCCTTTCCAGGTCTTGAAAAACCTGGAAAAGCACACACTCATGTAATAGTTTCAGTTTTCTCAAGCAGAAATAAAGTGCTGATCAGTAGATATCATGCTTAAACTAGAGGGAGAGAGGTATGGAGGATGTTGAACTTGTGCAACAAGTTTTTAGGTGACTAAACAAGGCAAAAGTTCTCTAAATAGAGACTTTCTAACCTTTTCTTTTTCTCTTTCCTTTCTCTGCCTGACTCCGCCAGCTGTTTGTGGACATGGCTGCAAGTATGGAGAGTGCACGGGACCAAACAAATGCAAATGTTTCCCTGGATTTGCTGGGAAAACCTGTAATCAAGGTTTGTGCACATGAGGATATTACTCCAGAAAGTAGGCTGTTGATGTTCTGTCTCCTTACCTTGTACTATGGATTGTGTCATCTTCTAAAATACTAAACTATTTTCTTGTTTATATAGAAATGCTCAGACTTTAAAGCTCTTGCATCTCTAGCATCTTAGGAAAGCTCAGAGCCTCCTTCCTTCAGCACATAGAAGCTTGAACCTATACCGTGTATTTCTTGCAGGCTGATGACAATGGCAAACTGTCATATTTATAGTCAGAGGATAAAAGCATTGAGAGATTATAGAGGAAATTACTAGAAGAGAGGGCAGTCAAACCTGGAACCTATGTCACTTACTATCTACTATATACTATCATCCCATGTTACTTATTTAACTAAACTTGTCATAAGAAGGATATGCAATTTTATGCTAGACATGTGATTTCTCAAGCAGCCTGGGCCAATGCCATCTGTTTGCGTATGATGATTAGTATTTCTGAGAACTAGAATTTGGAGTCTTTACAATTGCACATTCAGAAGCTTTGAATGCACCACTTTCCCTCTGTAAGCTTGCAATTAGTCATGGAAGTGTTTCAGCTAACACATTGGTGAGAACTCAGCTTTTTTTTTTTCCTTTTCCAAATCGGAGCAGATGAAAGGAGCAGCTCACTGTGCCTGGAGAGAGGCCATTCTACTGCAGTGCAGATGAGCGAGCTGTGTGTGCTGTGAAGGAAACGTGACATAAAGGCCACACAAATGGATGAGTCTATCCTTGCTACCTTCCTGAGCACCTGCAGCCTTTGCTTTCAAATGTTGCATTAGCACGCTAAACACGTTCACATTTTTTTGAGTCAAACCAGCCCATTTATTACACAATATCTTTCCAACAATGCACTATAAAAGCTATACTGTGAAGCATTTTGGAAAACTCCATCTTTTTGCGTTTTTTATGTCACTCACAGGGAAAGAAGTCAATTCCTCAGTACCACTAGAGGAGAATGCGAAGCAACAGATGTGGTTGGGTAAAACAGACACTTACCACTTCAGCCTCTAAACCCTGAAGTTTAACCACAAAAATTATTTGGCATCTTAAATGCTACCAAAAAGCAACAGAGAAGCTGCAAACTTTCAGGTATTTTCTGTGCAGTAACTCCAGCTGCACTTCATATGACCTCTGTAGGCAAGCTCATCAGTTCTGCATGTTTGCAGTAGATTCAGAGTCTGAAGCTTGGTGGAAGCACCACACAGACCTACATGTGCAAATTACCTTTTGTCTCTTTGAGCTGTTCTACCTTCTGAAGCGTGGCCAGGAATTTTTTTAGTAAAGTGGTGGCTGGCACAGGCCAGAAATATCCCAGAGTTGTTTCAGTAGTGTAGCTGTCTAGGTGGACGTGTTCCAGCAGCCAGAAATGCTCAGAGCGACTTTTAATTTACGGACAGATGTAGCCTTGGTCTGTCCTTACAGTAGAATGCCTTGCTGAACAAGCTCAATATGAACTAACTAAAATAGCAGAGATAAGGGGACTGTATTAGTCTGCCACCAAGTCTGAGCTAAATTGGCCTTATCTCCATAGGTTCTCTTTTAGGTCTGTGTGTGCTATCTGTGCATTGTGCAAGATAGGTGCAGTTACACTTTTGAAAATGTATGATCTAAGTGGAATAGCTTTTGTTCCCCAGTTTGCTCTCTAGTTTCTTTGTTAAGAGACTCTTGGTTTAGTGGAGCCATAGTAGCACAAAAATCCAATGTGATTTGCAAGCTGATAGATTACCCTTTTTAAAACAGACTCTACGTTTAAATAATAAAATGCAACACTCTTTTTCTTCCTTGGACTGAGCCATAACAAGCACTCCTACACAAGTATAACCCTACTCAAAGTTTCTGCTTTGAATGGTTTGGAGTTTTTCTGTGGTCAGCATGTGCATAGACATGAAAATAGATACTTCTTCCATTAGAAGTGAAGCTACACAAGCTCGGTGCATGGTCAAAGAATTTCATTCACAGAATTATATTGTTGGTCATATGTTGAACGGGCTGCGTGTTCTTGTGTGTTTTGTTAATGAGTTTTGTCTGTATTTACTAATCAGGTTTCAAATAAGAGGTAGAGGTGTCAGCTCACAGAAGTCACAAGCACAGATATTTTCCCCTTGTTGTAGGACCGGTACCACTGTCAGCACTGCTCTGCATAAACTGTGCAAATTAAATGGTTTAAGGCACTAGTTTTCCCCCTGTGAAGAATAGCAATGGGGAATTTGAAATCAGTTTAGTTTTTGAAAAGCCTTTCAAATCCTGGATTTTGAGAAGGATTTTGGATGCTTTTATCCTCAGGATTTGGAGATTTTTGAGATTTGTCCTTTTATTCTTACAATTTATGGTAAGAATTATGTGACTTTATTTCATTTCTGCTACTGTTAACCTTAGTGCCTATGTGTAGCTCAGGAAAAAAAAAATTGTTTCACTTTATCTCAAGCTGATTTGTGGTTCTAGTCTCATGGTTTTTCCTTTCTAGAACAGAGGTCAACTGGAGGGTTAAAGTCTCCAGCTAGAATCAGAGAAATCCAGAAGAATAACTCCCAGAAAAGAAATTAACTGCAATTCTTTCACCTCTACCTAACAAGCTGCCAGATGTGGCCAGAGTTTACAGTAGTTTTTCAGGTGTAGAAGTCTGTGCCTGTTACTTTTGCTAGCAGTCTTTCAGCCAAATGGTTGCTAAACTCTTATCTTGCAAGATGCTGGCTCAATTTCTATCCAGGCAATTTTACTGTGGGGAATTTGAGGCATTAGGCAATATTATCCATCTATATGCATGTGTATATGTTTACAAACCCAGCACTCACTTCATTCCAATGACTTCTGCAGATCTGAACGAATGTGGACTGAAACCACGTCCCTGTGAGCACAGATGTATGAATACACATGGAAGCTACAAGTGCTATTGTCTTAACGGGTATATGCTTATGCCGGATGGCACGTGTGCAAGTAAGTAATAGAACTGGTAGGACAGGCACATCATCACATTTGATTCCAGCAGATCTTCTGCTTGTGTTTTTGCTTATTCAGGATAGGCTCTGTGCCTCAGTACTGTTGTACTATCAGCAGCTGAAAGAATCTTTCTACTTGTCAGTACCTGGATAAAATAAAGTAGGTCATACTTATATTTTGGTATTCAGAGTTTTTTGTCCTGCTGGAATTAAAAATCTTTACTTCAGAGGAGGGACAGCTGGTAGAACCTTGGTGCATAGTGTTGCCAGTTCATTGTTGAATAAAGATGAATGCTTCTGTCCAAGCAAAGCACCAATATAGACTACTTTTTACTGTGGAGAATTTCATGCTATTGTTTGTTGCTTTACTGTTCTGTGCTCGCTGACTATTTTATTTGTATACTTTCTACAGTTGCCACCAGCTTCTTGCAAACATTTGTTCATTAAGCTAAGGCTCTGTAAGCGGTATTTCTAACTATTTTCTTTGTCTTTAAGCCAGCATGTAATGAAGAATGTTCAACTTTCTTAGCCAACCTGATTTTTCAGACCTGAGGAAGCTTCTTATTTTTCATTGCCACTGTTTTGTTTGCACTGGGTTTTTTTATTCAGCTGACCTCTTCTATACAGGTATTTTGACTTTGAATTTCACAAAACCCAAGGTAACATGGTGATAGCCTTTTATGGAGTCTAATGGATGGGACCAGATGCATCAGTTGGACAAGGAAGCTAGGTGGTCTCAGCAGTGGAACAATCTGCTTGAGAGGTCTGTCCTAAACCAATGGACTTAGCTGTATAGGGTGCAGCACAGTCTTTCACATGGATATGACAGAAACCCATAAACTCTGAAAGGCTTTGATCTCCAAACTTTGGAGACAACCATTCACCAGGCAGGGTGTCCATCTGGCGAGTTTACTGTCAGTCTTGGGATAATGGAAAAAAAACCAGCTTGGCAAACATTTACAGGAGTGCAGGGTCTGCAACTCTGGGACAGGTAAAAGCCAGGCTCCTGCATTCTCTCTCTCTCTTATGGCAAGGAGACTGAAATTGTTGCAAACCTGTGTACCTGGGATCCAAGATTTTGATTTCTCTTCCCTGAATGATAGCTAAGGTTTGTACCTGTGCATTACTAAGCATGGTGTCTATCACTGGCCACCAACAGGTGTGGGGCCTTGAGATCCTTGAGAAAGGGACATATATTCCTTCCATTTCATCCAAGATCGTTTGTGTATGTGCTGACACCATACAATGAGCAGTTTTCAGTAGGCTGCTATCTTAAGGACAGCTGAGGTTGGCAGAAGCCAGAACTACTGTCAAAAGAAACAACCTTTTGAGCCCAGCAGCAGATTTGTCCCATCCGCCCCTTACTCACATCACTCTGAGCACAAACACTTGCTGCAGCCATGGTTCAGAACGAAATCAGAAAACTGGATCCAGACCTGTAACTTACTGTTACTTCTGCATTAGTTTTAAGCCAGTCTTCATTCAGTAGTTGTTTCCTGATTTAAGAAACTCAGCATTTGTACCAAATGTGCAGTGCACAATCCCTTGCTTCAGCCAGCACAAAACACTGAATTTCTCAGCAGCAGTGGTGCTCAGTGTCAAGTATACACAAAAAAGATGCCTGAGCAGCTGTGAGCCCTGAAGCTTGCTTTTGCACACAGAAACATTAAGTAATGGAACCCTGATGAACACTGACACAGAATTAAACCAAATTTAAGGAAGAAACCAGGTTCCCCATGGAAGAGAAGTCATCAGTCTTCATGGATGATGAAGTTAAGGAGGCAAAAAATGTACATGCAGCTTTTGCTTCATTCACCCAACTCATCTGCCACTGTCCAGTTCCAAAAGAGCTTTTATTTCCATAAGGAAATGTAGTAAATTATTTGATCAAGTAAAAGTTATTCTTGTTCGAGTTTAGTAGCCTCCCTTTTCACTTGATCTTAGCTTAAGCTTGTACTCTGATGAAATGCTACGTTATTTAAACAACTGTATCCTTCTTATTATTTTATTCAGGCAAACATTTTGAGCATGTTGTTGCTCTTTTTGAATCAAATTTACCATGGTGTGGGTCTCTGTAGGTGCTCATGTATAAACTGCTTCATTTTTTATGAAAGGAATTCGGTTTTGTTCTGATTAATTTTCTGTATTCATACAGATTTAACTTAAACTGTATCATTCCAGCCTGGAATTTTGCTCTTTTTGTTATTTTAAATACTGTTTACAGGTTCTACAACATGTGCCATGGCAAATTGCCAATATGGATGTGAAGAGGTCAAAGGGGAGGTGCAGTGTCTTTGTCCATCAGGTGGCCTTCAGTTGGGACCAAACAGGAGAACGTGCATAGGTATGGGTTGAGAGCTTACTCCTAGCTTCTTTTCTATAGGATTCTCAAAAACTTATTCTGGGAAAAGGTCAAGAAATGGTTAGCCTTCCTTACTGGCTTGAATAGTGCTTCTTTTTACTTGCAGTGTGATGTAAAGTTTGCATGCTGTTTTTTAATAAGTATTCTTGTAATATTGGCCATATAATTCTTTGGGCAAGTCCCATCTCCCATAAGTAATTGAATATTCTTACACAATTTGGAGTCATTAACAGATTCAGTATCTATTGTTATGAGGCCGTTAAGTACAAGGCTTTACCTGCAGGAAGCTGTCCTATGTCATAATGTGTTATAGGACGTCAGTGTTGTGTTTGGATGGGGTTTTCTTTTATTCTGATGACCCGCAGTACAAGCTTCTGGATTCTTCTCCAGAAATCTCAACATCGCTTTACCTGGGAGTTTTCTGTGGTGAAGAAAGCATTGCTTATAACACTTGGCACTCTTCTGTGATACCATGTTACATTGTCATCAGATGAAGCAGTGGTACTGCACTGCTGAAATCATACCCATTTTAATGTTGAAGCTAAATGAGCTCCTTTCAAAACTCGATAGATGGGAAACAAACCTCGCAAAGCAGAAACTTCTCCAACCAATAGAAAAGAAGGGGAAGTAAAGTGCATGTCAGGCAATAGAAGGAGCAGGGCAACTGCATCTCAATGTCCATGCATGAGCAGATGACCTCCAGAGGTCCCTTCCAACTTCAATATTCTGTAATTCTGTTAAAAAAACCCACTTTTTGCAACAAGTGCTATTTACTATGAAGTGTCTTTAGCAACATACCTAATAATACTGATGATTTCATGTGTTTTACTTTCTTTCTGTAACAATGTTGCAAGTACTTCTATGAAGAGCAGCTCTTCCATAAAGAGCAGCTTGGACATGATACCTTCCAGGCAAAGGAAAACAGTAGCTTATCCATTTCAGATGCTGTTTACCAATATGTACTGGTTGAATAACTTCTACAGCTTAAAGAATGCTTTGGATGTTGCAAGGTTTACTATTCAAACATAAAATTACTTTTAGCTCCAATGGCCAAAACACTATTATACTTAACATTTCAAGCAATGTGAGTTGTTCCCTGTAAGACACAACTGTAATATCAAGTCACATATGAAGGTTGTATGGCCTGGGACTACTTTATCACTTTTAGGAGCTATCAAATAAACACATATGGATTGGGTTTGTCCCAACTTCCAAACTATAAAGACTCCAACATGAAAATGGTATTTAGTTCTTTGAAATAAAATGAGCTTGTAATTGCAACTGTCCTACTTAGTCACAGTTGACATCTGTTTGAATTATTTAAGAGTCATGTGAAGACAAACATTATAGATGTACATCTTTAGAACCATTCCTCTTGTCTATTGTATTTATTAAATCTCTTACTGAACTCTCCAGACAACTATTTTTTGTTCTTTTGTGTTGAGTTTATTTTTATTTACCTTGCCTGCTGAGAAGAATGCTGATACCTGTGATAGAAAGTAAAATAGACAAAAAAGTATGTTCAGTTCTTGGAAATTCAGATCTATTCTTTCTGCATGACTTGTGGGACATCATCAGTTCTCCATCTCTAAAATGAGATAGCATCTTCCTGCTGTATAGCATATTAGATGCTTAATAAATTATTTAATACTCTAATACTTCTCTGACAGTAGTCACAGAAACAGTATAAACAGATAAGCATTTGAAGATGCCTGGCTATTAGTCTTAGCTTAATCCTTCTAAAAAGATGCATTACTGGACCTGCAGAGCTTTTGCTCTTCTGCATGTGCATAAGTGAGGGAAAAAGAAATTACAGGTCAACATTTTTAATTAAAGCTAAACCTGTTGTCTCTAAGAGTACAGTGAACCTTCAGAGTTCACTGCAGATATAAGCTTCATGCTAGCTTCGAGTGCAGTGGGCTTGTCCTTTAAGCTTGTGTCAGATCCTGGTCTTGGCAGAGACACAGGCAGCTGAGAACCTGGAGGTCTGGGAGTGCCCTGGAGGCCTTCATCAGAAATGTGTAGTGTGGTCAGAAAGAGGGATTTCTGTTACAGGTTTGTTTAAATATTTTCCTGTTGTTACCCACTTCTCTTTGATCACCTAAACACTGTAAAAGGATGGTAGACTGACTGTGGTGTCCAGCAGCACTTCACAGCAGTTCTAAGCCGAAAAGGGCAGCAGGGTGGCACTGTGAATTATGTGCAAAGCCACTGATGCAAGCTAAAATGCGATAGAGAAGGACAAATACAAAATATCATAATCAGTACTATTTAAATTTGATGTTACAACAAAACAAATTAGTAAAATTTAACTGCAGCAGTTGTTGAATAATGTTTCAGGTGCTCATACCAAGCTTCTTCCTGTCTCTCCAAAAACATCTGTCGCTGTCATCTACCTTGCTGGGCAGACCGCTTGCTGCCTGGAAACTCTTCCTGCCATGTCTTGATATAGACCAGGAAAGAGAGGTGCAGAGATTCACTAGAAGAGCTGCTGCTGCCTTGGATTTTCTGTTTGTGGGGGTTTCTCTTAAACTATTTTCTGACATTTCCTTTCTCAGGAAATAATGTAACTTTTGGAGTTCCTCCTGACCCCGCTTCATGAGCTTAGGGCATGTCACTGTCCCTAGTGGGGATAATCCCTACAGCCAGTTACCCTAGCTTTTGCCATGCCAAGTCTTCAAATTTTCTGTCAAGTTAGTTGATATTTGGCTGCTTCATTCATATTCGAATGTGAAATTATAGGACTTATTAAATGACTTGTGATAGCCAAGACCAAACCATTTCTGTGCAAATCCCAATTAGTTCTTGCTTTCTTATTTTACCCTCTCGTGGATCTGACCAGCATCCCTTCTCCTGCTCTAGATATTGATGAATGCTCCACTGGCAAAGCTGTCTGCTCTCACAACCGCAGATGCATCAACACATTTGGAAGCTACTACTGCAAGTGCCAGCTTGGTTATGAACTGAAATACATCAGCGGCCGTTATGACTGTGTAGGTGAGTTTTAGCCCATGAGTGTTCCTTCTTCATTATTTTCCATTCCCACACTGTGCATTTTTCTTGTTATTGACTGAAGCCTGTTGGCCTAGTCTGGGGATACAGCCTCAGAAATGGTTAAAAGGTGTCACACTAGAAATATTTCTGACGGCACTTTGATTTTTTTTTTCTATGTTTTCTCAGTTGCCTTACAAAAAACCTGAACCTTGGCACATTGTACCAAGTCAAGATGTGCAAATGCTTGTAATAAGTTAGCAACAGTTGACTACAAACAATGCTATTTCTAGTAGAGGTTTAGTTAAAGAGTCATGTCTTGTCCTCTTGGCTTTCAACCTGTGATGAACAAGCAGTTCCAGAATCTTTTTTTGTTCCTTTTTTTTTTGCTGTCATTAATGAGAATTGTGAATCATGACTGCAGAAACAGTTGTGTGAATGGACAGAATTCTTTTAAGAAGTACGAAAATAATAGGTTTAAATTACTTTTCAGGTCTCTCTTGCACGCTTAAGTTTTTGCCAAACAAAAATAAATACTGGCAAAAAGTTGTCTTGACCTACCCAGGAGTTAAAACAAATGTCAATTTCACGTTTCAACCCATTGTCTGGAAGGTGGAAGAATAGCAAAGTATAAGTTACTACAGTATTACTGTTCAAGATATTGAATACTTGAGATGTGGAAGGGTTGGAACTACTACAAGAAGTGCATACAAAAGAGAAATTGTGGATATTCATAGAATCACAGAATGGTAGGGATTGGAATGGATCTCTAGAGACCATCTAGTCCAACTCCCTGTTAAAGCAGGTTCACCTCAATCAGGTTGCACAGAAATGTGTCCAAGCGGGTTTGAAAACCTCCAGAGAAGGAGACTCCACACCCTCCCTGGGCAGCCTGTGCCAGCGCTCCCTCATCCTCACAGGGAAGAAGTTTTTTCTTGTGCTTAAGTGGAACTAGTTTCATTAAGTATTTGCTTGGTATTGGGAGTTAGGGATGGAAGAGAGATTGTAAGGCAGGTTTTGGAGCCTCAAGTTTGCATTTCCTGTTGCATGCAAACCCTGAGCATCCTAAAGTGGGGGGAAAAGCTTTTCTTAGAATATATGTGCAAGGGAGAGAAACTGCAGAGGTCTCAGTAGGCAGCATTTTGTCTGCAAACCTGAATCTCACTCTCAGACATACTACAATTTTGAGTCAATCTTCTTGCTACTTGTCTCCTAGGTGACTTACATTAATGAGAGAACCTGCTAGCTGCTAAAAATAGAGCAATCTGGATGAAATGCAAGTGGTGCAAAAATTTGTGGACTAACTTATCTCTATCATGTGGAATAAATCAGAAACAACTTTGTGATTATCAAAATAAAGGAGAATGAAATAAGTTACTTTAAATGTCTGTACATTTTACTATCAGTTGAATGTGGAATTTTCTACAGATTTTTTCCTAATTATAGTTTTTTCATAGAGTTTCACGTGTCTGCTGGAACGTTAGAGGCAGATAGAAGATCTCAACATCTTGGCATGCTCAGTGTTACTTT
>WBNH01002715.1:1650-56476 GCA_013401255.1 Urocolius indicus | reverse complement strand
GACTCCACACCCTCCCTGGGCAGCCTGTGCCAGCGCTCCCTCATCCTCACAGGGAAGAAGTTTTTTCTTGTGCTTAAGTGGAACTAGTTTCATTAAGTATTTGCTTGGTATTGGGAGTTAGGGATGGAAGAGAGATTGTAAGGCAGGTTTTGGAGCCTCAAGTTTGCATTTCCTGTTGCATGCAAACCCTGAGCATCCTAAAGTGGGGGGAAAAGCTTTTCTTAGAATATATGTGCAAGGGAGAGAAACTGCAGAGGTCTCAGTAGGCAGCATTTTGTCTGCAAACCTGAATCTCACTCTCAGACATACTACAATTTTGAGTCAATCTTCTTGCTACTTGTCTCCTAGGTGACTTACATTAATGAGAGAACCTGCTAGCTGCTAAAAATAGAGCAATCTGGATGAAATGCAAGTGGTGCAAAAATTTGTGGACTAACTTATCTCTATCATGTGGAATAAATCAGAAACAACTTTGTGATTATCAAAATAAAGGAGAATGAAATAAGTTACTTTAAATGTCTGTACATTTTACTATCAGTTGAATGTGGAATTTTCTACAGATTTTTTCCTAATTATAGTTTTTTCATAGAGTTTCACGTGTCTGCTGGAACGTTAGAGGCAGATAGAAGATCTCAACATCTTGGCATGCTCAGTGTTACTTTCCATTGGTTTTCTTCTAAAGTGAATGAAACAATGAGAAAGATTGGGTGAATTGGTTTTTAATTGATACCACACATTCTCTTGGTGCCTTTTGCATTTTGTTAATGGAAGAGTGAGTATAAACTACAGTTGAGAACAGGATCTAAACTGTAGTCTTTATTGGAATGCTCTTCATTTCCATGGATGCATATGCCAGTAGCTATGCAGCTGGAATTGACATTAAAGATTTTCTCCTAGTGTTACTTCTTTTGCCTGTGATGGTCTCTGGACCATCTTGGTCCAACGCTAGTGATTACAATAGCTGGAAGTAGATGGCTGGCACAAACAGGCTGTCACGAAGCTTGAGTTTCAGTGTTTTCCCTGAAGCCTTTACATCTTTCCCCAGACATAAATGAATGTGTGACAGATACACACAGGTGTAACCTCCACGCAGAGTGCCTCAACACCAAAGGATCCTTCAAATGCAAATGTAAACAGGGCTACCAAGGAAGTGGATTCGATTGTGCCCGTGAGTACCATTGGAAATCAGGAACAATGCTATGTTGTCTGTTTCCAATAGTGTTTTTCTATGAAAACTACCTAGTGTTATGTGTGATTTTACTGGAGTCCTGTAGTTGTTTAGAAGTGGAAGGAGCCATGCTCCTTAGTAGAACATACTAAATGGAAGAGTCCTAATAGAAGAGAGGACAGAGTATTAACACACAGTAACGAGAGAATAGGCAGAAGGTCAAAAGACAAGGGTCTATCTAGAAAGAGGCATACCATGATAGAGGGGCAAAAAATACAGTCGGTGGTAGGTAAAACCTGGAAAGTAGTGGTGCTGAAAAGAGATTGGTTTCTCTGGTGATAATTTCCTTTTTTTAAAAGGGAAGTTGAAGTATGTTTCAAAAGTTGGATTTTTACTGCAATCCTCAAAAAAGTCTGATCAGTGTAACTGATGGGGGCAGGACATGCTATCAGGGAAATGTTTTCTCAAATGTTGGCATATGCACCAATTAGATGTACCAGCCTACACTGAAATGCTTTGTGTTCTCCACATCACATGGCAATTGTGGAAAAGCTTTGTCTTGGTTAGGTTAGTGGTTGGGGTTGATGATCTTAAAGGTCTTTTCCACCTGAAACAATTCTATGGTTCTTCTGGTGGCAGCAGATGCAGCTGCTGCAGCCCATCCCAGCTCGCAGCAGATGGGCTTGTGATTGTGCTGCAACCTAAATGAAAGGCTTCTTAAATATGTCTGGTATTTCACATAATAATTCCCACTGGGTGGGAACCCTGTTTTCACAGAGCAGTGTTAATTCTTTATAGCCATTGTCTTTAGTGTATAACAAATCGGCTGCCACGGCAGCAGAATTAGCTTTTTATAACAAACGGAAAACATTTTAACATACAGCTTAAATTTCAGAGTATGAAATGAGAGTAACTACACACATGGTTTTTTAATGAAACATTTACAGCTGCATCTCCTTATGGTACCAAATAACCTAATCAGTGAGGTGATGTGAAGTTCATCTTTGCATAGAAGGTGGGGGAAATTCTTTCATTTAACATGTACATCAATATACTACATTAGAGAAAAACTGGTGAAACGTCAGACTGCAAACAGTATGAATATGAGCTGTGGTTGTTCAGGCACCCTTTTGCTATTCAACACTCCTATATGCATGAAATGTTGGAGGCTATTTCTGAACTGTCTCTGGCACACATTTCATTTGAAAATCCATAGAGATGTAACCTTTCAAATGCTCTTTAAAAGGGTCCTAGCCATTTCCACATCTGGCCTCTATCTTATTGCAATCTGTTACTGTTCTCAAGTTCATGTGTTTCCTAATTTCCTATTGTGCACAGAAAAACCACATTTCCCTCATCACATGCTTCTATATGTATTTCAACTTTCATTCAAGGACAGAGTCTCACGAGGTTCCATAAGCAATTAAGATTCCTGGGGGGAAAATGAGCCTATTTTTTATTCTTTTTTTTTTGTTGTTAAGAGACTACAAAATAACAGGAAAAAGCAGTACTATCTTAAAGCCTACAACCTTCAGGCCTCCCTCTAAGGACCTCAACAATGACACTGTTGTTATTGCCTGGCTGGAGGCAGAGGTTACAGTTATTCATTATTCTTTGCTGGATAACTAAATGGCAATACAAAGTTATGCACACTCTCTCTGCACCTCTTATATTACTCATGTTTGCTCATAGGTTAACCCATAAAGTCCACGTGAGATTTTGCTTTCTTATTAACTTGCCAGCCCTGAGAAAAGTTGGGTTTGACATTATAAAATTTGAAAGCTTAAAAAACACATAGGCTTTTGTCATCTCACATTTCTTACTGAAAGCGTTACTGGCTGTTGTATTTGTGTATTAAGCACAGTCTAACATGATGAAGTTGCTCTGGTTTGTCAAAGCATTCTTCCCTAAACAAAGTGGTAAAAATTAATAAATTAAATCATAAATTAAGCAGGCTAGGAATATATATTGGTAGATGATGTTTCATAGTGCTCAAAAGAGAATAATTGTCTAGAATCTGTGCTTTAACCTATCAATGAAAGCTTTTGAACTTTCTTAAGACTATCTGAAAGAGGCTGAGAACTTTTAGAATGATTTCTGAAAGTATGTCCTGCTGATCCGATCTTTACTTGCATCTGCAGACTCCCCAAAATGGGATAAATGGTTGTCTGTATCCCCCATCCTCCAACTTCTATATATAGAAGCTACAAAGAGAGCTACAAAAAGATATGTAAGCCAGTCTCCTAGGCTTGTCTTTTACCAGGTTTTTAAATCTATTGCTAGATGTGAAGGTGGAAGCAGTGCAAGCTCCTGCCAGAGTGCAAAGCAACCTGTCTCCTATTGCAGCCCCCTTACGTTCAGAGCCCCAGCCAGTGCTGGCTGCAGTCACAGGTGTGTGGGAGGAAAACAGATCACTGTCTGTCCCTCTCCTGTATCATCCCCTGAGTATTTCTCTTTACACAATGCAGCACAGAGACAGGCAGTTGGCATCTGCTCTCCCTGTTTTCTCCAACTCAACCTTCACAGCTTGGTCGTTAGACATCCTACACCAAGCCGTTTCTGTGGTTTTATAATCTTATACAGCAAGTGATGACAGAAAAGATTTACCTTTAGCTCTCAGCCACCATTTGCCTTTGTTTTCCACCTCTGGCTTTAATTCTAAATACCTTTGAAAGATGCGATGTTTTCATACCAGGGCAATAAATACAAACTGCATAAGAGCAGGAGGCACTAATCTATGTGCTTTGTGATGGAAGATGTATAAAGAAGAGCTGAGATGAATTACACTGCTTTTCTTTTCACTTTCCAAAATTCTCTGTGCAGTCTTATGGATGGATAAATGCACAAATGCTTGTGAGCAACACATATGCTTTTTTGGTACATGTCATGGGCGAAAAGTTATTGCCTCAGCTGTAGCACCTCAGATCGTCAGAGAACATGAGCTGTGCATTCAGGCAAGTCCACAGGCAATGAATTCAACAGAACACACTGAAATTAAGGTGATCTGTCCTTACAATTTACATCCTGCAATTTATGGGTAGACATAAAAAGACTTAAATCTGCACCTCTGGCTACTGTAAAGCTGAATGCAAATTAGAAGGATACTAGTGATGTGTCTTAAAATAGGCTTGGTGTCTAGTCCCAATCTGTCCCCATGAGCATGCAGTTTTTCAGACTGCAACAGCTAACTAGAATCTGCAAGCACATGGGAATTTGCATGTTTTCATTCCCTTATTTTTGTCACTCCTGTCAGTTTATTTTCTGCACTTCTTAGTTTTGCAATTTTTTCACATACAAGAAGATTGGTTTTCTGACACTAAATAGGTTATTATGTTGAGTAGTGAGAATTTTTCATTTCACTAGGAAGACTTCAAAGCAAGGACTAAAAGCAGATGTTCAGGTTTGCTTAGCAGTCAGTCCTTTCTAGAAAATCTCCATAGCCTCTTTAGTAACAGCCTGAAGTTTCTTCTTAGTGATTGGCAACAGGAAATTCGTTTGGAATTAAGCTTTCCTATGAGTTTTTAGTATTGCGTTCTGAAGTTAGACCCAGAGAACCTTACATCCTTCATGACATCATTCTATTTGTATCTGACAAACAGGGCCTACAAGTTTTATCCAAATGAAAAGAAAACCAAAATCCCCAGTTTTTATTTATTTTTTTATTGGTGTCAATTTACTTTAAGCATGCAATTACAACTTCAAAAAACTTTAATGTTCCAGTGCGCACACCAAGAGACTCCCATTCTGTTCCTAGGATACTTACTGAATAGCGTGTAGTTGCATTTGCATAAATAAAATGTGATAGATTCACAGGGATAGGATTGTGTTCTATAGGAGTGAATATAAATCCAGGGAGCTTTCTCGTTTTTTCACCAGACTATGGTTCTGTTTTGTGAACTGGTCTATTTTTCTTCTGATGTGTTTCTATGAAAAGAAACACACATAAAAAAACAGTCCTACAAGTCCAGTCCATCTTCCCAAAAATACTACTACAAAGTTTATATTATTACAAAGTGAGAAGCAAAATAAAACCACATTCTTGCCCTGATAATGTAGTCACTAGACAGGAAAAGCAGAGGGAAATAAAAATACCTGATTTTTCCCAACATTTGCAATCCAAAAAGGCTGTAGGCACAGCAGCGTCCGTACTGATAGAGAACCAAAGATGGGAAGCAGTATATAAGGCTATTCTGACCCACTGGTGGAAATAGTCTACATGTAAGAGCTTTTGTAGAGCACACTGAAGCTGCTCAGCTCTCCTTATTTCCTAGGTACTTCACTTAAAGAACTCAAACAGCAGAAGGCTGTCAGTAGCTTATCATATGGTTATGCCATCCTACTTACCAGTCCTTCTTTCTCACCCAGACAGATTCAGCCAGTGTACAGGACTAGAAGTCTGAGTATATCATTCCATACTGACTGATCATGTCATAGCAGTCACGATATTCTGAGCTGATGCAAAAGTCTCATTCTCTAAAACCTCAAAGTCCATTCCCATGGACTTCAAAAGACCCTCTTTTCCTCAGTAGCTTTGGTACTATGACAGGTAGGGACTTGGTTAATTCTAGTGGAATCCTTATAGTGGGATGGGATCATCTAATAAACTAGAACTCCTTAGATTTATGTCGTCTCTAAAACTTGCATATTGGTCGCACAAACCCCTCCAAACCTAGTTTGGGCACAGTGGTGTTCCTGGACTGACCATGAGCAGCAACTGATGTTGCTGATAAAAAGCAACACTTGCAGTATTGCCATAGTTTCTCCTTTGAATTTGCTTTGTACTGTGCTCCTATCTTGAACAAACTGATCTGAAGTAGTTTAACTCTCAGTTATGATTTGGTCATCAGCACAAAGAGCCATCAGTCTTTGTTAGATGACAGAAAAGTAGATCTGGAAAGGACTAAAAAACACCATTTAGTCTGTTGTTTTGCTCTGAGGCAGATCATGTCCATCATATTAATGACGGATGGTAACCAAACATGCCTGTGTATTCAGTTCTGTGCAGAGCTGAATTTACATCTCATACTAGAGAATTTTGCTCTATGGGTCTCTGGATATTGTAAAGAATATCACGGTGCCATTTATAAATGTTGTCATTGCTGACTGTTTCCTTAGGTGAATATTTAACATTTTCTTCTTGGTTCTAGTTATCCATGAAAAGTCAGTGAAGGAAATTGCAAGAATCCCTGGGACAGCTAAAGACACAATTAAGAAACTTCTTGCACATAAAAGCAGCATGAAAAAGCATGAAGCACTCAAGAATGTGATCCCAGAAGCAGCCGTGACGGCAGCTTCTAAGACACACTTGCAGCTATTGGACTATGAAGGTGGTATTGATCTTGGTGAGAGCTACTCTGAGGACGAAAAAGAAACTGAAGCAACTACAGAAGTGGAGGCAGATGAGACAGACGAAGGGGAGAAGGAAGATTTTGAGAATCAAATTGAACATGAGCAAACTCTTAGAGGAGATGTCTTTTGTAAGTTCCTTAATTTTTATCTGGTTTCAATGTAAAAATACATATAAACACTAACAAAATCATCAGGAAACTTTACAGCCATTTTATCTCAATTTACCTGTAGAGAATGAAAAGCAACCTAACATACCTACTGGTCATCCCAAAGGTAATGAACATCCCTCTTAGGGGAATCTCTGCAGTCAATATGAGCAGAGAGGGAGTGCATTATCCCGACAGTCCCTCTGCAGGCTATGCTTTCAGAGCCTTCTCCCCATTTTCTTCACAGAAGCCCCAACAAAACAAAATAGTGTGCTGCTTCTTATGAATAAGGCAATAATTAGCTTTGATTTATGACAGGTGTACTCATCATCCTAAGTAGTCTACATTGTTCAGAGGAAAAGAATAGATTTTGGTGTCCTTGTGTTTCAAATAACCATATAATATACACCACTGTTGTTCGTGTCTTTCCCAACAGAAAAATAACAATGTAAATCACAGATGGGGTTTTTAGTTTATTCCTTTTGTTTAAATGTAGGTGTTTGTCTATATGGACACTCTTGAATTTCAAGCATTTGATGGTATTTGAGCAGGACTCTTGCTTAATTTCTGACATTAGTCATTCATCAGGAAGATTTCCTTAGTCTGTGTTCAGGTGCTTCCTTCCAATTATTCTTGCATGCTGTGCAATTTCTTACTGCATTCCTTAGAGTTTTCAAATGTATTTTGACTGGGTTTTAGTAGATCTGGCTCAGTGAAACATTCTTCAAAGTAATGGCAAAAACATGTAATATGAAAAATATATCCTGCTAATAGTTTATTCATTATACTTTATTTCCAAAGTTTAGAAAAAATAATACGTACTGTTCCACAGTAATTTAAATTATGCACCATGTTTCATAATGATAAAAGTGAACACAAATGGAGTTAAAGTTAGCATTCAAATTGTTGCAGTTTGATTTGAAAAGACACAAGAATAATTTTTTTAAAAAAAAAAGAGAGATCATTTTAAAGTCCTCTGAAAAAAAAAATGCTCTGCAGTATTGTAAGAAAGCCAAGAAAAAATGTGATTATTCATCTAAATACATTTGAGAACACAAGCTTCTTTGCCAAAGGCACTCTGCTCCTAAAATTGCTTTTTTTTTTTAATCTATTTCAGTTCAGGCTAAGGATATAGACTAATACTATGCTAGTGAGCTGATAAACAGAGTGAAGTCAGAGGTCTTTGTTTACCAGCCTCCTCCCTTTCTGAAAATATTAACAGGGAGTGCTTATGGCTTATTTCAAGTTTGCTGACAATACCAAACTGGGGATATTGACCCACATAGCAAAGAAAGAGCAGCGCTGCTATTGAGAGGGACTTGGCCAGGCTGTGGAAATGAACCGACAGAAACTTTATGAAGTTCAGCAAAAGCAAGTGCAAAGGGAGAGAAAAGCCTCATGCAATGTTACGGACATGGGATGGCTGTTTAGGAAGAAGCTTTGCAGAAAAAGGGAAGTGGTTCTTCCCCTCTGGCACTCATGAGACCACATTTGAGGTGCTGTGTTCAGTTTTCGGCTCTCCATTAGAAGACAGATGAGGACGCACTGGCATGAGTCTAGCAATACTCCACCAAAGTCAAGGACCATAAGAACATGGTATATGAGGAGAGGCTGAGTGTAATTCTTTTCTTCTTCAGTCTTAAGAGGATAAAGCTAAGGGGAGATCTTACAGCTGTCTTCAACTATCTAATGGAAGGATATAGGGAAGACACAAACTTTTCTTGACAATATACAGCAATAGGACAAGAATTAATGAATGCCAAGTTGTAACCAAAGAAAATCAGATTATATATAATGAAAAAAATCTTTTACCATGAAGGTGGACAACAATCAATACAGGTATGCACAGAACTTGTGAAATACCCATCTTTGGAGATATTCATAATATGACTGAGCTGGGCCTTGAGCAACCTCCCAATCAGGAGGTCAGACTAGATGTCCAACAGGTGTCCCTTTGAACCTGCATGATTCTATAATTCATTCTGTAATTCCAGCTGAGCATTTCAAAGCAGTCTAGAGTATAGTAGTGTCCAGTGTGGTGAAAATGATCAGGACTGACTTACCAGTTTAAGCCTTTTCTTGCACAGGAAGAAAAGCTCAGGGCAGAATTACAGAAGTGAGGGAACAATAGAGCTCTCTCTTTCATACTGTGACCTTGATGTACTGACAGCCCTCTTCAGATTGTCAGTGGTATACGGGCCAACACAAAAAGGGAACAGCCAAAGACTCAGGTTGGAAAAAGAAACCGCAGATAAACCCAGCAGCCAGAGCAGAAGCAGCATGTTCATATTTCCATCTGATAAACTGGGAAGCCCAGCTGGCATGCAGGAGATCCCAACTAATTCAAAATCTGTATTGCACGGAGAGCAGGGATTTCAACCTGCCTTACCTTCTCTGGTGACTGCTGTAAGATCCAGCCTGTACTCAATCTCTCTGCTTTTTGTGAAGTTTCTGGCTAATGGAGCCATGCCTCCACAGTTGAGGATCCTGAGCTCAGGATGCCACTCTCCCTCAGATTAGCTATACCAAATTCAATACTTTGTCACTTCTGACAAGCTTATACTAGTTCCTATCCATCTTCCCTTTATAAATCATTTACCTAGAAGAGGTAGCAGATGCAGGAGCTGAAGCTAAATTGGGGTTGAAGTTTTCACTGGACAGCAAGCTACCCTTGGAGTTCAGCCTTACCATACTGGTACTGCCAAATGCATTTGAGTCTCAGACCAAAGGCTTAAGTGAATTGCCTCTGTTCTCTCACAATCAGCAATGAATCCCAGGTCTTCTGATGGCCAATTTCATACTGTTACTACTAGAGAATTCTGTTTCATGCACATTTCCAATAAAATAGTATCCTAAAGAAGGACATAACTCTTCCCAGTCATGCTAATGAATCCAAAGCTGGCCATAATTTTGCAGGAAGTGTGGAGAAAGTGAGCAGAAGACAGTTGCGATGCATATGGTGACAAAGTTCTCAGGTACTCAAACTTCTTTATGAGGGTAGGTTAATGGGGAGCTTGTATGTACCAAGAAAGTGGTGTGAATTAACCAGCACTGATAGTACCAGATACATTCAGCTAAATATGCTTAGACTGGGAAGGTCTCAAAAAGATTGACTAATTAATTGCAAAATGCTAGTGGAAACTGAAGGGATATTTACCCTTGGGAAGAGTATGCTTTCCAATATCTGTGATTTTTGTAAAGACAAAAGCTTTTCTGACCAAACAACTGCAAGAATATTGCTGGTCTAGCACTTTCAGGGATGTAGTACTAACAGATTCTGTGGGTAGTTATTATAAATAATAAAGCAAATATTTATAAGTAATACTCTTATTAGTTACATATACATTTTTTTCAAAAATTTGTGCCATAAAGGACTGTGGTCATTTTTTGTTTCCGCAATTGTGAGGCAAGGCAGCCTGTTAAAAAAATCTTATCATCCAAGTCAGTCCTCCTAACTCTTTTTGTTTTTTTATGTTGGATGGATGAATGGATTGGGGGAGGTAGCTCAGACATCTCAACAGGTTTCTTTTGTAGCCTGCTTTCACAGATCAGGAAGGACTGTCAGAAACAGTACCTCCAGGGTCAAGTCGCCATCTTTTTTTTGATAGAAAGGACAGAGGGCTCTGTTCTCTGTGCCTGCTGTTACAAGATGAACGAGCACTCCTGTATTAGGCTATTTGGCTTGATGCAGTTGTAAAGAGTGGATCATGTAACCTTCCTGATGAGTACCCAGTGCTACACTACTTGGAATAAAATAATTTCTTATATTTTAGTGTGAGTGAGGACACATAGGGAAGATCCTTTGTCCCTTGGAAAAGCCAAGTCAAAATAATACATGATATATTTTTGTCAAGAGGTTTAGTGAGATTCTCTTTCAATGACTTTCTCAACCAAACAAGAAGATGGGAACACTATTTACCTGGGCTAGGTAGGAACTGCTTCTCTCTACAAAATTTCCACTACAGCTAACAGCAGTGACAATAGATATTACTGCTTGAAAGTATTAAAGCACTCTGGTTTATCTGTATTTTTGCCTATACTGTCTTGATTCCAGTCACATTTGGCTGGAATTTTCCGTATATTAATATAAGGGATTTATATGCTGAACATGCTAGAGATATTTTATTTTGGAAGGGGATACTGGCAGAAGATTGGTGTGCTTCATGATCCAGGGAGACTAGTATGTCCCAGATGCAGTTTCATTAGGTATGTGAACTCTGTATTATTCATGGCTTTTTTCTTTGATGTCAACCACATATAGAACTTAAGGCATTGTGCTATTTGCATTTTTCTTTCAGGATGGCTTGCATGTGTTAACTATGGCCCTTTTCCTTTTAAATTTCCATATGCTATACTTGATCCTTGTTATAAAAATTCAGTCACTATTTAGGCCCTTAATTATGTGAACGTTTGGCTTTAAAAACATTTTCATTTTTAATAATACTGAATTATCCTTTGGAGTACATGATTACCTCAAATTTATAGCTTGTAACTTTACACATTGAGGGTTTTTTTTTCCCTCTTTTTCTTATCTCTATTAAGCAGTGATTCCTTTACTACCGCATTAAGGTCTTCCGTATAATTGCCTCAGGCATTCACATAGCAGCTGCCTTTTGCATTATTAATATTAGTAACGTTTGTCTTCCAGGAAGAGTATTTAATTAGGAAATAGTGATAGTTCCAGAGTTTTATTTTTTCATACTAGTTTTTTCTAAATATATTACACAGAATCACAGAATGGTAGGGGTTGGAAGGGACCTCTAAAGACCATCTAATATCCAACTGCCCCTGCTAAAGCAGGCAGCCACGGAAAAATACTGTAGGGAAAAAAAGGAATTACTATATAGAGATTGAAATTATTGACATATACCAACTATCAAAATAGAGGACCTTTGTGAAAATACCACTTATCATTTTTTTTAGGAAAAAAGCTCACAATAGTTGTGAGCAAAGTGAAGTCTCAACATGTAAGAAATGTCAAAATTAAGGTCATCTGTGAAAGCTTAAATTTTTCTTATTATTTTTTTATACTTCATGATACAGTCTGTAATGACTTTAAATGACTGTTTTCCATAGGATCCCTACCTGATTCAGTGTGAAGGAAAGACCTGTTCTGCTGTGAAAGGTGCAGTTTAATCAATAGGACTTTGTCTTATTGATTGTAAAAATTTAAGATGTATAAAAAATGAGAGTTAACCAAAGTGCTGGAAAGCTCCTTACTGTGTGCAAAATGTCCTTTCTGTAAATGGAAGAAGAAACAAAGAGTTGAACCAAAGTGCTTGGTGTTATATAAGCAATGGCTGTACAGAGATGTGGCATGTTTAACCCGACACAGTCATCTACTGTATATATAGGAAGCTTGTCCTCATTCTGCTGCCTCTTCTATTCAGATTGATTTTTTTACAGCACCCACTCTAGCTTTCTGGGGCTTTTTTATGGGCTTTGAACATCAGAGAGCAGTGTCAGAAAGACAATGAGTACCGTTTTTGTCAGAGTTCAGACATTCAGGAACTTTAGAATTCTAGATGTTAGAGCAACCAACGTTGAATTGGGTTTTTTATGTGTTATTTTTATATTTAGGCTACTAGCTAGACTACCTAGGCAAAACTGAGCATAGGCATTTTCCAGGGGACAGAAAAATCAAACATCCATAACAAGAAATTAAAATATAACACATTGACCAGTATACATAAATAAATGGGTGCTTACATTCTACTATCTACCTCTTCTTCCAGTATAGCTGCCTCAGCAAGAGCTCAGTATGATGCTAGAGATGATTCATAAGAAATAGAGTCCCACTAATGGGAAAACAAAAGGAATTAACTTTAAGGAGAGCGCATGCATTACTGCAGACAGATAGAAAATTACTTCCAAGCTATATATCAAGCCATATTTTTTCAGACAAAAATGTCATTTCCGAATGCACTCTAAGTGATTTGCAATTGGCAAAGCAAAGAGGTGATACCAAGTGCACATACAGGAAAATCCATCAGTGTTTTCAGTAAGCTGCTTTAGCACCACAGGGTCACTTATTAGTTGCTTAGCATTGCTTTTGTACTATTTCTGAAGGATGCCTGTAAAATACTGTCCCACAAGTCTATTCTACTGTGCTTCTGCTTGTTGTGTTTGGGATTTCAGCATGTTTTAAAATGTATTTGTTTATTTTACTTTGAACCTATTAATACTTTAGCTTCCAGTTATGCTCCTGAAGCTTCCTATTGCTTTTATGACCTCATCGGCTCTTATTTGATTTACAGACTGATTTGAGAGTCTGTCAAGATGGTGCTTTTCAAACAGACCTGAGCTCACTCCAGTTGTGCTCTAAGCAAGCCAGGTACAGGTCAAGCACTACTGTCTCATTTTCTGAGGTTATTGCTAGATACGCATTTCAGAGTTGTTTTTTGTGAGTCCTATGTTGTTCTTTGTCTCTTACTTGTGAGGATAGGTGACTGGGGCTGTTCTGTTTTGCAGCAGAAAGCCTCTTGTTGCAGTTCCTACAGTTGAAAAGCTGCATCTAACATGACTCATAGAGATTTTTCCTCCTCAGAACAGAGACAATATTCATATGTCATAAATAGCAAGACTGAATTTCTTGCAGATGTAAGAACCTGTGTCAGCAACAAGGTGGCTGTTCTCATTTCCATTATGTCACCGATGTACTTAAGCTCAGTTCATCACAGACAGTCATAGATGCAACTCCTATGGAAAGTGGTGGTAGTTAGTGACATAGATACCTGCCACTGATTCCTGTTGGTAAGATCAAACCATCTTACCTCGTAAGGATACCATGATAACATTAATAGTTAAGAATGTGTGGCACCATGATGCAAAGGGTTTTACATGTAGAGGTTATATAATAGCTAGTGCTGCAGATAAGTGGTTGGGTGAGCACTTGCAGCACAGAAAGAGTAGGCTGTTGTGTCTGAAGTGGGACTTATGTGAGTTTTTGTTGGTGAGAGTAAGTTTTTAGGGAACATTAGATGAAGCCTGCCTTTCTGCAGGCACCACTTGACAGCACAAGAGCTGAAGAGAGCAATCCTGACTCGTGTCTAGTACTTAGGAGAGGGTAAACTTTGGATCCTGGCTATGTGCAGTGATGACCTGGTATAAAACATAGACACATTCCAAGAAGAAAAGCTTCTGGGAAACCTCTCTGTAAGTTGAAGCAGTTTCTCATCATTTGCAGGTGATAAATTTCAGTAAGTGGAGAACATGCATATAACGTCTCACACTGAAAACAAAAATAGATTTGAATTCAAAATTTGATTCTTTTTATGTGCATGACATTTCTTCACTCAAAGCATCTGCAGCACACAGATACACCTGCAGGTATATCACTCAAGAAAATTCAAGTGTAATTAAAAAACCCAATAAATAAATCATTCTGACAGCTGTTGTCTTCTGCTAAATCACTCTCTCCAGAACCGATTGTATTTTAATAGCTCTCTTCATTTTGGCAAGAGTTTTCACAATCTGAGCCTCTTTCACTAAGTACAAGGCCAAGTTTGTGGCACGACAGTAAACTTAACACTTCATCTCTATGTGCCAGTTCCTAAATGTGTATATGTAGACATATATTAATTTGGAGAAAGATACATTAATCCTTGCCTTAAGTAAGAATATTATCCAAGTGATTTAAGCAATGGTCTGGATGAGGGGAAGGCTGCATGGGCAACAAGAGAGGACGTGCTCCTGGCAATTAATCAGAAAGCTTGTGAGATTGCACAAGTCTCCTTTCTCAGCTCAATTCAGCACCTCTGGAAGTGCCTGCAGGGGCTCTTCGTTAGTGTTTATTTTCTCTGGTGTACACACAGAGCAAATTTTGACGATTTTGAAGGAGAGGAAAGGTTAAGTAGATGGCATAGTCTTTATGCTGCTGGAAGGCTCTGAATTGTAATGGAGTTCAAGTATATTCTTAAAGTTGTGAATCTGTTTATGCTGTATGTTAGAGTGTTTCAGTGGAAAATCGTAGCTCAGTGGAACTCATGGGAACAAACTCTCCTCTGGACAAATGTGAAAGTAAAATATTTGGCATCATGTATGATACAATCCTGAGTAGGGAAAAGTAATGTTCACTTTCAGAGCTCCTATCATCTGGCACTGTTGAGGAAGTCTTTTCTTTGCACTTCTGTTCAACGTGGTGTGACTGAAAAGTGAACTTTGGTCTGTCAAGTTTTCAACTAACACCTTCCATAGGCAGCAATTAAAATTATTCTCCCCTACTCCTCCTCTAAAATGACACATTTAAGCTCTTCCCATTATCATAGGTGTGTATGTATATATCATAGGCATCATCTGCATGTGTTCCTCAGCCAGTGAGAGCAGATCTTTCCCCTGTCTCATGGGTGATGAGTTACTTACACAGGCTCTGCACAAAGAAGTTGAGACCGTGGGTTTTTTTAATTGAGTGCACTTCTCTGTTAATCACTTCAATGGTACAAAAGAAGCTTAATCACAAAATTTAAAAAATATTTTAATGTATTATAGAGTATTACTTAGAGTAAATAAGAGTTTGCAAGCTTCTGTATCTTTGTAGCTCATCAGACAGAAGAAGTGTTGCCTTGATCTCTGAGACTGCTGCTGGAACAAAGTATTTCTTGAGTAACTGCCTCCTTTAGACCAGTATCTTAGACAATCATAGAATCATAGAATGGTAGGGTTGGAAGGGACCTTTAGAGATCATCTAATTCAACCCCCCTGCCAAAGCAGGTTCACCTAGATCTGGTCACACAGGAACACATCTAGGCGGGCTTTGAAGGCCTCCAGATAAGGAGACTCCACACCCTCCCCGGACAGCCTGTGCCAGTGCCCCATCACCCTCACAGTAACAACAGACAGACCTCCCTTTCCAACAGACAGCAGAGCTGATGAGGTTTGCAGGAGAATGTGTATTGCAGCAGAGAATACAGCCTCAGAAGAATAATTTCCAGGCACTTCTGTGACAGCAGTACCAGCTATTACTTATCTGAATACAGAGCTGTGGGTCTTCGATCCACCAACGCTGATGGCTTTTACAAAGTCCCTGATATTAGCCATTTTTTGAAGCTGCAGTTGGCTGTGTGTTGCCAAGATGCTGAGTTGTTGTCTTTGCCATCTGGTAGAGTTCAGGTACTGTGATCATTAGCTGAGGTTTTGTAGTGAGAAAGCAGATTGCTGTGCCAAAGAAAGATCATGTTCAATGTCTTAGGACCTTGTGAATCTTGTAGCTCCATTGTCCTCATCTCAGAAGGCACAGTGCTGTGGAAAACAGCAATTAAGCACAGTTTTGGAATTCAAAGTTAGTATTTAACTGGGGTTAGGAATGTGAGTTTGGTGGTGGAGTAGAAACCACATACATTGAGTTATTCAAATAAATGATGGCAATTGGTATAAAGGAATAAAGTTCAATTTTCTGTTCTTGTTATAACTTGGCACTTGACAAGTTATTTTCTCTAGTTCCTAAGGTGAAAGAAGCAGCTGCCTTTGGCCCTCTCCTGGTGCAGAGGAAAGTTCCAGTGTCAAGACCAGACCAAGAAGGTAGATTATATTTTTTCTATTGTATTTATTTTCCTGTGTATTGTGTCTTTTCATGGCAACCTATATTAGCCAAGTCAGAACCAGTTTAAAAACCTTTAATATAAAACTAAGGTCTGGTGAGCATGTTAGAGACAGTATCTAGCCAGACTATTTTTCCAGTTCCAGCGTGAGAAGCTGGTTTTGTGTCCTTTTCAAATATACTTTAGATGTTTATAAGCCATATATAGAAAGTTCCCTCACATTGAAGTTTGACTTGCAATTGAATTTCACTTGATTTATTTCATAGTCATGAAAAAATAAAGTCGTGTCTATTGTCTATAAAATGAAACTATGTTACATGCAACAGTAATGGCAATGTGCTTCGGCCATATTCTCTTGGTTTTTCTCCTGGTCCTCTGTCAGAAGTTAGTAGGAGTTTTCTCTAAACAAGGCTGAATAAATAGTTATCTTGAATTTTAAATAGCCTGCTCATGAATTCATGACAGGCTTATCAGTAAGTCCTGTGGATACCAGAATAAGATGATACTACCTATTCTTTCTCACATTAAAAAATTGTTGCAAAAGCAGTCAGGGGAGTGTACCAGGTCAAGATCTGTCCATTTATGTACTCAACTTAACCTTCTGCCATGCCTTAGGACACTGCTTCACACACTTTCAAATGCAAAACTCCACTTCCTGTTGGGAACTATGACAGACTGCAAAAACAGGCATAAAGGCAGATCAAAGGGTACTCTCCCCCTCTCTTCTGATGGGAAACAGTTTTCTTGTCACAGACAGAATCATTAAACTGACTATAAGAATCTGCTTATGACAGCCACAGAAAAAAGCAGTAGTATGAGTATGAAGCACTGACATAAAAGATTCCTCTCGTGGGAGGCCAGTCTCTTCCTTCCGGTGGGTAGAACTGGACTATGGGCATCTCAAACGATTACAACTACAGCAGTGTAACAAATGGATGGAGCAAAGCTCTAAAGTTTGCAGGTCCCAAAGCATTTATGATGGTAGAGTTCAAAACTAACAGCTCCATCTATACATGGCAATCAGCAGGCAGTCAGTATACAGAAGTCACAGCAGTAAACTCATATATAGATGGAAAATTATCAGCAAGAAGACACACATGAATTCTAATGTTTTGCTTTTTTTTGCAATTTATTGTAGGTCAACACTATCTGAACTCAGGCTGTAGATAATTTTAGAATGTCCTTTATATTAATAACCAAGTGAATAAAGAGCAAATTGTTTTTATCAGTACTTAAGATATAGTGCTCCTCTTATCTCTGAGTCTTCATTGCCATTTATTTCCAGTTGATTGCAGCTTCAGTCGAGGGGTCTGTGACTGGAAACAAGATGCTGATGATGACTTTGACTGGAATCTTGCTGACCGAGATAAAGGTATTTAAGTATTTGTCCTCTAGCTATGCTTTTTTTTTATTTGATGGCTCACCTCCTCC
This sequence comes from Urocolius indicus, assembly GCA_013401255.1. Lineage (NCBI taxonomy): Eukaryota > Metazoa > Chordata > Aves > Coliiformes > Coliidae > Urocolius > Urocolius indicus. The sequence continues at coordinate 38,846 of WBNH01002715.1, read as the reverse complement.
AAAAAGGCTGGCAGAGGGGAAAACAGAATCAAGCATTAGCTTGCCTATCAGTGGGTTATCTTTGTGAAAGAAAGTAGGGGGCAGAGAACGTTGGGAGTGGAAATCATTTATTTTAAATACCTAGTGGCAACTGGTAGTCAACAACATGTTTCAACATATATGAATCAGAAGGTGAGAAAAAATAGTGGAATGTAACTGTTCATGTCATAAAATCATAGAATGGTAGGGTTGGGAAGGGACCTTTAGAGAGAATCTAGTCCAACCCCGCTGCAGAAGCATATATACTGTTCATAAATGTACATAGTATACTGCCGTGCATATATAAAGAAAGAGGTATGGCTGAACAAACTTGTTTGAATGGATGTCTCTTCCCCTCTGACACAGGAAATGTTGCCGAAGTTGCTGCAGTGGGGACTGTTGGATCATGCAGATCCTGCAGGCAATTTGCTCTAGTTTCTACACACACTCCCTCTTCTCTCAGTCTGTGGAAATCATTTATTTTAAATACCTAGTGGCAACTGGTAGTCAACAACATGTTTCAACATATATGAATCAGAAGGTGAGAAAAAATATTGGAATGTAACTGTTCATGTCATAGAATCATAGAATGGTAGGGTTGGGAAGGGACCTTTAGAGATAATCTAGTCAACCCCGCTGCAGAAGCATTTATACTGTTCATAAATGTACATAGTATACTGCCGTGCATATATAAAGAAAGAGGTATGGCTGAACAAACTTGTTTGAATGGATGTCTCTTCCCCTCTGACACAGGAAATGTTGCCGAAGTTGCTGCAGTGGTGACTGTTGGATCATGCAGATCCTGCAGGCAATTTGCTCTAGTTTCTACACACACTCCCTCTTCTCTCAGTCTTTCCATCCCAATCCTTCTTCATTAATCCTTCCTCTTCTGCTCCATATATGTCCTTTTCTCCAAGTCACTTCTCTGTGCTGTAAGGAAGACCTTACCTTGACCATTAAAGGTGCATTTTCTTTTTTGTTTGTTACAAGGAGATGGGTACTACATGGCAGTTCCAGCCTTTGTGGGGCACAAGAAGGATATGGGGCGTCTAAAACTTCTCCTCACCGACCTCAAACCAAAGAGCAGCTATTGCCTGATGTTCAGTTACCGGCTTGCTGGCGAGAGAGTGGGGAAACTCCGAGTGTTCCTGGCAAACAAAAAAAATGCTCCTATCTGGGAGCAGAATCAAGGGAAAGATGAAAGGTGGAGAACTGGAAAAATAGAGATATTTCAGGGGGCTGAAACAACCAACAGTGTAAGTACAACACAATTTATAAACCAAATACCATAATCAGCAGCTTAATTTCAAATCCTCAGGTGTTCCACCAACTGTTTCATAGGCCTTGCGTAACTGGCAGTTGAAAAGCTTATCTGAAATGAGACACAGAAGCACAGATTTTAGGAAGCAGAAAAGTTATCTGTAATTTCAGAACCGAATTATCCCTGTTGGTTACAACACTGATGCCAGTAATCTTGTCATGTGAAAACTCCATCAGATAATAAAGTAATGCAATCAATGAACAGCTCTGTTTAATATGTCATGCAACAGAAATGTACATATATTCCTGTAAAAATGAAAATTATCCCTGTTTCATTGAAGAGGACACTCTCAAACCACACTAAACCAGAAAATTAACGCAAAACATTACACCATGTATAATCAAGGGCAGGCAATCACCCTGGGAACAGGACATGTGAGCCAACAGGGAACACTGTGCACTGATGTGCACTGAAAACTGTCTCAATCATGGCTTCGGCAAGTTTCTCCTTGAAATTCTAGGGTCTGGATTTCCTTTATGTAACTGAATGTTTTCAGTGCTGTGTAAAGGCTTCAACTGTGTCATTGAATACTGTGGATATAAATTAAATGCGAGCCCTTTTCAAGGTTCTTTGTGCTGCAGGAATGATGTAGAAAAGTCTTTACAGAAATGAGAATCAGACTATAAAATAAAAACATAGATATATAGTACACATACATATGCATACCATGTATAGGAATGAGTAAATATAGAATATATACCCCAAAACTAAGGATCTGAATAGATAAAAAATGAACAGCTGTAATGTCTTCAAGAAAAGGAATACGCTAACATCACACACTGTCGTTAAACTGCATTACTATAATAAGATTTCACTCAATTTGCATTTTCTTTATACAATGAAATGAAGTAATCTTATTAAAGGAATCCATTTGGCATTGGTAAATCTGTGCAGAGGATTATCCGCCTAGTTCAGATAATACACAGAAAGTCTTAAAAACTGCAAGGATCCAAGTCATTAAATCCTGTGTGGTGATATAACATTCCTCAGATACAGCATTATAACTAATTAATGTTGAGTGTTGCTAAATGGTTGGATAAACTACATTTTTCATTGTTAATACATCTCTCTTCTTTTGACAGGTCACTTTTGAATCAGAACGTGGAAAGGGCAAAACTGGAGAAATTGGAGTGGACAACGTTACACTAATTTCTGGTCTATGCCCAGAAGATACCAAATAATGGATATTGGAGTGTACTGGATTTAAACCTGGTTTTAATGTTTGCCTTATTAGTAGTGTATTTTTGTATAATTTTTCTTTATTAAAAAACTCCAAACTATAAAAACTGTGCTTTGAATGTAACGCAGCAATGCAAACAGAACAGCTGACATTTGCAGGACGCAGAGTACTTTTTTTTAATGAAAATGTTTTAAAAAGTATTTTTAATACATGCTTTGAGTGTAGCACTACTCTTTTATAACTCAAGGACAGGGTTTCTAAAGTATTGTTTGTCTAGCTTTTTTACAAATCCTACATGCTTTATTCCTTAAAGTTTTTTTTTTTCAAGGCTATTCTTACTATTCATTTATTCTACTCCACAAGAACATAAAGCAGTATTTAAGAAGATGTTACTGTTTCTGATGACATCATTCTAACTTTCTACTTAGTGTGTAGATACTCAACAAATAAGAAGGAAGAGCTTTATTTCCATCTTGATGGAGCCACACAAAGTGTAAGTGGAATATTTTCATTACTAATAAAGTATGTAAAATGTCTTGTTTGTCATCAGTGTCTGAGTCATACAAATCACTGTTTAGAAATAATCCCTTTATAGTTTTGTGTTTCATGTTCACCATTAACAGACGATGTTACCAAGTGATACTGAAAGAACGAAAAGAATGACCCATTAACACTTAAGAAACTTCACATCATGTACTGACCTTGAGGAACAAATGGCTGCCTGCTGGATTGCAGGCCTACATTACCCCACAAGAGATGCGAAAGAGGAGTTTTCATTTTGCAATAGACAGTGGTCACACAGTAAGGATCCTTCTCACACAATTGAAATATCTTTGTTGCAAGTCCCTTCATGTCCCTTCAAGCTTAAAGGATGGAGAGTATCTGCTATCCCTGGGAGCAGGATGGTGAGCAGAACTTTCTCTCAGAAACTAGGATTTGACACCCTGTGCCATGCTTGCCCATGGACACACACAAATCTACATGCACATTTGAGGAGGATCTAGAATCCAGGTTTCATTTTCTCTGAGAAGAAGTCAAATTACAGTACTGTGGAGGACAAGACCATCTTGTTTTGTCTTCTGATCTCTTCTGGAAATACCTAATGATCTGAATCCCAAGAGGACAGAAATGTCTATGGAGAAAAAATGTTCAGTTAAATGTGCATGCACACATTTTCCTATTGGTTAGCTCTGTGATGCTCTTTATTTCATTTCTTGTATGAAGAAGGGGACATCCAAAACAATTGAATAGAATTTGATAGATAAACATGAAGGAATCTTGAAGAATTCGGCCTATATGAACCTAAGCTTTTTAAGAAAAAAAAAACAACTACAAAAGTTCAAACACCTTGAACTGCAACTATGAAGCAAGAGGGATGCTTGAGACATTTCTTGTTGAAATGTGTTATTTTTGCACTTTGCACACAGCTCAGGAAAGGGCAAGCAAGTCTGGGAATGTCTGGAAAGTTTACAGTAGGTATGTAATGAGGAATGCTTGTACTTCGTAGAACTGGTTTGTGTTGTGAAACATATTCTGAGACCTGTATGTGGACTTCAGCTTTGACATACAAATTTCTTTCTTGGTGTCTTTGGCAGTGTTGAGGAAATAACAAAATAAAGACTTCATAAAACCCAACTTTCTTTTAAACCTAGGGCAAAGACTCTGGTGGTTTCAAAGAGAGGGCAAAGTTTCCTCAGTTGTGGATTGGATGCTGACAAACCTCATCACAATGAGGCAGAAAAGTGAAACAAATATTTTTCTGGACTGCCTCCGACTCTCTGAAGTTGAACTACCCTTACTGAACACCAAGAAAATGAAAAATCAGTTTTATCAAAATCAAATTCTGTGTTTAGCTCCAAACGGAAATGGTTTACACATACACATATTTGAAATATGTAAGTGGAGCAAACTGAGTCCTCCAAAAAAAGTACAGCTAGGCATTTCTTGCATGTCCAGTCCTTTGGCAGGGAAACAAAAATACTGCCTGTGGAAGGCATAATATCTAAAGATTATTTGCTCAATAGGTGAACAATAGAGACTAAACACAATGTACATGGTCTGAGATGGAGCCAGATATGCTGGTATTTATTTGTTGTTTGTTGAATTGTAGCTTACCATGAAACATAAGTGTGGCAATTCCTTTAGTAGTAGCATTCCATCCAAAAGATGGAAGGATTTTATGTTTCATGGAAAATGATTCGTACAGAGCAGTACAGACTGCAATAGCTGCCATAAGGCTTTCTGTAGTGGATGCAGAAGTTGTTTGTCATTTGTTTGCAATGGATTGTCGGATAAAAGATGGCTTGCACTACAGCAGACCATAAAAATAATTCTAACATAATAAGATCTGAAGACTAAAACTGTAACCTTTTTTTTTGTGAACAAATTCAAAGATAGCTTCTGCAGAAACAACTAAATAAATCTATGATGTATAGACATTCATATAAACCACACCAGCGCATCAGCAAATTAATTAGTGCTGTTTGCAACGTTGATTCAAAAGATGCAACTGCTCAGGGCAAAAGCCACATGCTTCTCCTTCAGACGAAAACAGTTAAAGGGCACATTATGCCCACAATCATTAATGCTTGAAAATGTTCCTGACAGTTTTCCATTACTATGAAATGTGAAATCCATTATCTGCTTCATTATTTCAGACAGCAAGGAAACTGCAGTAGGAGTATTTGATAATGTTACAAGTATGCTATAATCAAGCAGCTTGGACTTTGATAACATCATTTGCAACTCTTAAGTCTATAATAAACTTTGGAGACAGTGCTCTGCCTACAAGTTAATGGGAAAAGAAAAATAAAAAGAGCTTCTAGATAATTACCCAAAGCTATACTACATCCTTCAAAAACTACTCAACAGATGTGATCACTTAATCTTGAAGGTCATATAACAAAGGGTTTCAATCACCTCTCTTCAACTGCCAAAAGAATTAAAGGAGACATTTCATTTTGTCAACTGTGAATACATGGAAATGCTGAGGCATGTTCCCACAAGATGATTATCTTGTAACCTGCAATTGAAAGGAACTTTAAACACTTTCCAGCTATTAGATGTTATTTTTATACATTAAATAAGGATTCCCTGCTGCAATTTTTAATGATCATAAAGATGAAGATAATGGAAAGATGCTTTCAATGATTGATTGCCACTCATATTTAATTCATAGTTGCTGTATTTTTTAGGACAGAGCCATACACCTGCATAAACTGGAAGAATCAAAATCCATGATAATATATTAATGAAGAGGTTAATAACAACAAAATGCACAATATTTGGTCATATGTGTACTGTTACATAAAACCTCATCAAAGCAAAAGATTTTTGATGGAAAAAAAATGCTAATTTTTATATTTGTGAACCTCTCAAATACCTGACTTCAAAGTCTCATTTCAATGAAATTGAACATTCAATCTCTCCAATGTGCCTGCTTCCAAACCCCAGCTTTTCAGGCAGTGCACAAGATAGAACTGATCGTAAAATTTTTATTTGGGGAATATCTAGTCTTCAGAGATTTAGAAAAGCACAAAAAAGGTGACTGAATGTTTATAAGGTTTTTTTTAGGTTTTTGTTTTGGTTTGGTTTGGTTTTTTTAATGAAAGAGCCTAATACTCTGTATGAAATTCACTTAATATTTCTGTAATGCATTATACCAATTTCTATTTCAGATACACCCCTGAAAAGAATGTTCTCCTTACAACTGAAAAATCATTTTGACAGTGATTCTTTTAGATCCTCAGATTAAAGCCAACTTTAGTCCCACACTTAAAGTGGTTTATCAATTAATGTTAAAATGAACAAAAAATATTTCAGAGCTAGCTATTATCTAGAATAATATGATTTATGATAAACAACTAGTGCATTTGCTGACAAAAAGCTCCATAAGTGACCAAAAGTTCAAAGTTAGAGGAAATGGCATTTCCCTAGGCTTGCCTTAAAATAGAATTTCATTCCTTTTTTCTTCCTGTACTTCTTTTTACCCCTGCACAAAAGTAGTGCTTCTTTAAGGAGCTGGATGGTGTGCAGGAGCACTGAATAGCTCTACAGACGTGATTTTTCAGGGCCCATTGCTTTCTGCTGGCTATCCAGGGAACATCAGTGCTTTATTCTGACATCCCAAATCTATCTGCTGAACTGGATATCTCTGGGTGCAGTCAGTAAATCTGACTTAGGAGGGTAAAGCAGGCAATCAGAATTTGTCCCTTGATTTCAGACCGTACAAGTTATAACATTAAGTCTCTGTGTTTTGATTCACTACAGTTTATTATATTTATTAAAATCTGTGTGTTTTGACTCACTATAGTATTATAGTTCTCTTTCTGTTGTTGATAGCTTTATAGTACTGCATCTGGAGTTGTCTTTTTGTCTGAAAACCTGATTCAATTTACAATTACACTGTAAGAAGACACCACAAACATCATAAAATTATAGAAAACGATAAAAAAACGCTTTGAGAAATACAAGCTATAAAGTAATCAGAAAAAATATATTTCAAATCCATCCCAAAAGACAATTCTTCCTTCAAGCACTAATTTTCTTCTAAATTAAGCAATGTTCAGAGCAAACTTGAAAAGCGCTAGAGCAGTTGCTGTACTCAAGAAAGCCACACGTGCACTGACAGTGAGTTACTCATTAGCATCACCTTCCTGCCCAGGATGTAAACATGTGGCAGTCCTAATTTTTTTATCTTCTTTGAAACTGCCAGAATGTTAAAACTTTTTCTAGAGGCAAAAGTTCACTAATAGAATGGCCCAGCTACTACAATGTGCTACTGAAAATGAAAGTGCGAATAACAAAGTGACAAAAAATTGCCTTCATGGTTCAAGGCAGTCAAATCAAAATCCAACTGCGAAGAATCTGGTGATACTGAGTGGCTGTGCAAGAAAATGGGATGGGAAAATGAATTGTGAGTGTCTGCAAAGTAACGGGCTAGAAATAAATTATATTTACATCTATGTAGTCAGTGATTGCAAATTAGCAACTACCTCTAAGAAAAATGATCTGCAAATGACTACATTTTCATTTGAAATGCTCACTTGCACTAAAAAAGACCATTTTTTTTAGGTTTTTGTTTTGTAAATGCCCAATGTTTAGACCCAGTTTCTATAATTTTTTCCCATATTTCCTGTACTGACATTGCTGTCTACCACGTAGTTGATTTACTTGCTGGTTCCTTCAGGAGGAGAGTCAAAGGACTTAGTGGTGGTCATCACAGTTTCAGAGCTCTCTTCTTTACCAACTAGTTTCTATTCTGAGAGCACAGTGTGCATGTAAACGACCCTCAGGCTTGCACCACAAATCCATATCTTACCAACAGCAGACTGGTTTGCTGTGGATGTACAGCAGGAAAGGAGAGCCTGGGAATCAGTTTCTCTCAAGTACTCTGTGTGGTACTTAACTGGCCAAGCTACTTAGATAGATCCATAACTCCACTGACTCTGGCAGAATTTCTTTACAGATTTCCTGATAATTCAATCTGGGGCCTTCCTGGTGCTAGGATACCCCCACCATGTACTGGTACTCCTGCCAGGAGAAAGAGCCAGGAAACACATGGCAAATATCTCTCATTTACACTACCCAGTTAACTTTATGTGCATCATCCTCATTCTCAAAGCTCAGTACCTTCCAGCGTTACAGAAAATGCACAGGGAGTGATCTCAGGACTGTCTCCTACTGACTGGCCTTCAAACAGGAGGCAGCTAATCTAAGGTATCCTTGATTTTCATCAGTAGCAGAAATGCACAGTAAAGATGACTACTACAACTACAGCCATCTGCATCCAGTGTGCCAAAACACTAGGCAGGAGAGAGGCTTTTGCTTCACAGTGAAAGACATGAAGGCATTACTGTCATGGACTAGCTGGTGGATGGCAGTTGTATGATCATCTCAGTGCCCAAGAACAAGCTGGAGTGGGTTTAACCCCCAGTACCTGGAGTATATGGAAATAAACAGCATGAGCAGCCCTAACAGGACAGGTGTGCAGTGCTACTGCCAAGCACATCCATCACTCAGTTCTAAAGGTTTTATCTGATCGCACATAAGCAGCTGCAGTTCAAAGTTGGCCTAAGGAGATCCAGAGCCTGGGCCATTTCCCTCTCAAAACTGGACAGAAGCCTCAAAACCTGAAAGCGACCCTTGAAATGAACAGCCACCCAAGATGGCTTTCTTTGGGTAAACACAACTCAAATACTGTGAAGAGAGGTGCTCTCACAAAATGAAATCTTTCAAGAGTACTGAAATATCACCTAATGCGTGGATTTTCACAGTGTAGGATTCTCTTCCACATAAGGATGGAAAAAGAGGTGATTATTTGAAACACTTTGGTTCCCATTTCATTTCATTTAACATAACAATGATTAACTAAAAAGTGTTTACATTATCGTATGTCTAGATCACAGACAGATTATTTTTTTCCTGGGAACTCTAAAACCAGTATAAATTCAAGACTTATTAACAATATAACCCTCAAACTGAATAAACCTTAAACTGAAGAAAGCTCTCCAGAAACGACTCCAATAATGGACCACTAAATAAGGTACAGCTTCTCTTTCTATGGGCCCTTTTTTATCTCTTTCAAGAATTGCTAGATCTGAGCACCTCTCTTAAGAGAGCACAGATCTTGTTACGATAACCTGCTGCTAAAGCAAACTCGCAACTACATAATTAAATACTGGAGGAAGTCGACATTAGGCAATCCAAGAACAGAAAGATGATCAGGGGACTGGAACGTCTCTCTTGTAAGGAAAGGCTGAGGGACCTGAGCCTGTTTAGCCTAGAGAAGAGAAGGCTGAGAGGTATCTCATTAATGTCAAGAGGATGGGATGGCACTTTGTTGCCTCAAGTGACACGAAAAGGGATAATGGATGTACACTGGAACACAAAAAGTTCCACTTAAACTTCTTGACAAGGAAAAACTCCTTTCCTGTGAGGGTGAGGGAGCCCTGGCACGGGCTGCCCAGGGAGATTGTGGAGTCTCTTTCTCTGGAGATTTTCAGGACTGCCTGGATACATTCCTGTGCAACCTCATCAAGGTGAGTCTGCTTTAGCAGGGGGTGTGTACTAGACAATCTCTAGAGATCCCTTCCAACCCTACCATTCTGTGATTCTATGAACTCAGGAGATGGGTCACTAGCCCTTGAGAGAAATAGGAAAACCAACCTCAAATGCAGATATAGAGTGAGAGATGTGGTCCTTGCAGCTGGTTCTTACTGCTCTCTGACCATTTTCATGTTTCCTCTTACTGCAGGATTTAGCATCTCAATCAATCAATTCCATTACTAAATAATTTTAAAATCCCACTTTGAAAGTATTGTGTACTTATACATTTTCCTGCTATCACAGATGCCTTTCTACGCAAGATGGAAACAATTTTGAGGGTTTTATGCTAGAATAGATATAATTGGATACTTCCACTCAAATTTCATACTAAGTTGAAAGTCTTCTTTTTGATGTACATTCCCCTGTCAGAAGGTAAATGCATCATCTGGCTAGCATCTGTTGGATTTGGGAGACAGACACAATTGCAAAGACATGAAATCTCCTGACAGTGTCTCCTGACAGTGGCCACTCAGGGCTCCCACAGGCATTCAACTAGTTGGAAGGAAGTCTTCAAAATCACTGCAGGATACTTTCCTAGTAGCCTCCCATGTCTCCACCAGTTTGCTGTCTCCACCAGTTTGCTGTTTGCAGTACCTGTCTCACTGCTTGTTGCCTCTCTGCTACTCCAGGAAACATCCTTTCCTGAACACCAGGCCACCTGGGGTCTTTCTTCTTAGTCAGTGTCGTGGTTTCTGCCCATCAGGGAACAAAAGACCACGATTAGCCTCAAGTACCGAAGACTTAAGGATTGCTAAAGGGCAGGGAGGGCTTAATTGCCGCTTAAGGTGCAGGACAAAACAGACCAGGCTACTCGGCTTGGGGAAGAAAAACAGAAAACAATTTAATACCAACTAAAACATAAAACCCCAAAAACCAGAACCAAAACAAAACAACACAGAATGGTACAGAGATGAAGAGTCCGACCAGCCCTTTAAGACCACCTGCTCCCCACCCCTCTCCTCTTCCCGGGCTCAGAGCCCTGATCCCGGTGTTTTATACCTCCGTCCCCCCTGAACGGCCCAGGGGGGCAGGGAGTGGGGGTTTCAGTCAGTCCGTTCCTGGTGGCTTCTGCCGTTTGTCTCACCTCAGGGCAAGTGGGTTCCGCACCAGTCCTCCTTGCAAGTCCGTGAGGTACCACACACACATGGCAGCCCTGCACGGGCTGCACCGACGCACATTTGTCCCAAAGCCCTGCACGGGCTGCACCGATGCTCATTTGTCCCAAAAGTTGCTGCTCCTCTCTGCCTCTCGTGTGGGGCTGCTCTGCGGTGCACAGGCTCTCCAGCATGTCCTGTGCCATGACCGCCTCCCCCACACAGTCTCTGGCCCGTCCGGGCACACTCACATGAAGTTGCTGCTGCTGATCCATAGGTTGCAGGGGTACCGGCTGCACTCTCACCACGGCTTGCAGAGGGGTCTCTGGTCTGATGCTCCATCCTTCCTCCTTCTCCGACTGTGGGGTCCGCATGGTCGCCTCCATCTTGTACCACTCTTACACCTCCTGCCTGGCACCTCAAATTCCCGTCCCTAAATAGTGATCGCAGAGGCGCCAGATGGGCCCATCCAGGCCGGGGGGTGGGTCTGAACCCAGGAGTCGGGGGAGAGTCTAAAAAACTTTTACCGGGTCTTCACTGCAACCCGCTCCCCCTGTTACTAAGCAAAAGCAACTCCTTGCTAAACTATGACAGTCAGTCAGTGCCATGATTAATCATTCTTGGCCTTCCAGATTTTCAAGGATAATGTGATCCAATTCTCCCTAGGCAGGAAACATAATAATAAAAATCATGTTTTAAAATCAGTGCCAGAAAATGTCCATGACTCTGAACAAATTAATTTTATTCAGCCAGGCTAATAAAGAGTTTCAGAACTGTTGTCACCTTTCATTTTGTCTTTATAGTTGATATAAAAATATCCCGTGGCCAATGCAGTGCTTTACAAACCTGTGAAAAAAGGCTGGATGAGGCATAAAAAAAAAAAAAAAAAAGATGATGGTATTCAATACCACTACTGGTGCTTCTAGCAATTATATTTGTAATTCCGCCTTTGATTTTCAGTCAGGATGCAATACTTTTAAATCATTTATCACAACTTCAGCATTCAAGCCTTTTGCTGAAGATAGGAAGACACATTCTGTTCTCAGTCATGTTTATGTAAATCTTGTATGCATTTGATTTCACTACAGACACTTTGATTTATGCTGGTGTTACAGACATCTGACATTGACTTTGTTTCCCTGTCTAAGGAGCATTTCTAGCAAGTGACCATTTACCAGTCAGTTCCCTTTCAGGTTTTCTGGGAGGATTCCATTTCCTCGATTCCAGTCCATAAGGAACAGTTGCTGCCATTGCCTGTGAACAAGGTTTCAGAAAGTTCAAGCCACAGTTCTAGTGCTTGTACTCAGGGATTTTAGAGGAAATGCCTGTCCGTCAGTCCTTCCTGCCACAACACAATTTGCCCGAGCTATTCTGATGAGGCAGTTGTTACAGTTCCAAGAATGGACAATAAAAGAGACCAAAGCTTATCTTTTGCGAAACAAATTGAAGAAAAAAGACCTTAAGGGAACTCATACATATTTTGTTTCAAATAACTGCACTACAAATATTTTGTGAAAGGGAGTACAGCTCTGCAGTATTTAATTGCTAAAGTATTATCAATACACATCATCTTCAAAACTCACTTTAAAAAAAAGCTTTTTATTTCATGAAAAGAAACCATGTTATGACTGTCCTGCTTTCAGAGACTGCAGTTTCTTTCATAGATAAGGGCGTAAGTTAATAAATAAACAAAATAATAATTGTGGCGATTTTTCAGGATGTTTCCTGCTTCATGGAAAGTCAGAACTGTTCTCAACATTGTCTTTCATTTAGATCACATACAGAAAATGCAAACCTACAGCTCATTTAAGCTCAGCTGTTTTAAATTTTTATAGTACCTCCAAAATGATGTGTTGTGCCACTATGGGACTATATGACAAAGCAATAAATTACCTGATAAAATAGCACCCTGATATGACACAATTTTAAAAATAAAATAAAAATGATACAAAAAATAATTTTACAGAATAAACAATATCAAACCATTTTGAGTTTGTTTTCCTTTACGTAGAGCCAGTGTTTTAAAAATCAATTTGGGGAGGGAAGTACATTTGAAACACATTGTTCAGTGTAAGAATCTTATAATGATGTTGTTTGACCAACATTTTTCCAGCTAGTTCTGTGGGTATTTAACACTTTACTAGCTGGCAGAATATCTCACTTCACTGAACAGAAGCCTGTGTTTCTAGAGAAGCAGATACAGACAATACTGAAGTCTCAAGGAAGCTGTTGCTGTTAAGAGTGGCATGGATTTCATCCTGGAAAACCACGCAGATGTATGTATATATCATTACACACATGTGTACATTTGTATGAATATAATGGGTATATCATTTTTATTTTATATTTTTGCTTTGTTTTCTTTCAGGGGTAATTAAGAAAGTATTACTCTCTGTTTTATAAATGGGAAACTAGAATAATGATCCCCTATTCCTTAGATCAAAGATGATTTAATGGGGACTCCTAATGAGTCTTTTGAGTGAGGAACTCGCCTCCAGGAGGGACATTCTCAGTTCTGATCCCTGCTCAAAAGGAGGGCTAATCATGGGGAGCAAGTCACGCTCCTTCTTGTGCCTTCCTTCCAAGGGTACTTTTGTGCCTCTGTAGTAGGAAAGGCACTTTCATCTAAAGATAAAAAGAATGCTATATGTACCATGCTCACTGTTGTACAGATAAAGATTAGAGAAACTAACATTCGAGAGCCATATCCTGAGAACTCAAAACCGAGACTAAACGGTGAACTCTTTAATATCATAATGATAGCAGCTGCTGAGCTCATGACATGCATATGCTGCAAAATTGCTTAAAAATATGTAAGATACGCCACTGTATGACACACCACATTTGGAGTAGGAAGACTTGGGCTGTATTCCTATTCTGCTACTATTTTATTGCCAGATCTAGACAGTCATGTCATCTGCTTCAAATTTTTCATCTCCTGGTTCATAAAACTAAGGACCTTTGGGGAAAGGTTTTATCCCACATTTTTTTTTTGCTATGTGAGCCACAAGACAAGGCATAAAGGAAGCCTGATCTCAACCATGGCCTCCAGCTAGCATGGGCTAATCACTGCACCACGTGGCCACTCATTGATGGATTTGAGTATCCATCACAAATGTGAGTTTGACACACATAAGTTGCTAGTATTATTAAACAGAATTAGCAATCGTTTAGGGTTCTTCAGTTATCAGTGTATAACACAACCACAGCAGCACTAGCAAGGAAAGATTCGATATGACTCAATAATGAACACTGACAAGTGGTTCATTACAATAATTTAATAAATTGCTTATGTGATCTTTTTATACCCTATAAAATAACACAAGGCCTTTTTTTTTTTCTTATTTGTGGTTGGTACTGGTGATGTTCACCATGTGAAAATAGAGAAAAAGAAGTGTGTCTGTGGTACACAGTACTCATGCTGAAAGATATTACGCAAGTTCAGTTTACTGTCAGCAGAGGGCAACATAGACCTCAGTAGTGAATAAAACCAAAAGCCTATTAAAATTCCTAACAACTTTTTACTGTAGTTGAGAATAAGCCTCAGCACAAACCTGTACATTTGCTGTAAAGGCCACAGTTCTAAGAGTATTAATCTATCGCAAAGTAATTTTGAATACCTATGTAAAACGTATGAAAGAGGACAGCACTACAATAAAGGCAGACAAATACCTTTGCTTTGACTAAAATACATCAACTTTTAGGTGTTTACAGCATAATCTGATATGTCCAGCACACTTCGCTATACCCAAAAGCAGTTACCCTGCCAACTAAGTTTTATAACATTTATTTATTTAACCCTGTGTATACCAATAGTTCTCTGTATCATTCAAAGACTAGTTGGTTATACCACAAGTAATGCAGTGAAAAGTTGAAAATGAGAAGTTTTACTATGTTTCGATTTTTTTTTTTTCTGTTCTCTGTTTGCCCTAGGTATGTGTGGTGGTTTAGCCCTGTCTGGGTGTCAGATGCCCACCAAGTTGTTCTATCACTCCCTCTCCTTAACGGGACAGGAGAGAGAAATATAATGAGAGGTTTGTAAGCCAATATAAGGACAGGGAGATTGCTAAGCAATTAGTGTCACAGGCAAAACAGACTCAACCTGGAGAGAAATGGTTTGATTTGTTACTGAACCACCAGAATAGAACAGGGAAAATGAGAAATAAACACAAAATCCTCCCCCCACTCCTTCCTCTTCCCAGGACTCTCCTTCCTTCCCCCACGGCACACTGGGGATGGGGGATAGAGGTTGCGGTCAGTTCATTATAGATGGGCTTTGCCGCTGCTTCTTCTCAGAGGGAGGCCTCCTCACATTTCCCACAGTGTGGGAAACACTGTATGAGTTTCTCACATACAGTGTGGGAAACACTGTATGGGTTTCTCACATACAGTGTGGGAAACACTGTATGGGTTGCTCACATACAGTGTGGGTGCCCTCCCATGGAATATAGTCCTCCATGAATTTCTCCAACGTGAGTCTCCCACAGGCTACATTTCTCCACGAACTGCTCAGGCGTGGGACCTCCTATGGGGTGCAGCCCTTCACACCCTGCCCCAACATAGGTCATCCACCCAGGAGATGAGTCCTTCAGGAGCAGATTCCTCCAACGTGGGTCCCACACAAAATCATGCAGCACAGTACCCCTTTCATAGAATCATAGAATGGTAGGGTTGGAAGGGACCTTCAGAGATTATCTAGTCCACCCCCTCCACCCACCCCCCTACCCACAGATGCAGATCAACCTAGATCTGGTCACATAGGAACATGTCCAAGTGGGTCTTGAAGATCTCCAAGGAAGGAGACTCCACAACTCTTCTGGACAGCCTGTGCCAGGTCTCCCTCACCCTCACAGTAAAATAGTTTTTTTCTTATATTTAAATGGAACTGTTTGTGTTCCAGCTTCATCACATTACCCCTTGTCCTGTCACTAGATACAATAGAAAAAAAGGGATGTCCCAACCTCCTGACACCCTCCATTTAGATATTTGTAAATGTTAATAAGATCCCTCCTCAGTTTCTTCTTTTCTAGACTAAACAGCCCCAGTTCCCGGAGCCTTTCCTCATATGAAAGATGTTCCAGTCTCCTGATCATCTCGGTGGCCCCTTTTTCACTCTGATACCAGACACCGGAGATTTCCATAGACCCCTCCTCATGTTTCACACAAGCATGATTTGGGCTTTGAGTTGAGCGACCATAGTGTCAGGATGAACGACAGGAGAATTGCACGTAAAGGGCGAAAAGTGCCGGTACCCGCTTGTCTTTTGTTCACAGCTGGGAGAGGAGGCCTGGGGAATCGGCATAAGGTGCAGCCTGGGGAGGAAGCCTTGGTGCGGCAAGGGGACTCGGTGGGAAACAAGGCTTAGGCTGTTGCTTTCTCCCGGGGGGGGGTGGGCTTTAAACTCTCCGCTGGCCTAGCACTGCCGCTCGCTCTGAATGTGCCCTCCTTACTCCCGTTCCTGAGCCCGGGGACAGCTCCCGCCCACTCCGGGAGCAAGCCGCGCCCAAGCGCCACGTTAAGACCCATGGCGGAGGTAACTGCGGCGTGCGGGCTGCCGGGCTGGGGCGGGGAGGGCGGCGGGTGACGCTAGGGCTGCGTGTTTCGTAGCGGGAGTGACGCTGTCGCCCCTCAGGTGATGCCGGGAAGAGGCTTCGCTCTTCGGAGCGAAGCGGGGTAGGTCCGGAGGGGCGGTGGCAGAGAGCGCTGCCGAGGTGACCGCAGCGCCGCGAAACGGCGTCCCGCGGTCTCGACCCCCAGGAGGCACATAGAGCGCGTCCCGCTACACCCCTAGGGCCGCTTTACTCGCTAAGCACGCTACTAGCCCCGGCTCAAGCCTCGGGGGCCACCGGGGGAGCTCGGTGAGGTGTGGAGGTGTTGGTGAGTCAGCTCGCTTCTCCTTCTGCCTGGGCTATGCCGGCAGCTGCGGAGCAGCGACGTGTCTCCGCTCAGCAATACAGCCGTGGCTCAGGTTTCAGCCAGACGAGTCTGAGGACGTGTAGAAAGAACAGCCCTGAGGAAGTTTTCCTGAAGGATTTAGAGAAAAAAAAAAACCAAAAACAACAAAACAAACCCCACCCCGTAGTGTCGGTGGTTTGGGATGGGAGTGAGCGCAGGCTGACTCGCACGTGATCTCCACCTGGTTTTCTCGGGCCGGTGTCTTGAGATGTAGGTTGCGGTGGTGCCGGTCAGCTGCCGGCATGGTGAGGCTGACTGTCTTCCAGGCAAGTTGTGGCTGGCTTCTGCGTCAGGCAAACTTGAGCTGCTTCCAGACAAACACACGCGGCTGGGGCTGCTTTTTCTCAGCTGTCGTTATCACCCTGCTGATTGATATCGTAAGCTGCTGTAGCTCCCACTCACAAAAGAGGCTGACCTCAAAAAACTGCAGGATGGATGTTTATAGTGGTAGTATTACGGGAATTTCTTAGGTATGTTTTACTTTGATCTCCATGTAGCATCGATGTCTTGAAACAAGTGAAACACTAGCATAGATATAGAAAAGAGGGAGTCTGCGATTTTCAACTTAGTATTGTTTTTAATGATTAAACACATTAAAATTCATTTTAAGTGTGTTTTGCATCATATTTCCATTAATATGTCAAGTGTCTTGATTTGCAAGACTTTGTGTTTAAGCGTTCATGTTTTAGCAGAAGGAATTTTAGTAGACACTAAATATTATCGTATAAATAATCCTTGTTTATATCATACACTTTGTCCACAGCAGAGTCAGGAGCGTTATGTGCTCTCTGCATAAAAAAGATTTCTTTTTTGAAGGGAAAAGGTTACATCATTTTTTCATTGAAAAACTTGTAAAAGAAAGCAATATTGTAATAAGTATGTCCTGACAGTGGAATGGCAAACAGAAATAATATTGAGCCAAGGCTTAACTAGAAACTGAGTGTTATAGCAATAAAAACTGTGTTCATCTGTCAAATGGTCAAAACCAAAAGTTCATAAAACATGTTTTTATTACTTTTTCCTCTTTTTTAATGAATTTGTCAGCACAATTTGCCACAGAAAGACATCGCTGTCAGAACATTTGCTTGTAGTGTGCATGAATTCAAGTCTTAGCTTTCATTGACATTCATGTAGAGCTAGCAATTTTGTCAAGGAATTGTAAGAGAAAGAATTGCTTGTTCCTCTCCAATACAATTTAGATTTTTTTCTCTGAAGGGTAAAGTGAATAAATGTACTTTGAATAGCTGTGTCTCAAGTACGTTTTGATGACTCCTATCTGTAAGCCAGTCTATTTTGTTAGACTTTTGTGCCAATGCAGAAGCTTACTGAAAGGAAGATAGGAGATCCACCTTAGGAATGCTGCTTTGAGGTCCAGGCTGCCTAGGTTTCAAATTGGTGCATCTGCAAGATACGGTACAGTATTTATGGAACCTGAAAAACAAGTGGATGTCCAAGAATGACAGATGAAATTGGTCACTTCAAAGCCAGTTTTAAACCTGCAGCTCACAACACATTCTTCACTTAAGTAGATTTGAAAAGAAAAAGATGCAAATAATTCTACCAAGGTAAATAAACAAGAAATCTAAAAGAACCTTAGAAAAATAGTGAAGGAAAGCTCTAATACCAAGCAGGAACATGAGAGTTGAACAAACACTATAGGTGAACAGATAAAATACTGTCAGCCTTCTACAACAGAATCGTCAAAACCAGTTTCTTCAAGTACTAGCCTTGGGTCCATGTTCTGCATGATAGTGTAGTCTTTCTTCTTCAAAAAAAAAGAAAACTCCTAATAATTTTGTCTGTGAAGGAAAGATGGGAACACTAGAGGCTTACAGCCTTAAAAGGAATGTGAAACAGTTCCTTGTTCTTTGCTTTTAAAAACATTACGGTGTATAAGCCAGTCTCAGTGTATTAAGATTTGGGGTTATTTCCCAGTGCTTGGAGGACAGCACTTATTGTTCACAGATGGGTGGAGGTAGCAGTCCAGATTTCTGACATAGTCGCAGTTGTGGAGAGTATGTGCTTCATGAATTGGAATTGTTAACATTACCTATATAAGGCAATACAGTTAAAATGTGTTGAAGAAACCATCTTCTCCTTGGAAAACACAATCACAGAATTGTTTCAGCTGGAAGAGACCTTTAAGATCAGAGTCCAGCCTGAGTGCTAGCCCTATCAACCACTAGACCACTTCCCTAAGTACAACATCCCAACTGTTTCTTAAACACCTCCAGGGACAGTAACTCCACCAAATCCCTGGGCAGCCCATTGCAAGGCCTGACAACCCTTTCAGTAAAGAAATTCCTCCTCATATCCAGCCTGAACCTCCCCTGGTGCAACTTGAGACCGTTTCCTCTTGTTCAATTGCTTGTCACTAGGGAGAACAGACTGACCCCCACCTCACTATAGATTCCTTTCAGGTAGCTGTAGAGAGCGATAAGGTCTTCCCTGAGCCACCTTTTCTCCAGGCTGAACAGCCCCAAATCCCTCAGCTGTTCCTCATATGAGATGTGCTCCTAATCTTTTAATAGCTTGGCAGCCTGCCTCTGGATCCTCTCCAGCACTTCATTGTCCTTGTAGAGAGGTGCCCAACACTGGACACAGTATTCAAGGTGTGGCCTCACCAAAGCCTTGCTGATATTATTTGGCTGCTTTGCTGTCCTAAGACATATGAAGTATGAATATGATAGTTTTTATCCATCTAGATGGACAGTTTAGGAAACTAGTATTTAATTCAAATAGTTAGCTAATCAACGGTGACACAGCTATTTAAATCATATTGGTATCGCCTGGTGTGATTGTTGAGTGATGAAAAGTGTTTCTAGAATTTCTTTGCTGTGGAAAAACCGTGAAATATTCTTCGTATTGTCTTTCAGATTTAACAATCTCTTTGTTTTAAAATCTGCTACTGATTGAAAAGCATGAATGTTAGGAAATGAAGCAGTGGTTTCACAAAACGCAAACAAAATAATTTCCCACAGTGAGGTTTTGATTGAGTGCTAAGGTAGATGATGTTGGAGGAATAGTATTAGCACTTTATACTTGTCCCAGGTTAAGCTTTGCTTTTCATGACTTTGGTATGAAGATGACAGGTGTACTTCTAGCAAGGTTGATTTTTTTTTTTGGTGCATATTATAAGCTCTACACTTCAGTTTGCAAGAGACTCCAATTTATAATCACAAAAAATATTGTATGTTTTGTGGGAAATTGTGTGTAGCCCCACCAAAGAGCCTGAACACCTTGACAAATTTCACTGTTGCAGCCAGCTTAATTAGTGCAGAGTACATATATTGCAGTCAATGTCCCTACCATGACTAGGGTAGTATTAACTCATGTCTGAGGCATCTGCTTAAATTTCATTCGGCTCTGATTTTCCTATGTGTATTTGTTGCTTGTGGCCCAAACAGCAGTTTATGTTTTGAAAACGAACCCTGTGTGTCAAAAGACTGACTTTTGACCTGCTGGAAGCACCAGCTAATGCCTCTTACTGGCAAGTAGTGGAAAGTGGCCGAGAGAAAAGTTATTCCTCTGCCAGCTTTGATGAGGCTTTGTCATAAAAATTCAAAAACACAGAGGGGCCCATGGAAAATTTATCACCTTGTGCTCAAACTGAAAACCATGATTTTGAGTAAAGTTAGTTAATACTGAAAAATAATCTAGTCATAGATTGTATTGTAAAAAAAGATTATCTAATATCTCCACTTCGTACTTGCCACCTCTAAACCATTAAAACTAAGTTTTGTCATTTTCTTAACTCCTTTACAGGTGTTTTATTTAAAAAGGTCAACCATATCAACAGCAAAAAAATTCAAATTGGTGGAATAATACATTACTTGTAACGGTTTCAGGGTTTAAGGTGTTTGTCTAACTTAGATGACCAGTCACTTCAGTAGAAAAATTCACATGTGTAAGGCAGACAAGGTGCAGGAAAAGCTTAAATATCTTCCAGTGAGAAGCAGGTTGTTTCTAAAGATGGAAAGAAACCATTTTCAAGGTAACATCTCTGCTGAGAAATGTGTCTACCATAACATCAGCTGGACCTCCTAGAACTCAAAACCTGTAGCTGTTCAATTTGTAAAGAATTTTCTCAACTACTTTTTGCCACGAGAAGTCAGAGGTGTTATTTGTTTGATGTAGCTGTAATATTTTGAGTATTTTCCTGAACTTCAGCTTATATAGTGAGGTCAAACAAACCCAGTGGCTAAGCAGTCAGAACAGTCTGTTACCCCTACCAGTCTCATTAAATCCATGCATGTTTGTTTGACCTCTTTAGAAAAACATGAAGACAAATCTACTTTGGGGTTGATCCCTGAGGCTTGATGACTTCATTATGCAGTCTATTGATTTAAAAAAAAAGATAATCCTATTTTTCTAAAGGAAATCAGAACTCTAATTAAAAATGATGGCTCTAGGAGAAGCCACTTCAAATCAGGATTTAAAATTTGCCATGTGAAAAGAGGCAACAGGAAAAAAAAAGCTGTAACTCTGTCAGACTGCATTCCATTATACACAGACTCTTTCTCTAGATGTTGTTCTGGAAAATTCTTTAAAGTCTTTCATGTAGTGTTAATTTTCCTTTTCTTGCTTGTTGTGGCTCTTTGTTGAGTGTAGAAGAATAAAGGAAGCATTTTGCCTCTGTAGATAGAGTTCTGTAAATAACAGAATCACAGAATGGTGGAAGTTGGAAGGGACCTTGAAAGATCATCTAGTCCAACCACCTTGCCAGAGCAGGACCATCTAGACTAGGTCACACAGAAACTTGTCCAGGTGGGTTTTGAACGTCTCCAGAGAAGGAGACTCCGCGACCCGTCTGGGCAGCCTATTCCAGAGTTGTCCTTCTCACAGGGAAGAAATTTTCCCTTCTATTTCTTTGGAATTCTCTTATGTTCCAGCTTACACCCATTGCCCTTTGTCCTATCATTGGACATCATTGAGAACAGCCTGGCTCCATCCTGACAGCCGCCTTTCAAGTATTTGTAAGCGTTAATGAGATCACCCCTCAGTCTCCTCCAAGCTAAAGAGACCCAGCTCTCTCAGCCTAATGAAGTAGAGGTTTTTGGGGTACAGTTTTGCCACAATCCTGAGCTTATGTACCCTACTGCTTCTCTATACTTGAGAGGTGACTCTCCTGGTCAGTGATGTGTCAGTACTCATGGATGTCTGGGCAATAGTACTGTTTCATTGTCTCAGTTATTACTGTATTAACTTTATTCATGTGGCAGTTCTTTGAAAATAAGTTTCTGTATAGTTCAGAAATGTTTAGGGGTGGGAGACAGTCCTGCTGAGAGGTGGAAAGAGCTCTGTTTTTTGACAAGATGGAATAAGAGCCACAGAAAATTGTTTCTTGGTGATATCTTTGATATCGATTCTCACACTGTAGATAGGATGAAGGAATGTTTTTTGATCTGGAGACTGGCTGTGCGAATTCTCCAGTTTCCTTCTAGGCTCTGAGTTTAAAATGGTATTTGTTCATTTTCATTGTTCATATAGAATTTAGGTTGGCCAAAGCAAGAAATCTGGTGTTTCCAGGGCTCAGCTATAACATTACCCACACTTTTGATGGAAAATTTACTACTGTTGGAATTCTTTGGAGGAAGAAAAGTCATCTATTTAATCAGAATAAAATCCAGACCACAGCCATGATAAAGATCAGAATAAGCCAAGTATTTCTATCGCCAAGGTTTGGATAGGCAAGAAAAGGACTGCTGATCAGCTTTCTCTACCCTTCCAAGTCATTCATCCACTCCTACATGGATGCACTCTGAGTTTGTTTTGGTTTATCAGTGGGAGTTACCTGTGCTAAGGCAAAATAGACTATGGCTTTGGAGTAGGTAAGGCACGTAGCAGAGACAAAATATTTACCCCAAATGGTTTTGGAGAAGGCAGTGTTTCTCCCAGGGCCTGGCTTTGCAATTAGCAGCAAGTGTCTCAGGCCGGGGTTATTTGCATGCTTACTTTCTTCCTGCTTAGTCATTTTACTATTTAAAGTTCTGATTCCACTTAGTACTTACAGATTGATGGTATTTTAAACCTGACACAACCCGATCTTTGTTTCCTTACGAGCAAACTGACTTCAAAAATTTATATTGATCACCATCATGTTATTCTTGGGCATACAAGTGACTCATTATACTATGCCAGTCAGCGTGAGAGCACCTGATGATTTGGCAAGAAAGGACCTCATCAGCACAGCCTTACTCATTAATAACACTATCTCGTTGTAAATATGAGTCAGTCTCTACCTTCTAACCTTCAGTAGACGCTTGGAACGTTCTCAGTCATTGCTAAAGCTGAACAGGATGGAAAAGCCTCTTGCAGTTGTAGGAGGGATGAGATGTTTATCAGCTTTGTGCAGTACAGAATCTCATTTGTACTTTTGTTCTTGCATCTCTGCAATAAGAAAAAAGCATGATTCATTTCATAACAAGGAAAAAAATATCCTTTGGCTATCTTAACCTCTTGGAACTAGTAAGACAGTAAAACAGTTCTGGCTGAGTACGATTCAGTTAATTGTACAAATATTTGTTCAGCAGCATTTGCCAAATAATATTAAATTAGGTAGAAAAGTCATCAAATTCCAAATTTTTTAAATGTTGAATGCAACAGCAATGCCTAGGACAACAACTGAATGAGGGAAGTACCCTTTCCCTCTCTCTGCATCCCAGCACCTTGAGATCTACAGGATTTTTTTTTTGTTTTGCCAAATTTAGACAAATAGGTACCCTAAAAATATGAAATCTCCTGAAGGTCATAGGGAAATTGTTTTATCTGTTTTCTTAACAGACTGCAGTTTCCCATCGTGCACATCTCATAAGTCTCTGTGGCTTTGCAATGCTGCAGCTCCCTCAAGTGGTAAAATAATTTCAAGTGGTAAAATAATTTCCCATTTGAAACTGTGGCTTGTTTTCTGCGAAACACTGACTGTCTTGTCAGGAAGTTCCCCCATCTTCCTCTTTCTTATATGTCTTGTTTTCTTTTTTTTTTTCTTGTTTTCTTGTTTTTTACAGCTGATTAGGACTGCCATAATCAGAGGAGTAGAGCTGCAGGTTAAAGGTTTATGATCATGACTTTTCTTCTGCAGCTGGCCTATTGAACCAGCCTCGTTCCACCTTGTAAGCTTCACTTCCGTCATCTGAACTAGAGACAATGATAAATACTTGTAGGCTACATAAAGTATTTTTAAAACTTCTCAATTCTTTTTAAAATTAACTGTTATTTCAGTCAATGATTTTGCTTATCTGACGTGGTATAAACTCAAAAGTCACTTGTCAAAGTGGACAGTCAGGGATCTAGCAGCTGTATCTGGTCTCACAAACTTCCACTGTTCTTCCTACAAATTAACACAATAAAGCATGCACATACCTGGTGAACTTTGGCTAGAAAACACACTCTAGTATTATCAATACATCAATATTTTATTGTTTCTCTCTATAAGAATGTAAAAAAGATATTTTCTACATTGTCTGAGGAAATCATGTTGTGCCTTGAGTAGAGAAGATTGAGAGGTGCTTGACATCCAGACTTATTATGAAATGCTATGCAGAATTCCCTGTATTAAAGGAGAGTTCTGCCTCATCCTTTGAAGGAAGCTAGTAGTAAAAGGAACCATTTCATAATATCACATGTTCTTTGTAAGTTAGAGAACTCTGTTTAATTTCTGATCCTGTAAAATAATGGTCTCTGTCAACTTTGATAAATCCAGTCCTTGCTTGATCTCTAGGGCAACAAGTGCACAAACAACTTTTTTTTTTTCTTATCACACTACTTTTTCATTTGGGAACTGAGCTGAAATTGAAGACTGAGCAGTTGGTACAGTTTGTACATGTATCTATTACTTTCATCTTTAAGGATCTTGAAGTCCTTTGCGAACTAGGTACACACTGGCAGAGCCAGTGCCATTCCAATAATGCTTTCCCCACAGCAGCCTTTCTCTAGTCACAGATAAAGACATGTTTATCACCTTTATGTAGTGGTTTCTTTGCTGGCTGTTTCCTGTGCTTCTGCCAGTTATCAGTGAATATCCCATTCTGTTGCAGTAATTAATGACAGATTTGGTTCTGTCCTTGTTGTTTTTGATGACTCCGTTTTTCTGTTACTTTTACCTAGCTTTGCTTAAGAAGTTTGAAAGAAGTCACTCTGTCATATTTCTTTACTATATGTTGTACCTGTTGAGAAAAACATTCACTTAGAAGTGATTATTATGACTTCAATGTGAGTAGTCTGTTAGGTTGTTGAATTTCCAAAACTATTTTTAAATCATTGCTCATATTTTGATATCCGTAGTCTGCTTTCAGTTTGTTTATTTACCTATTGCCACAATATTTATGTACTTGAATTTAATGTGACACGAACATGAAAAAAAATTACTGCAGGACTAAGAAGACCTGAATATTACTAATAATTTAATGTATTGCCTTAGTGCATTTGTGGAAAAGTCTGAAGGCAGAACACATACTGCATTTAATCCAATCTAAATTGTCTTTTTATATATCTGGTAGAAGGTTAAAAAAAAAAAAACCAAACAAACCCAAACAGATTGTCTTAGATCTGACTTTTAGGGAAAAAAAGCTCAAAACAGTGTGAAGTGGTGAGTTAGCGTATGTCAGCTCTTCCTGAGGAGCTGTAGGTGTCTGGTAAGTGTAAGGAAATTAACTGTGAGTGTGTGGCAGAATGTCTGCATTACCATGGCAGATGCGAGCATGGAGGCCCCAGCTCCACTCAGAGGCTTTATGTTAGTCACGCCAGCCCTCAATGCCTGCTCATAGCTGTGGAGCCAAATGTGTCTTTTCAGATATTTGATTTTCTTGTGTGAGACTGGCCAAGAAACAAACACGTCTTCACCTTGCCATCCTGATGGGCTGCTTAGGTAGGTAGCCCTGAGCAGATGATGTGCATGGATTTTATGCACCATTTCTTAAGTACAGATCCTCACCCTACAGTATTAGAGAGGAAACTTGCTGGAAAGCATAGTTCTTAACGAAAGATGAAAATACCTCACCTTTGCCACAGGGTAAAGCACGGACAAACTGTCAGCAGAGCACCTTGTGTGTAGTAATTTCTTTGCACATCTACAGTCCTGCGTACTAAATATTGAGAATTCATAAAGTTGTCTTGCATCTGGATAAGTGTGTGTTATATGTGTAGCATAATACAGTGCATATATAGATAGGTACAAGGAACAAAGAAACTCACCTTTGGAGTATGTTGGAAGGAACAGAGCAGATTCAAAGGCATAGGGCGATCTTAATGGTTGAGCATAAAACCATCCCTGTCCCAGATTGTGGGAAAATCAGTGAATTAGCAGATCATAATTTTCTAAAGTCAGCTACATAGTGTTTGGGAGACAGGGAACTGTCCTACTGTAGTGATGGCTGCCCTACATAAGAAAACAGCTCTTGCCATTCTCACAGCCTCTGCGTGTTCCTGCAGCAGAACAGATGAGCAGATGCAATTATTGATGCTTTTCACTATGATGATGCACAGACTTCAACTTGAGTATTGAAAAATGTGTCCTGTTTCTCTGATTCCGAAACTTGTTGAGTAGAAAATCTGTTTCTGTAATAACTGTTATTGAGGTTTTGCAGGACTTCAAAATGCCAGACAAGAACTAGCTATTTAAATACAGGTTAAGTGAATGCAGAGACCATTCACTGGGGAGATCAGGTTGATCTGTGGTTCAGCATTTTAGAAACAGGTGAAGGTTTATGCTCTTTGTGTCTCTGTCCATTTCTTCTATAGAGCTCTACCTAAAGTTTGAATTTATTTCTTTCATGCAGAAAACAAGTTAGCTGGGTAAGATGATCATAGAAATCAACAGAGTGTGTAAATTAACCCAGCGATGTCACTTGTCCCTCCTCTTCCCCCATTCTCCAAAGATTTCATCTCAGAAACAGTGATGGTGTGACAAACCTGCTTAGGAGTTCCTCTAAACAGGGACAAGCGTAGCTAGCTTTGTATCAATCTCAGGCAGGTGACTTTTTCTAGAGTAGAATTGGGATGTGTGCAATGTCAGACAGAACTGTGGGTTTGTGCACAGATTTAAGAGACTAAGTCCCATTCACTTCTGCATTCTACATCTAATTTTTCTTTTCAGCAAAGAGGAGAATAATGTCATGATTAACACTTCTTGTCTGTGAATTTGCACATAGGAATGCATTGAGCGTTTTTTGCTCAAAGGGCTTGATAAAAATGAATCAAAAGAAAATCTTATTCAAGCCATGAGACTGCATTCTGAAATCTCTTTTTTTTTTCTTATTCATTTAACATGTCAGAATATGTTGGAGTATACTTTGATAATACCATGGCTATGGGCACTTTTTAGAATATAGTGGGATGCATCTTTAACTGTTAAGAATCTCCCAAACCAGTAATTAGGAGTTTGTAGGCGTCAGTGTTTTGAAAACTGTTTTGCAAGTATCACTATTTTTGAACTGCCCAGCCTTGATGATCAGTCTGTAATATGATGCCAGAGCTAGCAAGTGAAAGGGCAGCAGTCAGGAACTCGGTTAAAAGTTTACTAGTCCAACATACCTCTCAGCAGCTATAAAGAGAAACTTTTAGAAGAGATAGAACATCTGATCTCTTGCAAAGCAAGTGAAAGGATGAGGGTTATGTAGAAACCAGAATAGCGTTCTGGGCTTAAGGTACACTAAGTTATGGCAGCCTCACTTACTTAAACTTGCTGCAAAGTAGCCTCAAACCTTCACTTCACAGCTCTCAATGTGTTCGGCTACCTACTGTTTAGCAATTGGAGAAATCCCTAGTATCAAGTTATGGTGGCATATAAAAGTTTCTCAAAAGGCCCGAAAACACTGACATCTCCAGCAGGTGCTTGAAAAAGTCATTTAGGCCAGATACCATGCCCACAGTAGCTGGTTAATTTTACTCTTTTGAAGTAACAAAGGTTTAGGAAAAAATGTTGAAATGAACAAAACAATTCACAGGTATCTCATTTGTCTGCTGTAGAAGTTTGTATTAACTAAAACTATCTGTGTGCAAGTTTAAGAAAGCTTTCTAAGTTTGTATATTTTATGGGTCATTCTTGACACACGTATCTAATTTCTGCGTGGATCAACGATTCTCCATCATACAGGTTACAACACACACAGAGCAGTGACAAAACCAAACAAACTTGTGGAAAACATAGCTGTGCTACACCTTATTCCCTACTCCAAATTAGTCTTCTAATGACAGAACCTATATATTTGATTTTTAACTAAAGGCTTTGTTACAAAAAAAAAACCAAGAGGAAACCTGCAGATATTACTAAAAACAAAACCACAGGTAGCCAAACATCTCAGCATTTATTGTAAGGATTTGTGAAAAAATCTTGGTAAGTTATAGTTACAGAAATGATTGACTTTTAAAAAAATAAAGTCCAAACAAACACACAGCCATCAAATAACACCACCTAAAAAAACCACTTTACAGTGGGCAATTTTTATACCCAATTTGATTTTTTTTTTCTGTTCTGTTCTGTATCACTGCAGCTTGTACTAAGTTTGTTTGTAGCCAGATACTTGAAACCTCTGAAATATGGTAAAAGAGGTTTGAAAATAGGTTCCTGAAAATTGAGATGTAAATCAGTTTTTCTGAGGATGGTTATTTTCCATATGCATTCTGGAAAGATGACAGCAATTATCTCTGTGTGCCTTGCAGTAAACTTCCATGCTGTTGCAACTTTCAGTTTAATTTACTGCAGTGTTTATTTACAAATCTGCCTTTGGACTTTATCCAGAAGTTATTACAGAATGTGTTCAACAGTGTCAAGTCATGATGGTGTTCCAGTACCTATTACAGCAGAAGGTCCCACATGTGGTTTTTAATAGCCTTTCGATTTCTGTAACAAGAAAACCAGACTGACTTTCCAAAAACAACATTCTTATTAAATTTGTTATCACTAACTCTGAAAATCTCTACCAGTAATTTTATTGTTTCTCTGTATGTCTGAGAGGGTGGAGATGTGTTGCCTTATAGCCTCAGTTTTTGGAAAAAACATGTCATTTGAGAGCAGTATCTAAATTTTAAACATCAGTGAGTGGTCATCTGGGGCTTTTGTTGAAAAAGGCTGAATTTCAGAACTCGTTGCTTCTTGGTAGTCTAGCGGTACTAGAGTTTACAACTGCACAAACACTACAAAATCCACTTATAATCTTACGGAGTGGAGCGGTTGTGTAGTTGCTTGTTGTGTAGTAGTTGAGAATCTCCCTGTGAACGTATCTTGTGGGAGGGGTGTGTAGGAAAAAAAATAGACTATCATTTTTATTACATTAGCAGTGTCTTTCTTAGTTTTGGGTTTGTTTTTTTTTTTTTTGGCAAGGTGCTGGACATTTCCTTAAAAACTGTCATAGCATGCTTTTAAAATCATTAACCCTACTGCAGCAGAAGTTCCCATGGGCTTTCCTTTCTGCCAGTATTTCCCTTGGCTGAGTTATACTAGCATGCCCACTTGCAGGACCCAGCCACCTCTGCATTTTGCATTTGCTCCCCAACCTCCACTGTATACCACTTAAAAAGCTGTCAAAATCTGTGATATATACAAATAAAACAATGTCAGATAACATAGAATAAAAGAAACACAGACAATTAATGTCATAGCTGCAATAAATATAATAAACATTTTTTACTTTCAGGTTTAAAAATGTCTGACCAGAAAAGTATTGTACACAGAGCCCATTGTATTGAAAAGCTGTTGTCTGAGAACAATTTCCAAGATACTGAGGATCACCTTAAAGAACTTGAAGATGTTGATATGACTATAGAATTACTTCAGGGGACAGAAGTTGCCAGGGCTGTATACAGAGTACTCAAAAGCTGCCCTTCAGTAGAGGTGAAAAAAAAAGCAAAGCAGTTATTGTCAAGGTGGAAAGCACTTTACAAGAATAACTGCGTTACGTCAGTGCAAGTTAAAAAGCCAGTTTCTGCACATGTGAAAGAGGAAATTGAACATCTCAGTGTGGTTCCTAGAGAGCAGTTGCTGTCTGAAGGACCGTGTCAGCAGGAGGCATTAGATGCAAGTAGTTCTAAAATTTTGGACTCAACAGAAACTGTTAAAAATCTGATACATAACAATGCAGAGAGCAGCATGGATCAGCTTTCTTCTTCTGAGGAGCAACATGCTTGTAATGAAGATTCTAAACCTCCTGTTAACAAAGCAAGTCTGCAGCAGGATCTGACGAGAGCTCTGAGATGTAAGTGTACGGATCTTCTTTATACAGCTTTGACTGGTTCTGCCAAAGGCAAAGAAGCAGCTGATAAATGGCTAGAGCTAGCTAAAGAAATCGAGGAACACGTTTTTGCACTTCATGCCAAAAATGAGAAAAAGTATAAAAATTGCATCAGAAGCAAAATCTCTAACCTGAAGAACCCTAAAAGTTGCCACTTAAAACACAACCTTTTTTCAGGAACGTTGAGTCCAAAGGCTTTTGCTGAGATGACAGTGATGGAAATGGCCAGCGATGAACTGAAGCAGCTCAGGGCTGTTTACGCACAGTCGTCTGTTCAGGAACATCAGCTTCCACAAGTTATTAATGGAACACAGACTAACAAAATAAAATGTAGGCGCTGCGAAAAATTTGATTGCACTGTCACCATGATTGCCAGAGGAACTCTCTTTCTTCCAGGTTGGGTGCGAAACACAAATCCAGATGAACAAATGTTGACTTATGTTATTTGTAATGAATGTGGAGAGCAGTGGTATCACAGCAGATGGAATTGTTTTTAGTGCTATGCCTCGCTAATGAGTGGTTTAGAAACATAGCTATGATAAGGTGTCTGTGTTGAAACTGTGTAATTTAAAATCCTGTGTTGATACTATGTACATGCTGCCACTTAGAAGTGCAAAATCCATTTTAAACAGTTGCTGTGTTATTTTTGAAAGTGACTTGATATTTTTTAGCAATGTCAATATGTAGATAAATACGAGAATAAAAGGGAAAAAAATGGTAACACTGTATCTGACAAATATTCACTAGTAATTCCTTTTAAAATATTGCAAGTGCTGCAGTTTTTTCCCCCAAGGTATTTAGTACTTAGAATTTTCATTATCTTCAACAGGAATTCTCTCACAAGAACATGTTTAATTTACAGTAAACAGTTTCCAAAACAGCATTTCACATACTTGTGTGCATTGCAGAATGTTCAGCATGGATTCACTCCTTAATTAAGTTATTTTGCAAATAAGTATTAGATTATTGAGTTGGTTTGAGAGGTAATGTCTAACAGGAAAAAAGGAATGGAAATGAAGAGTGTAACAGGAGGGGGAAAAGGCAGCTAGCAAATGAAAGCAAAAGTGAAATTCTGCTTTAGCTTTTTTTTCCAGCTATTGGAAGGAAAATAAGACTTGTGGCGATCTCTCAGTTGGCAGTCTTGCAATGTAAGGTGATGCATCCTGCAACTGTTAAGAGATCAATACAGGATCAGACAGTTTATTTACATAAATTTAATAATATATTTGAAAATATTACTTAATAAAGGCATGAAGTTAATAGGATTTAACACTTTCTGAATGGATATGCTCTATGCAACTCGAACATCTGTCCTGAACTGAGAAGATGAGTGGTTTTATGTAGTGTAAGTTACCCAGAAAATAATTAGGTGGAAATCTAATGGTTCAAGTTTTTAACATATTTTTGTTACTGAATCATAAGGATTCCTACTGGATGCATGCTGGAAGCATTTATATATCAAAAAATATCACCTTAGTGTTCTTCTCACTCAAGCAATAGCCTTGTTTGTTTGTTTGTTTGTTTTTTCCTGGAGATTTTAAAATTCGTTCCAAGTCAGCTGAGTAGTGGAATATATATCAGATTTCAAGGAGATGTCTCTTTTCTGAACTGGAAGCACCCCAGCAGTCCATCTATCTTTCACAGCAGTTTGTTGATACGTGTAAGAATCTCTTCATACAGTATATCCTTATTTTGGTTTCTTCACTGGTTTTGAGTTATTGTAAATGTTTAAATGAGCAAATAGGTCTTGTGTCAAGTCCTTAATTTTCTGACCACATGAATGTGTCAGCTCCTGGACCTAAGGAAATATAATTGAGTCTGCTCTGCCTGAGAGGTTAGGTTGTTGCAGCAAAGCAGTAATACTGTTTGGAAACATAACCTTCATAATGAATTTCCTTGTTGGAGTAATGCCAATGGTGAAATGGTCAATAAATTGCCAAATTCACATTTTAGGAAGAAGAAAGTGTTTTGTGTCTCCCTATTCTATAAACAGAATAAAATTGCATACAATGTGTTCATGGAGATAGATTTTGCAAATGCACACCAGGCATTTTGCAGCAGAAGGCTAAAATGCATCAGCTGGGCAGAGAAACTGGGTATTTGCTGGCGGAATTAAGGACAGCTCCTGCACCCGTCTAGCTGTGACACCACTGAGGCTGGTCAGCTGCTCTGGGCTGAGGCAGTGCCCTGGAGCTCTCCAGACACATGGCTTGACAGAGAGGAGTTATGTGCATGGGGTGAGAAAATAGCTCTTGGTTAACTAAAAGCCATCTGGGACTGAAAAGAAAACAGAAAACAGGCCTTTATCTGTATATGGTAAAATGGTGTGTAACCTGATGTGCTGGTTTTGACTGGGACAGTTAATTTTTTTTATAGTGACTAGTACAGGACTGTATTTTAGATTTGTACTTAGAGCAACGTGTTTTGTTTATTGCTGAGCAGTGCTTGCACAGTGTCAAGGCCTTTTCTGCTTCTCACTCTGCCCGTCCAGTGAGTGGGCTGGGGCAGGGGGGAGGCACAAGAAGCTGGGAGGGAACACGGCCAGGACAGCTGACCTCAACTGACCTCTCAAACTGTAGGATGTCATGCTCAGCATAGAAACCTGAGGGAAGAAGGAGCAAGGGGTACGTTTAAAGTGACAGTGTTTGTCTTCCCAAGTCACCATAATGTGTGCTGGAGCCCTGCTGTCCTGGAGATGGCTGAACACCTGCCTGCCCCTGGGAAGTGGGGAATTAATTCTTTGGTTTGCTTTGCTGGCATGTACAGCTTTTGCTTTTATCTGTTAAACTGTCTTTATCTCAGCCAACAAGTTCTCTCACTCCTCTGATTCCGTCCTCCAGCCCACTGCAGGGTTGGGAGTGGCTAGGTGGTGGCAAGTGGCTGTCTGGGGTTAAGCCATGGTACCTGATGTTACAAAGAGGCACTTAATATTATTCTACTGAGGGGAAAAAAAACCACCCAAAACCAAAATATGTGTGTGTGTGAAGTGTTTACAGTGATCTTTCAGTGCTGTAATTTACTGTGGTGGTACTTAGATTTTTATCAGGTGAAAAATGTGTGCTTTAGTGGAATTGCACTGATGTAAAACAAATGTTAAAGCGTTGGGTCAGACCCACAATGTTCAGCTGTGTAACCAGCCCTTACCTTTATGTTGGAATTGATGCTTACACATAGTCCTGCTTGTTTAAGTGGATATACTTCTGTGTAAGATATTATTTTTAGTTTTCAATAAAACTACAGGAAAACAAGGACTTCTGCATTATTGGTTCACAGCAAGCATGGAGTTGTGTGCTGTCATTTTAGAGGTCATGATCCTCCTGAGGAGAGCTGCATGGCAGTGCTGTGCTGTGTCAGAACACTGTTGAAGGAGACTTTTAATTTGGCCATGAACAACAAACACTTATAAATAATTTCTGCTTGTGAATGGTTTTGAAGCCATTCCAGTAATTTACAGCTCATCCAAGTTTTGTCTTGGTAAAGGGAAATGCTACAAGGCGTAGTCAAATGTTTTTGGCAGAATGTATTTCAAGGGTAAAATTTGTAGCTATAATGCTGACTATATTTGTGATGTAATGTGTAACATCATTTTCTTTTGAACTGCCTGTCACTAAATGTGTAGTGCTAAGCTATATGCCCCAATGTGATAGGGATTTTCTCCAGACCCATATTTACCGAGCAGCTAAGAAAATGTAAACAGCAGATATATCAAACCTTTTTGAAATCATTGAGCAAGCCTGCCTCACCTCAGATCTGAGTGAGACATGCCTGCAGCAGAAAGAGATCATTTGGTTCTAACCTTCTGCATCTTGCCCTTTTGTCTAAGATGTAGAAATAATAAAATCCAGTTACTAACAACCGCAGTTGCAGCTTATGGTATGGAAATAACTGTCAGTAACTACAAATCATAACCAAAATAGATTATAACCCTACCCCTTTTACAACTATCCCTTTCTTCCCATCAGTTTCAGACTGAGAGCAGTCAGAATTCTTGGGGCAAGTCCTTGGTACCCTCACAGTTGTAATCTCAGCATTTTAAAGTAGTTTTCCATGGTAGTACATTGTGAGCAGGCATTCATGCCTCCGTTGCCTACCTTCTTAGTAACAAGTGAACTTGAGAGCTGGCTTTGTAACGAATCCAGTTGAAGCTAGATGCTGAAAGATGAGTATCCATTTGTAAATACCACGAAATTCAGTAATCATGAACAGAATTTCTGTTCCTACTGAAAGAGACGGAGCCCTTACCTTTATTGAGGAGTTACCTAGTTGAAGCTACCAGTTGCTGATTCAATACGTACACATAGTTGCTAAAAGTTAGCCACAAGGTACTCTCCTTCTTGCCCATTTGGGAGAAGATCTGGGAATACTGGCAGAAAGAAGCAGAAGATACTGGGAGGCAGGGAGAGTGACCTGGGTCCATTGTAAGTATTCTGAGGACACAAAGTGGAGCTTCATTGTTCCAAGGCTGATGAAAAAGCTCACCTGAGTTCAGTTTCACTTTACGCCTGGTTCATCCTGATAAACATGTTGCCTGCAACTTCACATTTAACAGTGAAACTGTATAAAAAACTGTGAATTATTGTGTTACCTTCTCAGTCATGTTCTGCTGTTGGTTATTGTCACCTAACACAGTTCGTTATCGCTTTGGCTGGTTTTTACATCTGTGTTTGTATCTGATATTTGTTACTTGAAAAGTTTAGTAGAAAGTACATGTCATGTGTAGCATCATGTGCATATGAATGTAGTTATTATTAGTCATAGAATCATAGAATGGTAGGGGTGGAAGGGAGCTTTAGAGATCATCTAGTCCAACATGTCTGCATATCACAAAATCTACAGAACTAGATTAGACAAATATGAGAGACAGTCATTCAACTAAATCATTGTTCTTATTTTTAAAGGTGTGATCATAGTTTCACTAAGCAAAGTACTGCTCCAGGCCGCAGTTTGTCAGTAGGTTATATTGTCACTACCCAGATTGTGTAACTGCGCAGGCTTAAAATGTTTGACTGGATAAGATTGTGTGTTTTGGCTCAAAGTGTCTCCAAAAAGTCAACTAGCAATTAGATAGCATATACGTCAGCAGGAGGGTCTGGTTTTGTGGAATACAAGGAGCGTCAGAATTAGAAACAAGAATAGAAGGAAAACTTCGTAAAGTGAGAATCTTTTATGTTTTTGTCTTTTGTTGTTGTTGAACTGGAAGTTGTTTTTTTTCAGGTGGTTACAATTGGGAAAAAGATCTCTTTAGTGTTTGTGTAAGTTGTTTAGCATACCCATGGTGTCTCTCCACAAAGGAGTGTGACATTAGAGGTGATCCGCACAAATGTATGCTGAATAAAGCTAAAGTCTGTATTTGTTTTCACTGTTTTTTTCAGAGACACTGTCAGTTCATCCTCTTCTTGAATCCTGTGATTTAATAGTAGCAATTGCACTCAAAGCTCAAGCAGCCTCTAGCTTACACGTAAGAATATGACAGCTAAATTAACAGTGAATTTCACACAACTTTCAGTGTAAAAAGTTGGTATTCTGATAAGTGTTTTATTAATTGGAGTTGATGTTGTTTCCTTAGCACCACTGACAAAGCTCCTTCTGGTTCCTGGAGACTGCCAGTTCCATTTAATTTTGTTTTGTTTAGGGCCTTCTGTATCTCCCTCATAACCTTCTTATTGTAGTACTTTTCAGGGAGGTACTTGACTGCCATTTGTTGTTTATAATTCTTTCTTCCTTTCCAAGCCAAAAGGAAATTTGTGCTGTTTATTGTTTATTTAAAATGTGTTCCTTTCAGTCTGCTCGACTTTGTATATTTGTTACTAAAGCCAAGAACTGCAACTCTTTAAACAAATGAAAAAAATCCCTAACAAAACTCCTTACGTGGTAACAGGCTGTGGTTAAAGAGCAAATATGTTGAATTACAGTCTTTTAGGGGATCTTCAGGGTGTAATGGCCCAGTTCATTGAGTGCCTGGAAGATAAGGAAAGAAACAAGAGCACTTTGATAATTTCTTGAATTCTTGAGGGCTGTCTTGCTGCATTCTGGTATTAAGAGAACTATAAAGGCAGATGACTTCATATTCCCATATTTTGTACTGCTGTAATTCAGCCAGGAGGTGACAAAGTCATGTTTTATTGAGGCCATTTCATTACTTGCCAGGATGGGCCAAGGTCTCCTTGCCAACTACAGATGGCAAAAAGTATTATTCACAGGCTCTGTTATGCAAGAGCTTTGCTGATACAGAACTTTATTATACACACACACACACACACACACAAATGCCCTTTATTTGCCATTGGGATGTTATTTGCAACATTTGCTAGCACATGACATAACAGTTATATCTTCATGAATACAGCCCTGTGAATAAAATCCTTGAGAAGCAAAGTCAGTTTTCAGATGAAGGTGCACACACGGGAGCAGCAAAGTGTCAGTTGCTGTGCAAAAGGAAGTAAGCCAGGAACAGAGAGGCTGGGTGACAAGGAGTGTGGGGACAGGGACTTCAGTAAAAAGAGTCACTGTCCCACAGCACCCAAACAAGAATAGTGAGTCAAGTCTGGTGATAATAATCAGACAAAGCTCCAGTGAGCACCAGATCAGTCTGTGGGGAGGAGGCTCAGCTGAGTCGGGGCTGGCTATCCATTTTTTCAGGGATAGCCACGTCCATGGTGTATAATGCTTATAATTTTATAGTCGTAATGGAGTATTAATAGAGTTACTCTTCTAGTTAAAACACATGTTCTTGAGCATCAGGAACTCAAGTCCCTTTTCCCTCGTGTCCACCTTGTTGCTGGTCTCCCCCTCCACTCTGGTGAGACCCCCATGGAGTACTGCATTTAGCTCTGGAGTTGTCAGCACAGGAAAGACATGGACTTGTTGGAGTAAGTCTAGAGGAGTGCCACAAAAAATTATCAGAGGGCTGGAGCACCTCTCCTATGAAGACAGGCTGAGAGAGTTGGGATGGTTCTGCCTGGAGAAGAGAAGGCTCTGGGGAGACCTTACTGCAGCCTTCCAGTACCTGAAGAGGGGTCTAT
This sequence comes from Urocolius indicus, assembly GCA_013401255.1. Taxonomy (NCBI): domain Eukaryota; kingdom Metazoa; phylum Chordata; class Aves; order Coliiformes; family Coliidae; genus Urocolius; species Urocolius indicus. The sequence continues at coordinate 1,923 of WBNH01002715.1, read as the reverse complement.
GAGAAAGATGGGGAGAGACTTTTTAATATACCCTGTTGTGATAGGACAAGAGGCAATAGTTTTAAACTAAATGTCATGGTTTAGCAAGGAGTTGCTTTTGCTTAGTAACAGGGGGAGCAGGTTGCAGTGAAGACCCGGTAAAAGTTTTTTAGACTCTCCCCCGACTCCTGGGTTCAGACCCACCCCCGGCCCGGCTGGGCCAATCTGGCACCTCTGCGATCACTATTTAGGGACGGGAATTTGAGGTGCTAGACAGGAGGTGTAAGAGTGGTA